>CM059572.1:31049200-31586231 GCA_030386875.1 Morinoia aosen | reverse complement strand
CGCCCTGACACACGCACCTCACCCTGACACACGCACCTCACCGTGACACACGCACCTCACACCCTGACACACGCACCTCACACCCTGACACCCGCACCTCACACCCTGACACACGCACCTCACCCTGATACACGCACCTCACCCTGATATATATATATATATATATATATATACTACATATATATATATATATATATATATATATATATATAAGTAAGCAGTCAAAAACATATCGCAAAGTGAGTTTTAAATGCAAATAGCGATTGAGTATGAAAGCTCCAACGACTTTACTTATCACGGGACTTCGACCTGAAGCAGTCGCATTTTTATATGTGTAGTTACACCAAAATTTAGTGCGGTCAACTTTGTCCTAGTGTGAGGAATTCCAGCCCACAATGACACCGCTTAACTGTTTCCTCAGGAGCAGGTGGCTCGTCAGACAGAAGTCCCATGTTTGACTGCCGAGGAAAATACATTACAGAGGAGTGTTGTTTTGCCTTAGGTTTAAATGGGTCAATGACAAGTCGTTAATGCCAAGGCGTTTCTGGGGACAAAGGCATTCGTTGTTAGCTTGCATCAGAAAGCTAAGCCTTCATCGCGTCTATAAATTTACAAATCGATCAGGCTATGACATCCGCGTGTCACGTTGTGGGGGTGCGTCGTTGCAGGACGGGGCGATTTTCTCCTATTACGGGCAGTGCTAACTGTATGAAGAGTGAACGAGATAACTTCTGGGTAAAGTGTCAGGGTGAGGTGCGTGTGTCAGGGTGTGAGGTGCATGTGTCAGGGTGAGGTGCGTGTGTCAGGGTGAGGTGCGTGTGTCAGGGTGTGAGGTGCGTGTGTCAGGGTGAGGTGCGTGTGTCAGGGTGTGAGGTGCGTGTGTCAGGGTGAGGTGCGTGTGTCAGGGTGTGAGGTGCGTGTGTCAGGGTGTGAGGTGCGTGTGTCAGGGTGTGAGGTGCGTGTGTCAGGGTGAGGTACGTGTGTCAGGGTGAGGTGCGTGTGTCAGGGTGTGAGGTGCGTGTGTCAGGGTGTGAGGTGCGTGTGTCAGGGTGTGAGGTGCGTGTGTCAGGGTGAGGTGCGTGTGTCAGGGTGTGAACTGCGTGTGTAAGTGTGTGAGGTGCGTGTGTCAGGGGGTGAGGTGTGTGTGTCAGGGTGGGAGGTGTGTGTGTCAGGGTGAGGTGTGTGTGTCAGGGTGAGGTGCGTGTGTCAGGGTGTGAGGTGCATGTGTCAGGGTGAGGTGCGTGTGTCAGGGTGAGGTGCGTGTGTCAGGGTGTGAGGTGCGTGTGTCAGGGTGAGGTGCGTGTGTCAGGGTGTGAGGTGCGTGTGTCAGGGTGAGGTGCGTGTGTCAGGGTGTGAGGTGCGTGTGTCAGGGTGTGAGGTGCGTGTGTCAGGGTGTGAGGTGCGTGTGTCAGGGTGAGGTACGTGTGTCAGGGTGAGGTGCGTGTGTCAGGGTGTGAGGTGCGTGTGTCAGGGTGTGAGGTGCGTGTGTCAGGGTGAGGTGCGTGTGTCAGGGTGAGGTGCGTGTGTCAGGGTGTGAGGTGCGTGTGTCAGGGTGTGAGGTGCGTGTGTCAGGGTGTGAGGTGCGTGTGTCAGGGTGTGAGGTGCGTGTGTCAGGGTGTGAGGTGCGTGTGTCAGGGTGTGAGGTGCGTGTGTCAGGGTGTGAGGTGCGTGTGTCAGGGTGAGGTGCGTGTGTCAGGGTGAGGTGCGTGTGTCAGGGTGTGAGGTGCGTGTGTCAGGGTGTGAGGTGCGTGTGTCAGGGTGTGAGGTGCGTGTGTCAGGGTGTGAGGTGCGTGTGTCAGGGTGAGGTGCGTGTGTCAGGGTGTGAACTGCGTGTGTAAGGGTGTGAGGTGCGTGTGTCAGGGGGTGAGGTGTGTGTGTCAGGGTGTGAGGTGTGTGTGTCAGGGTGAGGTGTGTGTGTCAGGGTGTGAGGTGCGTGTGTCAGGGTGTGAGGTGCGTGTGTCAGGGTGTGAGGTGCGTGTGTCAGGGTGTGAGGTGCGTGTGTCAGGGTGTGAGGTGCGTGTGTCAGGGTGTGAGGTGTGTGTGTCAGGGTGTGAGGTGCGTGTGTCAGGGTGTGAGGTGTGTGTGTCAGGGTGTGAGGTGCGTGTGTCAGGGTGTGAGGTGCGTGTGTCAGGGTGTGAGGTGTGTGTGTCAGGGTGTGAGGTGCGTGTGTCAGGGTGTGAGGTGCGTGTGTCAGGGTGTGAGGTGCGTGTGTCAGGGTGTGAGGTGCGTGTGTCAGGGTGTGAGGTGCGTGTGTCAGGGTGAGGTGCGTGTATCAGGGTGTGAACTGCGTGTGTAAGGGTGTGAGGTGCGTGTGTCAGGGGGTGAGGTGTGTGTGTCAGGGTGTGAGGTGTGTGTGTCAGGGTGAGGTGTGTGTGTCAGGGTGTGAGGTGCGTGTGTCAGGGTGTGAGGTGCGTGTGTCAGGGTGTGAGGTGCGAGGGTCAGGGTGTGAGGTGCGTGTGTCAGGGTGTGAGGTGCGTGTGTCAGGGTGAGGTGCGTGTGTCAGGGTGTGAGGTGCGTGTGTCAGGGTGTGAGGTGCGTGTGTCAGGGGGTGAGGTGTGTGTGTCAGGGTGTGAGGTGTGTGTGTCAGGGGGAGGTGTGTCAGGGTGAGGTGCGTGTGTCAGAATATGAGGTGCGTGTGTCAGGTTGTGAGGTGTGTGTGTCAGGGTGAGGTGTGTGTGTCACGGTGAGGTGCGTGTGTCAGGGTGTGAGGTGCGTGTGTCAGGGTGTGAGGTGTGTGTGTCAGGGTGTGAGGTGTGTGTGTCAGGGTGAGGTGCGTGTGTCAAGGTGAGGTGCGTGTGTCAGGGTGTGAGGTGCATGTGTCAGGGTGTGAGGTGTGTGTGTCAGGGTAAGGTGTGTGTGTCAGGGTGAGGTGCGTGTGTCAGTGTGTGAGGTGCGTGTGTCAGGGTGTGAGGTGTGTGTGTCAGGGTGAGGTGTGTGTGTCAGGGTGAGGTGCGTGTGTCAGGGTGTGAGGTGCGTGTGTCAGGGTGTGAGGTGTGTGTGTCAGGGTGAGGTGTGTGTGTCAGGGGGAGTGCGTGTGTCAGGGTGTGAGGTGTGTGTGTCAGGGTGTGAGGTGCGTGTGTCAGGGTGAGGTGCGTGTGTCAGGGTGAGGTGCGTGTGTCAGGGTGTGAGGTGCGTGTGTCAGGGGGTGAGGTGTGTGTGTCAGGGTGTGAGGTGTGTGTGTCAGGAGGAGGTGTGTGTGTCAGGGTGAGGTGCGTGTGTCAGGGTGTGAGGTGCGTGTGTCAGGGTGTGAGGTGTGTGTGTCAGGGTGAGGTGTGTGTGTCAGGGTGAGGTGCGTGTGTCAGGGTGTGAGGTGTGTGTGTCAGGGTGTGAGGTGCGTGTGTCAGGGTGAGGTGCGTGTGTCAGGGTGAGGTGCGTGTGTCAGGGTGTGAGGTGCGTGTGTCAGGGGGTGAGGTGCGTGTGTCAGGGTGTGAGGTGTGTGTGTCAGGGTGAGGTGTGTGTGTCAGGGTGAGGTGCGTGTGTCAGGGTGTGAGGTGTGTGTGTCAGGGTGTGAGGTGCGTGTGTCAGGGTGAGGTGCGTGTGTCAGGGTGAGGTGCGTGTGTCAGGGTGTGAGGTGCGTGTGTCAGGGGGTGAGGTGTGTGTGTCAGGGTGTGAGGTGCGTGTGTCAGGGTGAGGTGCGTGTGTCAGGGTGTGAGGTGCGTGTGTAAGGGTGTGAGGTGCGCGTGTCAGGGTGTGAGGTGCGTGTGTCAGGGTGTGAGGTGCGTGTGTCAGGGTGTGAGGTGCGTGTGTCAGGGTGTGAGGTGCGTGTGTCAGGGTGAGGTGCGTGTGTCAGGGTGTGAGGTGCGTGTGTCAGGGTGTGAGGTGCGTGTGTCAGGGTGTGAGGTGCGTGTGTCAGGGTGAGGTGCGTGTGTCATGGTGTGAGGTGCGTGTGTCAGGGTGAGGTGCGTGTATCAGGGTGTGAGGTGCGTGTGTCAGGGGGTGAGGTATGTGTGTCGGGGTGTGAGTTGTGTGTGTGTCAGGGTGAGGTGTGTGTGTCAGGGTGAGGTGCGTGTGTCAGGGTGTGAGGTGCGTGTGTCAGGGTGTGAGGTGTGTGTGTCAGGGTGAGGAGCGTGTGTCAGGGTGTGAGGTGCGTGTGTCAGGGTGTGAGGTGTGCGTGTCAGGGTGTGAGGTGCGTGTGTCAGGGTGTGAGGTGCGTGTGTCAGAGTGTGAGGTGCGTGTGTCAGGGTGAGGTGCGTGTGTCAGGGTGTGAGGTGCGTGTGTCAGGGTGAGGTGTGTGTGTCAGGGTGAGGTGCGTGTGTCAGGGTGAGGTGCGTGTGTCAGGGTGTGAGGTGCGTGTGTCAGGGTGTGAGGTGCGTGTGTCAGGGTGAGGTGCGTGTGTCAGGGTGAGGTGCGTGTGTCAGGGTGTGAGGTGCGTGTGTCAGGGTGTGAGGTGCGTGTGTCAGGGTGTGAGGTGCGTGTGTCAGGGTGAGGTGCGTGTGTCAGGGTGTGAGGTGCGCGTGTCAGGGTGTGAGATGCGTGTGTCAGGGTGTGAGGTGCGTGTGTCAGGGTGTGAGGTGCGTGTGTCAGGGTGAGGTGCGTGTGTCAGGGTGTGAGGTGCGTGTGTCAGGGTGTGAGGTGCGTGTGTCAGGGTGTGAGGTGCGTGTGTCAGGGTGTGAGGTGCGTGTGTCAGGGTGAGGTGTGTGTGTCAGGGTGAGGTGCGTGTGTCAGGGTGAGGTGCGTGTGTCAGGGTGTGAGGTGCGTGTGTCAGGGTGTGAGGTGCGTGTGTCAGGGTGAGGTGCGTGTGTCAGGGTGAGGTGCGTGTGTCAGGGTGTGAGTTGCGTGTGTCAGGGTGTAAGGTGCGTGTGTCAGGGTGTGAGGTGCGTGTGTCAGGGTGTGAGGTGCGTGTGTCAGGGTGTGAGGTGCGTGTGTCAGGGTGTGAGGTGCGTGTGTCAGGGTGAGGTGCGTGTGTCAGGGTGTGAGGTGCGTGTGTCAGGGTGTGAGGTGCGTGTGTCAGGGTGTGAGGTGCGTGTGTCAGGGTGAGGTGCGTGTGTCATGGTGTGAGGTGCGTGTGTCAGGGTGAGGTGCGTGTATCAGGGTGTGAGGTGCGTGTGTCAGGGGGTGAGGTATGTGTGTCGGGGTGTGAGGTGTGTGTGTGTCAGGGTGAGGTGTGTGTGTCAGGGTGAGGTGCGTGTGTCAGGGTGTGAGGTGCGTGTGTCAGGGTGTGAGGTGTGTGTGTCAGGGTGAGGTGCGTGTGTCAGGGTGTGAGGTGCGTGTGTCAGGGTGTGAGGTGTGCGTGTCAGGGTGTGAGGTGCGTGTGTCAGGGTGTGAGGTGCGTGTGTCAGAGTTTGAGGTGCGTGTGTCAGGGCGAGGTGCGTGTGTCAGGGTGTGAGGTGCGTGTGTCAGGGTTAGGTGTGTGTGTCAGGGTGAGGTGCGTGTGTCAGGGTGAGGTGCGTGTGTCAGGGTGTGAGGTGCGTGTGTCAGGGTGTGAGGTGCGTGTGTCAGGGTGAGGTGCGTGTGTCAGGGTGAGGTGCGTGTGTCAGGGTGTGAGGTGCGTGTGTCAGGGTGTGAGGTGCGTGTGTCAGGGTGTTAGGTGCGTGTGTCAGGGTGAGGTGCGTGTGTCAGGGTGTGAGGTGCGCGTGTCAGGGTGTGAGGTGCGTGTGTCAGGGTGAGGTGCGTGTGTCAGGGTGTGAGGTGCGTGTGTCAGGGTGAGAGGTGCGTGAGTCAGGGTGTGAGGTGCGTGTGTCAGGGTGTGAGGTGCGTGTGTCAGGGTGAGGTGTGTGTGTCAGGGTGAGGTGCGTGTGTCAGGGTGAGGTGCGTGTGTCAGGGTGTGAGGTGCGTGTGTCAGGGTGTGAGGTGCGTGTGTCAGGGTGTGAGGTGCGTGTGTCAGGGTGAGGTGCGTGTGTCAGGGTGAGGTGCGTGTGTCAGGGTGTGAGTTGCGTGTGTCAGGGTGTGAGGTGCGTGTGTCAGGGTGTAAGGTGCGTGTGTCAGGGTGAGGTGCGTGTGTCAGGGTGTGAGGTGCGTGTGTCAGGGTGTGAGGTGCGTGTGTCAGGGTGAGGTGCGTGTGTCAGGGTGAGGTGCGTGTGTCAGGGTGAGGTGCGTGTGTCAGGGTGAGGTGCGTGTATCAGGGTGAGGTGCGTGTATCAGGGTGAGGTGCGAGTGTCAGGGTGAGGTGCGTGTGTCAGGGGGAGGTGCGTGTGTCAGGGTGAGGTGCGTGTGTCAGGGTGAGGTGCGTGTGTCAGGGTGAGGTGCGTGTGTCAGAGTGTGAGGTGCATGTATCAGGGTGAGGTGCGTGTATCAGGGTGAGTGCGTGTGTCAGGGTGAGGTGCGTGTGTCAGGGTGAGGTGCGTGTATCAGGGTGAGGTGCGTGTATCAGGGTGAGGTGCGTGTGTCAGGGTGTGGTTCGTGTGTCAGGGTGTGAGGTGCGTGTATCAGGGTGAGGTGCGTGTATCAGGGTGAGGTGCGTGTGTCAGGGTGAGGTGCGTGTGTCAGGGTGTGAGGTGCGTGTGTCAGGGTGAGAGGTGCGTGTGTCAGGGTGTGAGGTGCGTGTGTCAGGGTGTGAGGTGCGTGTGTCAGGGTGAGGTGCATGTGTCAGGGTGTGAGGTGCGTGTGTCAGGGTGTGAGATGCGTGTGTCAGGGTGAGGTGCGTGTGTCAGGGTGTGAGGTGCGTGTGTCAGGGTGTGAGGTGCGTGTGTCAGGGTGTGAGGTGCGTGTGTCAGGAGGTGAGGTGTGTGTGTCAGGGTGTGAGGTGTGTGTCAGGGTGAGGTGTGTGTGTCAGGGTGAAGTGCGTGTGTCAGGGTGTGAGGTGCGTGTGTCAGGGTGTGAGGTGTGTGTGTCAGGGTGAGGTGTGTGAGTCAGGGTGAGGTGCGTGTGTCAGGGTGTGAGGTGCGTGTGTCAGGGTGTGAGGTGTGTGTGTCAGGGTGTGAGGTGTGTGTGTCAGGGTGAGGTGCGTGTGTCAGGGTGAGGTGCGTGCGTCAGGGTGTGAGGTGCGTGTGTCAGGGTGTGAGGTGTGTGTGTCAGGGTGATGTGCGTGTGTCAGGGTGAGGTGCGTGTGTCAGGGTGTGAGGTGCGTATGTCAGGGTGTGATGTGTGTGTGTCAGGGTGAGGTGTGTGTGTCAGGGTGAGGTGCGTGTGTCAGGGTGTGAGGGGCGTGTGTCAGGGTGTGAGGTGTGTGTATCAGGGTGAGGTGCGTGTATCAGGGTGAGGTTCGTGTATCAGGGTGAGGTGCGTGTATCAGGGTGAGGTGCGTGTGTCAGGGTGAGGTGCGTGTGTCAGGGTGAGGTGCGTGTGCCAGGGTGAGGTGCGTGTGTCAGGGTGTGAGGTGCGTGTATCAGGGTGAGGTGCGTGTCAGGGTGAGGTGCGTGTGTCAGGGTGAGGTGCGTGTGTCAGGGTGAGGTGCTTGCGCCAGGGTGAGGTGCGTGCGCCAGGGTTTCTGCTGACAAGTAAAATCGTCATCACCTAATTTGCCTAACAGAGTGTGAGGGGTCAACTCTCACGCAACATAACATGCCAAAAACAGACGCGGACAAGTTTTTATGCGATGATTCAGAGCCCGTCTCAACTTTGAACGAGTTCAGCATGAAAAATAGGTTGGAAAACAATAAAAATCGCGTGACAACCAACATTTCTTTAAACTACTATGATAAATATTACAAATTCCTTTGAAAATCAGTTGTTGCTTCCAAAATAAGCCGCCGGAGACGGGGTTAATAAATTCATTACATCGCACGGTAGGGACTCAAGGAAGCGCGACGCGCTTCACAGGCGATCAGCGTACATTGCTTGACGCAGCACGCAGCACCCCGCAGCTTGACGCAACAGAGCCGCTCGATGAAGCGAAGGTAATGATATATGAGCGAGAAATTGTGTGCTCTGAGAGCCAGATTTTAAATCAGTTCACGTCTTGGCAGCTGCTCACCCGCTAGCGGAGGTTTTGTGTCGGTTTGGCTAATCTACGTGTTCTTTTCCCCGAAATCTAGAAGCCTAAGCTTATTTTGAGCAAAATTTGAAGTTTTTTTGTGAGAAAAACCGCAAGAAGAGTAGACAAATCACCAGAAGAATTTACGCATCTGGGTCAGCCGCTAAAATAAATGTAATGATGTCAAATCCGGAGCTGCCTCTTTACTGGCTGCACTACTGCTCGGTACGTGGATAGTCTTAGACCAGAAGTTCACAACCTGGGATAAACGTTCCCCTAGTTACATTTAATAATCTGGAAAGGTTCATTTAATGCTAACAAGAGAAAGGAAAAATTATTTTATGATTTTATTATTACCAAATATTTGTGTACATGCGGTAAATGCCTGTATATATTATACATACCCACTCAGCTTTTATGTTATAAAAACAGGGGTACATGCTCATCTGTCGAAATAATGAAGGGGGACAAGGTCAGAGAAAGGTTGGGTGCTGTCTGAGCCGATCGCTGGGCGATGACATTGGCCCGTCCACAGAAAACATCGCTTTAGAAAGCGCAAAAAATGCTACCAATGACAGGGCCTTGCATAACAATGTGCTTTGAATGATTTCAATGAAAGCACAGCACGCCTTGATAAAAAATTAATTTCTGTCCTTTTATAATTTTCATGCGCGTCGAAAAGATGACAATCTTGCATTTGATGAAGTTTAGAAAACCTGTAATTGACACCTACCTCGCTGTAAAATTAGAAGAGTACAGGGAAAATGATGCTTTAACATGCCGAAATTCTACGCTCTCGATAATACTGAACAATATCAAAGTAACAAATATGAGCATCTCCTGTCTGGTGGTTCCAGATTCCCATACCAGATTATGAAACAATTTATTCACTCAAAAAACTCGGTCTTGCTGGTTTGTTCAGTTGGTTGTCACCGTTCACGCTCTGCGTTCATCATGCAGTAACGTGGTGAGAGATAGATCCAACATCGCGCATTCTGCAACAACATCGAGCAATATTAGAAGTTCTTTTATCGTACACACGATTTGTTGCAAAACCAGTGCTACGCAGACTATTTACGACCTGTTACAAAAAACCGTGTTACGACCATTTTCCAGTGGATACGATCTGTTACAAAAACCCATGTTACGAAGACAATTTTCCAGTGGATACGACCTGTTACAAAAACTCGTGTTACGACCATTTTTCAGTGGATACGACCTGTTACAAAAACCCATGTTACGAAGACAATTTTCCAGTGGATACGACCTGTTACAAAAACTCGTGTTACGACCATTTTCCAGTGGATACGACCTGTTACAAAAACCCATGTTACGAAGACAATTTTCCAGTGGATACGACCTGTTACAAAAACCCGTGTTACGACCATTTTCCAGTGGATACGACCTGTTACAAAAACCCATGTTACGAAGACAATTTTCCAGTGGATACGACCTGTTACAAAAACTCGTGTTACGACCATTTTCCAGTGGATACGACCTGTTACAAAAACCCATGTTACGAAGACAATTTTCCAGTGGATACGACCTGTTACAAAAACCCGTGTTACGACCATTTTCCAGTGGATACGACCTGTTACAAAAACCCATGTTACGAAGACAATTTTCCAGTGGATACGACCTGTTACAAAAACCCGTGTTACGACCATTTTCCAGTGGATACGACCTGTTACAAAAACCCATGTTACGAAGACAATTTTCCAGTGGATACGACCTGTTACAAAAACTCGTGTTACGACCATTTTCCAGTGGATACGACCTGTTACAAAAACCCATGTTACGAAGACAATTTTCCAGTGGATACGACCTGTTACAAAAACCCGTGTTACGACCATTTTCCAGTGGATACGACCTGTTACAAAAACCCATGTTACGAAGACAATTTTCCAGTGGATACGACCTGTTACAAAAACTCGTGTTACGAAGACCATTTTCCAGTGGATACGACCTGTTACAAAAACCCGTGTTACGACCATTTTCCAGTGGATACGACCTGTTACAAAAACCCATGTTACGAAGACAATTTTCCAGTGGATACGACCTGTTACAAAAACTCGTGTTACGAAGACCATTTTCCAGTGGATACGACCTGTTACAAAAACCCGTGTTGCGAAGGCCATTTTCCAGTGGATACGACCTGTTACAAAAACCCGTGTTGCGAAGGCCATTTTCCAGTGGATACGACCTGTTACAAAAACCCGTGTTGCGAAGGCCATTTTCCAGTGGAGACGATCTGTTACAAAAACCCGTGTTACGAAGGCCATTTTCCAGTGGATACGACCTGTTACAAAAACCCGTGTTGCGAAGGCCATTTTCCAGTGGAGACGATCTGTTACAAAAACCCGTGTTACGAAGGCCATTTTCCAGTGGATACGACCTGTTACAAAAACCCGTGTTACGACCATTTTCCAGTGGATACGACCTGTTACAAAAACCCATGTTACGAAGACAATTTTCCAGTGGATACGACCTGTTACAAAAACTCGTGTTACGAAGACCATTTTCCAGTGGATACGACCTGTTACAAAAACCCGTGTTACGACCATTTTCCAGTGGATACAACCTGTTACAAAAACCCATGTTACGAAGACAATTTTCCAGTGGATACGACCTGTTACAAAAACTCGTGTTACGAAGACCATTTTCCAGTGGATACGACCTGTTACAAAAACCCGTGTTGCGAAGGCCATTTTCCAGTGGAGACGATCTGTTACAAAAACCCGTGTTACGAAGGCCATTTTCCAGTGGATACGACCTGTTACAAAAACCCGTGTTGCGAAGGCCATTTTCCAGTGGAGACGATCTGTTACAAAAACCCGTGTTACGAAGACCATTTTCCAGTGGATACGACCTGTTACAAAAACCCGTGTTGCGAAGGCCATTTCCAGTGGAGACGATCTGTTACAAAAACCCGTGTTACGAAGGCCATTTTCCAGTGGATACGACCTGTTACAAAAACCCGTGTTGCGAAGGCCATTTTCCAGTGGAGACGATCTGTTACAAAAACCCGTGTTACGAAGGCCATTTTCCAGTGGATACGACCTGTTGCAAAAACCCGTGTTGCGAAGGCCATTTTCCAGTGGAGACGATCTGTTACAAAAACCCGTGTTACGAAGGCCATTTTCCAGTGGATACGACCTGTTACAAAAACCCGTGTTGCGAAGGCCATTTTCCAGTGGATACGACCTGTTACAAAAACCCGTGTTGCGAAGGCCATTTTCCAGTGGATACGACCTGTTACAAAAACCCGTGTTGCGAAGGCCATTTTCCAGTGGAGACGATCTGTTACAAAAACCCGTGTTACGAAGGCCATTTTCCAGTGGATACGACCTGTTACAAAAACCCGTGTTGCGAAGGCCATTTTCCAGTGGAGACGATCTGTTACAAAAACCCGTGTTACGAAGGCCATTTTCCAGTGGATACGACCTGTTACAAAAACCCGTGTTGCGAAGGCCATTTTCCAGTGGAGACGATCTGTTACAAAAACCCGTGTTACGAAGGCCATTTTCCAGTGGATACGACCTGTTACAAAAACCCGTGTTGCGAAGGCCATTTTCCAGTGGAGACGATCTGTTACAAAAACCCATGTTACGAAGACAATTTTCCAGTGGATACGACCTGTTACAAAAACCCGTGTTGCGAAGGCCATTTTCCAGTGGAGACGATCTGTTACAAAAACCCGTGTTACGAAGACCATTTTCCAGTGGATACGACCTGTTACAAAAACCCGTGTTGCGAAGGCCATTTTCCAGTGGAGACGATCTGTTACAAAAACCCGTGTTACGAAGACCATTTTCCAGTGGATACGACCTGTTACAAAAACCCGTGTTGCGAAGGCCATTTTCCAGTGGATACGACCTGTTACAAAAACCCGTGTTGCGAAGGCCATTTTCCAGTGGAGACGATCTGTTACAAAAACCCGTGTTACGAAGACCATTTTCCAGTGGATACGACCTGTTACAAAAACCCGTGTTGCGAAGGCCATTTTCCAGTGGAGACGATCTGTTACAAAAACCCGTGTTACGAAGACCATTTTCCAAAAATTACTCTCATGAGCAGGCGACCTGACCTAACGAATTGCGAGTCACAGGAAAACTAACTTGCGTCTATAATCGAATTCACGGACCTTGCAACCTTGCATACGGTGCAGCTCTGCATGGCTTCTGTATGTTCAGAGCTAAAATTTTAATTGAAAAAGCTCGAACTTGAGATAGATTAGCCAAGCCCACAAACGAACTTACGCCGATGGCTGTACCACTACGGCGTCGTTAAGGGTTAACAAATTCTGGCACTAATTTTCGGCAATACAGAAGCGGCTACGAACCTGCGTACTTCTGTAACGCAGAAACTCATGAACAGACTAGCGAATTTATTTGCGTGAGATGTTATATTTAGTTCAGAAACACAGAGCATGCTAGTCTCAAGCCATTCACGTCGTCGTTGCGCGTAATACGGCAGCGAAAGTTCTTCTGCCGATTTGGACATGTTACTCACTTTTTCTGGACAAAATCTTTAATTTTGATTATTTTCAACTAAATTTAGATAACATCAGAAAAACGAGACAAAACTGTACAAAAAAACGATGAAAACTAGCACTAATTTCGATGGTTACGAAGTAAAAAAAATTAATTCAAAATACGAATCAAATTAGGGAAGTAGAGTTTAAGCTAATCTAATATTTTAATTTTTTCTTAAATGAATGTCGAGAAAATCAGAAGATTGCTGCAATAATTACACTATATCTATAAAAAGTAGGGGCAATAATTTAAAATTGGTGAATTTACTCACATTCTCCTCGAAGTCTTGATCCACCAAATCATTCCTGCAGCGACTAGACTCGTCACATTTATGAACTCAGTAGTATTTCTTATAAGGGTTCTTGCGAAAGAAAATTCAGAAAGCAGTAGAATAATAATTTTCAATAAGTGTTTCAGATTTTGTTTTTTCTGTTCGTATAGGAATTTAATGCATACCGATTCTTCCCCATTTACACGGGAAAAGTTAGTAAGCAGCCTCGCTTCACTTTCACTGGTTGGGCTAGAACTGAGGGGGTAAAACTTTAACGACTTTAATGAAGCCCTCAGACTGAAATGATGACCGTAAATCCTCAAGGACTCGCGATTAGTTGTAATTAGTGGATGACCTACTAACCTAGCCCTTTTACTGAACAACCATACCTCTGTTCTATGTGCGAAATATGTCGGGAATAAAAAGCTAATTTTTTACATCATCAGTGAAACACCATGCATCAAGCTTCTAACAGTTGAAACTTCAAGCCTAAAATATAACTTTGCATTAAGTTTCTCGTTTATGAGCTCCGTAAGATTTAATGATTTCCATGTATAAAATATGTATACAGCTTGGTACTTCCAAGCTTGGGATGTTCGTTTGTCCTCCCAACCTGTAAACTGGAGACTTGAGCACCAGTACATAATGACTGCAATTTTTTATTTTTAGTTTTTCCTGTTCTGTCAAATTTCTGATTTTTAAGAAATTAAGTTAATTTGCCATCGAATAAACGCATTTTGGTGGTATAATCATATTATAGTATAAAGCTAAAATATCAAAAAAATTACAAGCAGCTCAGGACTACAATTGTTTTATGGGAGTCACAAGAGACAGCGGCGAATTACGAATAAGCGAACTCTGGTGTCCCGGAGTATATATAGCTATGCATAGTTTTATACCTGGTGTTGAATGCAATGTTACTTTACAAGCAAAAGTAGTTGTACGATTCTGCGTTCAAAATTCACTCTTCTCGAATGCTCGCTTGCTTCACCAAGCTGCTGATGAATGGGGTTGATGTTCACAACGCCGATGTTCACAACGCCTCGAAGTTAAACTGTTAACGTGCGCCGACCCGCTATGCAAAACGACCAAGTGCTCGAGACATCGCGGTGAGAGCTTAGTGTTTCTCCCCGTTGGGAAAGAAAAGAACTCACGGTAACTCCCCAACTGACCTAAGTGTTTGAAATGGGTAACGGTTCTACCGAAAATAACGCGAAATTTAATTTATTTCCCAGAAAGTTAAATGAAATTTAATTGCATAGTAATTGAAAAATGACGCATGACATGACGCATCAACTTGATTGAACAGAACATCCTCTTTTAATCCTTCTTAAATAGAAGACACACTCTATTGGTACTTGACTTAAGAAATTTCATACCATAACAAGGTCCCCTTTCCGGTACTAAAAATACCCGTTCACTTAATTCGTCTTAATGTGAGTACTTTTTTCAGAAAGAACAGATGTCATTTGCTTCTACGAAACTCAGGCGGAAGCACATGTGGGAACGTGCATCTGACGAGCCTGAGAAAAAGACTTCCCCTCGGCTCAGCTTTTCTAGGGCAACCAGGCGGCTGGCAGCAGCAGCAGCTTCGTAAAAACATCACTTCGCAGAACCTCTAAAAAAATGTACGAGAGACACCTGCGCTCATCCGAGGTACGCTGCCGATGTATTATCACGTCGGAACGTGTCTGTTTAGATCCTCACAGCAGGTGTGAAGCATCCGAACTTGAAAGACTTCCTTGTTATTTCAATTAAGGAATCACGCATAATGAGCGAGAGGAAAATACAAGCTTTTCGAAGCGGTCGAAAATATTTGGTTCAATGTCAATTAGACCTCGTCAGCTTGAGTGCACAGATTCGCTGAAAATCATTAATATAATAAAACACGTTGCTGCTTGTTTGGTCGGTTGGTTTGTGATACGAGTTTCACCAGTGCACACGTACAAGAATATTTCAATCGCGGGTACTATTATGGTGGATATATTTGTGTGTCATCCATACCGGGAAAATTTATTTAAGTAAAATATCGCATCCCGTCATTTTTGACGAGCCGTGTACACTAGTCGTTTAAGATAACAGAGTAAACAGGAAAATGAGGGGTGTTGCTTCGTTAGCTGTGTTGAGCGACATCGAGTTAATGTCACAGCGAAGCAGACAACAGTATATTTTTGGTCTCTGCCGAGAAACAGACGAGGCACATCGAAATTCCCTCTTACAGACCTGAGATCAGACCACTCCTAGTTATTGAGGAAACTTTAAATATCGCATGTGGGTTGCGGAAAATTCAGCGAAAAAATGTGACAAAGTTTGAGCTATGTGTGGAGAATTAAATTCGGGGTATTAAAATTGGTGCCTACGCACGGTAGAGGAAACAAGGTAGATTCAAACCAGTCTTTTTTTCGTTGACGGTGTAATTTTGCTGACGTCACGGCAACGAACCAATAGCAGCGCTCACATTGCATCTGGTAGCACTGCTACCTCCAAATCTGGATCCACTATTGGCCTAACGACATGGCATTTTGGTGATGTCATAAAGTTGGTTCGAAATAAAGCCTTTATATTGGCAAGCCGGACAAGAGGAGGTGTATTTTCCCCCATAGAAATGACTCTACCTTGTTTCCTCTACCTTGTGTCTATGTCAGAAATGTTCCAACTGCGGGAAGTGCACGCCATGTCGAGGATGATAAGATGAGATAGAGACGTGCTTTTCACGCCTTTCCACGTTCTTTTCAAACACTCGATGAGACACCACCTTCAATATTCTAACTGAAAAACGTTTTGAATACAAGTCAAAAATCTAAAAACAGAAATAGAGTTTATTCAAATTTTCCTCCTATTTCTGAGTATAAGTTGGTTAATTTGCTCCTGCAATGAAGTAAAGCCAGCTCGCACTCGATCGCTGTAAATAAACATCTCAATATGATGCTTCCCGAACTATAGAGGCGGTAAAAAATTTATTCCTCGAAGCGACATTTCTCAGCCTCGTATTGCCGTGAAAATAAACCGCCTGTAAAGGGATCTTCAACGCAAACCTATCCCCGATTTTTCACCAGATTAACAAGAAGCAACGATTATATTCCAACCTAGTGAAGCGAGAAAATTCAAGTTTCATGCCGTGAACATTGATGTGAAAGCATTTTTCACCCAGTTAGTCACGCGCACAACAGCTGCCAGCCCCACACGCTGCAGCTGCGCACTAGCGCTGCTGGAGGGATCTCGTAACAAGCAGCTTTTGTCACCCGATGAGAGTACACTCAAAAAATGTCAGACCACCCGTGTTCCGTTGGGCCAGGTTTGGATGCAACTAAATTTTGATGAAATCGTTTCGTAGTGTGGATTTTTTTCAATAGGTTGTATCCACAGCACAGCGTATTGGAGTTTTGCCTCATGTTATTTCTGAAAGCAGGATGTTGAATTTTGTCATTTGTTATTTCTGAAAGCAGGGTGTTGAATTTCACAAAGAAGCAAAGCGTTGACGGTGACAGCCTAGCAAACAAGTAAGCAAGTAAGCGCGCAAACAACCAATTTCACCTGAATTTTTTATTTTTTATATTATTTTTTTATTTTACAAAAATGTGAGGTTGAGTTTTCAATGTTTTCAAAATAGAGCATTCGTTTTTATAGCAAATACTGGGGCGCACGACATCAAAAGATGAGATACTGTCAGAACAGAGATGCTTGCTGTTTTTCGTCGCCTCTCAGCTTCATAGACTAACAATTGAACATCAAGTTGTTACTGAGAAATTTCCCCTCAGACTCTAATTCGAAACCGAGAGGACTATCTCAAGTTAGAATTTTGAAATTTACTGTTGACAACTCAGAGCAGCTGTAAACCTCGTAATTTGTATTTGAATGAGATTCCGTCCCTCCTGTAAAAAGTACATGTGAAGTTGCCATTGATGAGCAAGTTCGATTATCTTTGAGGTTAAGAGTCTTACGTATTTTCAAGCCCTGTTTTCAACGACAAATTAACTAACGCACCTGAAATGAAAATTCATCTCATACTTCAGCTGCTCTGCTCGAAGACGCGGTAAATGCTTGAGATGTTGAGGATGTCTAGCGTCATAAATTTGCGCCTTTGTGCACTTCAAGATGTGTTAAGTTAATGATGATTAGACTCGTACTCGCACTTTCACTTTTTTAACAATCTCGGCAGATAATGAAAATTTAATGGACACTTCAAAATGCCCCTAGTTAATGATGTTTAGACTCACAATCGCACTTTCATTTATGGAATAATTTTGACAAAGATTTTCAAACTATCATCAGTATACAAAAATCATTCAGAAATATCACGGCCGTTGTTCCAATGATGTTGTTCAAAGTAATTGATGGAAAACTTTTCAGCTAGTTTGGAAATCCTGCATGTTTGTTTTAGACTTGTTTACATATATTAATTTACAGAATTCAAAGCGTTTGCATGAATTTTGCGCTAATTTACGCATATTAGTAAAACTGTTGGACTAACAATGAATATTTTTTAACTCACACCTGCTCAATCGTACACGTATGGCCCTCACAGGCACATGTGAGTCATTAAATCAAGCTCCCTTAGGAGTATATATGTTGGTTAAAGGAAGCTTCAATCAATTTAATTTTTCCAATGCAATCATCAAACTATATTCGTCTTGAAGCTCTTTTTCAATGGAAGAGACAGGAAGAAAATTTCACCAGAGGTAACAAATTTTTGTAGATGTTTAGGGGATGATGTTGGATCAGCGTCAAGTTGATACATGTCACAGCGTACTTTTTTAAATACTTCGTTATTAAAATCAGTGACGGTTAACCCCTGTTGGGTCTACCAATTTTTCACTTGGATCCAGTGAGGATTTATGATCAGGCTCTACTTTTCCCAGCAGAGCCATGATTGTTGCCCACATACGTTTTTGTTTACAAGTAAGCGACAACTTTCTCGCTCCTCATTCTTAAAAATTTTTTCTGCCGTTATTACTTAAGTAAAAAATTTCAAAAATTTATTGCATATTGAATTAAATATTGAATTTGTTGACAAAGCCTGTTCTCTCTGACTGAGAAACACTTATTCATAAGAGCTTGTTAAAAATTTAGTTTCAAATTGCTTTCCACCATTATTCTACATTACATAATCGTTGATCAAACATCAGTTTTGATACGTATATGATTACCTGCTTGCGTTTAGCTAATGTACTTCATGTTGATATGTGCATGAGTTAGCGCCAAAATAGCTAAGTGCATGACTTTCATTTTAACCGAAAATGCAGCACCTTTTCATCAACTACCGAACCGTTGTTTTCAAACATCATTTTGTCGCACAGTTGTCGATAGACTAATAAATAAATGGCTGAAATAGTATTTGATTTTATCATTTTGAAACCTCAAACGTACCTGTAGACACAGTGCGATTTTCACTCCCATTTCTTATTTTTAATCGGTAAAAGCTGTGGCTCGCTCGTAAGCTGTCCATTATTTTTATCTCTCAACTTTATTCACATTCAAGTACAAAGTGAGGTTTTAAATTCTAACGACTTCAAGCATCTGAAAATGAATAATATTCTGCCTTTCAATAATAAAAACATAGCCTTAGTGAGTATTATCATTTTACACGTGTAACATTTTAGTTAAACTCATCTTACTTTCAGCAGCAATGATTACCATAGGGACATCGCTCCGCTCCTGTGCTAATTTAAAGCCTCAAGGCAGCTTTCCCATCAACGCTCACCGTCTTCCTTTTGAGAGAGATATTTATAAGTTTTTACACATAGGGTAAACTAACCAAAGGAATAATTTTAATGTCTTCTCCTTTATATTACACTTAGCCATTCACTTGGCTAGTTGATATTTATAATGGTGAACGTACCACTCAAGGACCTCGATGTAAAAAAGAAATATGAAAAAACCAATGTGGTAAAAAATTATCATGTATCAACTTTATTGGAAATAGAACGTTTTTTTATGGATTTGCGACATTTTTTATTCAGACACAAAAAAATGAGGTTTTCTTCAAGTCTATAAAATATTTTTGACTTGATTCAGGATTTCCCTTTATAGACAAAGGATTACTACAGCAGCAATTCCAAACAAGAAAATACGAACAGCAAAGGGTTCCGAGTTGAATACTTTGTTTAGAGGTGAGAGAAAAGTGCCTACGATCGAATAAAAAGTCGTGCAGTAACATAGTTCATTCAACAAAAGTTAACTGTCTTATTTAGTTTACTTACTTAGATCAAGCCCAAGCTGAACTTGATGTGTCTTTAATTAATCTCTTAATCTAGTCCAAGTAAAATCTTGAGCAAGAGCAGGGCGGTCTATGAACCGAGTGTTGCCACGAGCAGCGTCAGAGGGAAAGCCGCCAAGCAGTCTGCGAGGATGTGTTTGTTGACCGGCCCCACTAACAGCGACTTGAAGGATGAGCACCGAGCACCAACAGTTGCTGCTCATGAGTCTAAAATGGTTCTAGAGCATCTTGATCGAAGAGCCTCTTCCTCACATGTATCACTTAGCATGCCGCTCCTCTGAGTGGCTGATTAAGTTACCTTTGTTTACAGGCGGTGGAGTAAGAGAAAGTTTGCACAGCTGAGGCCAATAAAGCTGATCCATTATACAGCCTCATAAATCGCAGCACAATCTCGCATTAAATTCAATGAAAGCAAGTCGATTCATATTTAGATGATCTCGTTTTATTCAATTGAGCGGTCATTGACTTTCGATATCGGCCAAGGTTCCAAATCCGGCCGCACTTCTCATAACTTCTAGTTTTGATGCTCTCGTTTGCATGCTGCAAGACCGAGCTCATCTGCTTTGACGGTGTTCGAAAACTCAAAATAATTAACGTTTAATCTCATGAGTGTAATTACTTAGATATTGAAACGACGGAGCTAGCTATAGTTATGGTTGTATTTACTTAGACTCAGCGCTTAGAAAAACCTGTTCACACTCTGAACTATATCATAGGAATTTATCGCCCTGCGAGCAAGGTTTAATTTTTGAGAAAAGAAGGATTAAATCCAGTCTGAAAAATATGCATACTTTTTGTTGGCAATAGATATTTTAAAGATCAGATTAAACGTTCAAACTAGCGGCTTTCAGCATCGATACATTTCTAGGTTCGAGTCGCGACTGATTCCATTTTTCCTAATATGAGCGCCAAATAGGATTTTTGAGTTCTCCAAACAAACGTATACAAACTTTTGTGGCAGAGAAAACGCGCTTTCTTATATCCATGGCTGATTGTCTGATCAAATTGAAAGCCATGTTTTCTCAACAGGTGGTAAAATCGTCAGAATTAAATGGCAGACGAACGTTTGGGCCTTCAAGAGAGGTAAAAAGAAAGAAAGAAAACAAAAACACTTTATTTCCAATAGAGATGGTACAAAAGTACCATCATTGGTTTTTAAAATATCTTAAATTTAATACACTAAGATGATACACACACACACACACACACACACACACACACACACACGAGTATTGTAATACTCATGTCACTAGTCGAAAAGAAATGATTGAGGACAATGGACTCCTAATCTTGCTTAATCTACATTTGATAATACATGTAATGATAATTATAAGAGATAACACAATATCATGGAAACAAGTAATTAAATGGTGTTGGAAGTTTGAGATGCTGTAGCGGTTCAGAGATATCGGAGCCGGGAGTAGGAGTCAAGTGATGAGCAAAAATCTTACTTGACACTTCGCTGGGCAGCACGGAATCAGTTGTGACCAGTACTCAGAAATGTTGCGACGCTGTAGATCACCAGGTTGAACATTTAATCTAATCTTCGGAGAATTTCGTTTGGCCAAAAAGTATACTTATTGGTAAATTCGATTGTTCACCTTACTTCTTTCATAAGCGTAACCTTGTGGGGCTTAGAAAAAAAATATATGTTGATTCAAAGTGTGCGTTCATATTTTTGAAGCACCTTGTAACAAGTCATGACATGCTCCATCGTTCACACAAGCGTCGAAGCTCCTCGGTATTCTATTCTTAGTCACGAAATGTTCGTAAAGCGATCACCTATAGATACTAGAATTGAAATTTCGTGGAGTTATTCAGATATTTAGGAACTAACCGACCAATAAAAAAATAAAAATATCGAAAGTAGTTTTACTCGCTACTGTGTGTCTCAGAATGATTCATGACGCCACCATCGAAAATAATTGGAGTTATATTTGTGATTTATTTCAGAAACTGCTTCGATGTAAACTATGTAAATTTAGTTTTCTTATTTTTATTCCCACGTTTTTGTATTGGGATAAAATTCAGTTAATTTGAATTAAAATGAATAAGTCGCGATTCAAACTCGATCAATGCAGGTATACTGTGTAGTGTGCCAGGTGTCCAGTACGCAGGGTGGAAGCGGGGACAGACAGCACAAGCAAGCACGCAAGCAAACAAACAAGCAACGCAATCACTCAAGCAAAACTGTTTATCATCATCTAGGAGGATGGTCCTTTTAGTACCTTCCTGAAATTTGCAGTTGCCGTTTGAATTCGCTTCTTGTGTGACTGCGTCAACAAACAATCTGCAAAGGGGAAAATTGAAGAAAGCAAACACAAAAATGGCGGGGTCAAGTAAGTCGGTGAAACTGTGTTCATGGTCTTGTATCAATAACTATAATAAGGATTCTGAAAGGCTGGTCGTGAAATCTGATTTAAAATGGTAGTGTTTAAAAAAGTGGGATAAAATATTCGGTGATGTTTGTAAGGGGCCTCATAAACAACCGCCCCCACAACACTTCCTGCACAAGCAAACGAGTCCACGTTGCTACATTTATATACACGAGAGGATTATTATCAACACACTACGCCGTTTTACAGACTTAATGCCCTTGAAACGTAAGTTTTTCTTAGAGATGACGAATGTTCTTTTTAAACATCCTATTATCTCTACGTGTCGCCTAAAACTACAAAACATTTGAATTTGAAATTTTTTCACAGGCGGTGAACAAAATTTTTGGCTTCGATTGTATACGTAGTTATAGTATCCACTATACGTAATGTGTTCAAGATAAAGAAATGTAAATGGGATGAAAAAGATAGGGTGCGAGTTTTCGATATTCTTCGCACTAAAGGTTTTCTCTCCTCAAAATGCATTCAGATTGAAATGTTCAAATAATTATTAGAAATAAAATTCAGTATCAGATCAACCTTGAATTTTCCGAGCTGAACCGCAAACTATAGCTACTTGATACCTCTTCTTTAGAATATACTTTGAGAATATCGAAAAACATGTAAGGTACAAGCAATCAAACCCACTATACTGTAGCAGCGAAAGCTGTGATTGTCATTCCATATTTGTTACATTATATTTCAGAAGAAACGGTGAACAAACATAAATTCTTTGAAAGGAATAGATTGGAGATAATTTTGTATGTTGGTATTTAAATGCAGTCACCTTCAAAGAATAAAAATACACACGATAAAGGTTGGCTAGGAACTTCATGACGTTTCGGTTGCGCAGCAAGAAGACAATGCGTAGAATCAACGATATCTCGACTATGATGTTTGCACACCATTCATGCTGTCGAGAAAATACACCTATGAATCCAGATTTAAGCTGTAAAAAATAATTTTCTAGCGCACGAACAAGATAACATTCCCTCAAAATCATTCGTCAATTTGAGAAAAACCCATCACTCAATACATATGTCTTGGGAGGTTAAGAAGTTTATTTACACTTTAGTGCGCTTAAAACGGAAATTGAACGTGTTTTTACTTCATTAAATGGCGTAGGTGTACAATGCAAATTAGCAATTAATCGTGTTTCACTGTAATAAATGACGAACCAAATCCAAATTTGTGCATGTCGGATAAGGTGAAGAAGAGATTTTCAGGCATGCTCTTGAAAATATAGGTTACGTTTAAGCTGTATTTTAAATTTATGCGACTGTACTAGGTGTCCTTGTGTTTGGAAGACGAGATTATTCTTTTAGAATTTTAGTTAGTGTTAAGCAGTGCACTATCTCGATAGAAGTGCTGCAACACCTCGTACGAACAAGTTCATCTACAGAACAATCTCATGTATAAATATGGCACCATGTTTTATAACTGTCTCAAGATGCTAATCCTCAAATTTATAGTCCCATAAAATATGTTCAGGCAATTTTAACGTGGCGTTAAATTGATGACTTTCAGGGACCATTTGATTCACTTTAATTGCTAATTAGATGGCATCACACCTTTTCTCTCTCGTACGTTCTACACTTCATTGATGTAATTATTATACGTGATACGTACAGTCCACCACATAATAGTATTTTCTTCCTTCCAGACTAAAAGAGCCTAAACCTAAAACCCCTTTTAACCCTTAAAGACTTAGCCACACGGGTTAATTTGGCTTATTCTGTATCTGTCATCACTGACATGGTCAACTTACATTATCTAAACCCATATTGATAATACAAAATTTATCATTTCATTCTGGTCAGAAGAGTAGAAGTTCCGTGCTGAGCAGAGCGGGGTTGGATAGTGAAACACGGTGATGTGGAACGTTGCACAGGATGGGCCAACTCTAACATTAAATGATGCACCAATGTATCACTTATAATTCCTCTTCCAAGGATAGAAATATCACAAATATAATATAATAAATTAATAAATTATAACTGTTTGAAATCAGAGTCCGTGTTTGGTCCTCCATGTATTTTCACATATTGTCCGTCATACAATTTCGCGTTAATTGTGAACCGTTTTCTCAAAAGTCTCATTCTCTTTCTCTTTTAAAATTTAATTGCAGTCAATTATTGAAACATTATACATATGTATAACTTTGGCTCGTGGCTCTTGAATATATATAGGTATATATATCTTCGGCTCTTTGGGTTAACTCTGGTTCTTGAAGCTGCACACTTTTGATTACATTTAAAAACTCAGAAAAATACCAAGAACGACGACAAAAGTCTCATTCCATTGCTATTGATTTTTTGGTCGTTGTTAATCCTGTTTTATGATTGTGTGTACCATTTTTCTGAGTGTGGTGCTGAGTACTGACGGTTGAGTACGACCGGTTAAATATAAATGGAGAAATAAGGCCCGGTTTTCTTCATTTGATAAACGCTCACATTAAGAGTTAAGTACTGACTGCCGATTTTTTATTACTGGACGCTTTTCTGACATATTTTTCATCCGTACTCGTCCAGCATCTTTTATTTCGATGTCTTACATCATTAAACCATGAATATGAACTCCAATCTTCGTCCAGTGTGAAAAGCGTCAAACTGATGAAAGTTGACGACTTCAAAAAATTGATACTGCAAACCCTTACTTTCAAGGTAAGCGTGATAAATATAAAAATATTTGTTTAACGTGCCTATATTCTTTTTTCATTTAAATCTCCCTTTAAAAGCATGATAAAATTAACTCCATCTTGTTAAAAACTTTTTTACGCATAGGTATAAATTGAGAGTACCTTAGTTACAAATAAAGGCAAGTATATCACAACGTCTTCGTTCTTATTGTCTTACAATAGAGAATGCTGGCTTCATTAGACCACTCAGTTCATTGAAAACAATTTTCGAGGCCATAAAGCCTTTATCGTGTACGGTAAATCGAGTCCACCTTGAGGATGTTGTTCTTGGAACTCTTTTATGTATCAGGGCAAGTCCGATTCACAATTGATTGCCATATTTTCCAACCATATACACACAGCCAACGATGGTGAAACTCCGATACAATATTCTGAAAGACCAAATTAGACCTTTAACAAATCATTAATGTACGAACTTGACTCAAAAGATATATTTTTTCAAGAATCATTTGGGTACGATGGACAAAAAAGCCAAAACTTCCGGCTGAATCATTCTTTAAGATTTCCCCCTTATATATTTATCAACACTGGCAAGTCTTATAAGATTCCACCTCATTAATTCGAGGGTGTCAGAGCTTCATTGCTTATTTAGCTGTCCATCACGGTTGCAAAAAGGTGACGCTGTCGTCGGCAGTTTACTTTTGTGCTTCCCAAGCGGCGAGGGGACGATGGCGGAGTGAACAGTTCTTATTATGTTAACTAGTGCACCCCCCTTTATTTAAAATGAGAAAGAAGGCGATATGAAAGAAAGGCCGTAAGAAATAAAAAAATAAATCTCTTGAGAGTTGATGAGGCCGAGCCCGTATCACAGATACGCTCATCACACTCTTCTGGCTGGCTTCGGACGGACGGACGGACGCGGCTCTTATTATAGTATAGATTCTAATTACTCCTTATGTTATTTGCATATCGTAGGAATATATGAAGTTTTTAAAGTAGGATAGATTCTCTAGACATGAACTGCTTACAGGAGTGTCCAAATGCAATAACAGACCATTTGAACAATTAGACTATTGAACTACAGCAAAGACTATCTCAGCAGTCTGTAAATAATATATTCCGTATGCAGGGTATTTGGGTGAATGAAGAGCCATATTTCATACATTAAATTATTTGTTAAAAAGCATATCTTTAATAGAAGGTAAGACACAACATTCTGCATAACACTAAAGTAATATAGACAGAACAAAAATCGTAAATAATGAGTAACTTATAGTATATTGTTTATTATTCTATTTAAGCTTTTACCTTCTTTATTGTACAAATTGTTACCTTGGTATTACTATTTCATTTTTCGAGCTTATTGCCCCACCTTTCTCCTATTTTCAAATGATTTAGAATTTCTAGTTTATTCTCACAGCACTTCTCATTAATAACCTTTTCGCGATCCAGCACTTCTCATTAGTTTTCTTCAAATTAACACTCTCGCGATCCAGCACTTCTCATTAGTTTTCTTTAAATTAACATTTTCGCGATCCAGCCCTTCTCATTAGTGTCCTTCAAATTAACATTTTCGCAATCAGATGCTATTGTATTAGGGCACATCGGATAACATAAAAATGATGTTCTAGCGAATAAAAACAAAAATAAAAAAATAGTTTTATGATGTCCTTGAAAAGTTAATTTTTCATGGAGTCGACGAATTTTTTTCAATCAATCTGTTATCTCTACGCGGCGTCCTTAACTACCAAACAATTGAATTTTAATTTTTTCGCAGGCCATGAACAAAATAGTGAGCAACATTGCTGCGTTGCGCATACATATACTTTCAAAATACCAGACTTTCGGCATTCAACGTAAAACGATGTCCACTAACCTGGTGGACTATAATTGTGTGTGCTTTTAGCATCATGCCATTCATTAGAGCTCCTATGGCACTGGGAATACATTTTCATGCGTCTTTATCAATCATTGGTTCGACAGTTAATATAGGCATTTTGATTATGCCTGAGGATGTTTAGCAAGTGTGGATCTTTATGTTTAGACATTTTAAAAATCAATGATATCTTTTATATATTCATTGGAAAGGAATTTTTTATCTTTCAGTGTTCATTGGGCTGAAATGATGTTGCTATTTCGTATCTAAAGCGTTAATATTTTTTTAACTACGAGCTCTGAGAAATTAATCTCAAATTTAGCATTACTGATTTTAATTGAAAAACGAAATCATCAGTATTTTTGAAATGAATCATGTGTCTCCTAATGCGTTAAGAAATTTCCCCATGCGGGACATATGCATAATTTAGGCCTACACGGTTTAAAAGTTCAACGTATCACTACGAAGTCGGAAACAGAAACATGTCATCCATCCGCAATCCCGACTGCCAACATCAGAGAGAATTTTCCGAGCACGAGCTTGTCACTCGCCAGCATTGGTTGCCAGAGTAGTGTTGCTAACTAAATATTCAGAAATTTCTTCATGAAATCTCAACCTCACAGTCCTAATGATTTTACTGCCTTCAAATCTCCCGGGGATGCAACAAAATGATGAATACTCTGATTAAACTAGTTGTTTGATACTTGCATGGGTAGAAACTACTTGTATCTTTATTAGAGGCAAAAATTTTTACAGTGTGACCCTATAATTTCTTTCCGCACAGAAAGTTGGCTTGGATGTCTGGAGATTCTGTATCATCATTATCTGGTACAGTTTCTGAGTTGGTCTGCAGCGTGGGTGCGTTAGTTGCACTCAGGTCATGGTGAAGTTCAGAAGGGAAGCATGCGATTAGTGAGCTACCGAGGGTCGGTAAGAGGACTGTAGTACAGATGAAGTGTTATGTTCAACACAAAGGTGATACTAACACCGACGACAAGCGCCTTCTGTGAGTTTAAATCTTCTAAAACCTGATTGCAATTCCGTCCTCATGCATTTTCAGCTAATGCAATTCTACTATTTCTTGGTATTTATAACAATTGTAGTATCTTCGAATCCAATACCTCATACTTTCACATATCAACATGTAATTTTTTACTTCTTACAGTACAGTGTCACTTGTATCAATGACGTTCGCGTTTATCTGGGCGACGTTCTATACTAAACAGGTTTCGATGTTTTGCGTTCGATGTTCAAGTGTTTTTTCAGGAACTTGATAACTCACCTTTAGTTAATCTGCAAACAAGAGCCAAGCATTGGACAACATTGTTTGGTTCCTGAACGCAAGGTGCGTCCGCTCAAATGTTAAGGTTACGCTCTACAGACCGTTACTCTCATTCCACCGTCGGGGAATTTGTTTGTTCAGTGATATTGACAATGATCCGTTTTACCTACTGCAACAAGCTAAGCTGTTCCAATATTACGGCTGCAGTCTTGACAATGGTCCATTTTACCTCCAGCAACAAGCTAAGCTATTCCAATATTACTGCTGTAATCTTGACAATGGTCCATTTCACCTTCAGCAACAAGCTAAGCTATTCCAATATTACGGCTGTAGTCTCGACAATGGTCCATTTTACCTCCAGCAACAAGCTAAGCTATTCCAATATTACGACTGTAATCTTGACAATGGTCCATTTCACCTCCAGCAACAAGCTAAGCTATTCCAATATTACGGCTGTAGTCACGACAATGGTCCATTTTACCTCCAGCAACAAGCTAAGCTATTCCAATATTACGACTGTAATCTTGACAATGGTCCATTTTACCTCCAGCAACAAGCTAAGCTATTCCAATATTACGACTGTAATCTTGACAATGGTCCATTTTACCTCCAGCAACAAGCTAAGCTATTCCAATATTACGGCTGTAATCTTGACAATGGTCCATTTTACCTCCAGCAACAAGCTAAGCTATTCCAATATTACGACTGTAATCTTGACAATGATCCTTTTTACCTCCAGCAACAAGCTAAGCTATTCCAATATTACGGCTGTAATCTTGACAATGGTCCATTTTACCTCCAGCAACAAGCTAAGCTATTCCAATATTACGGCTGTAGTCACGACAATGATCCTTTTTACCTCCAGCAACAAGCTAAGCTATTCCAATATTACGGCTGAAATCTTGACAATGGTCCATTTTACCTCCAGCAACAAGCTAAGCTATTCCAATATTACGGCTGTAGTCACGTCAATGATCCATTTTACCTCCAGCAACAAGCTAAGCTATTCCAATATTACGGCTGTAATCTTGACAATGGTCCATTTTACCTCCAGCAACAAGCTAAGCTATTTCAATATTACGGCTGTAGTCACGACAATGATCCTTTTTACCTCCAGCAACAAGCTAAGCTATTCCAATATTACGGCTGTAATCTTGACAATGGTCCATTTTACCTCCAGCAACAAGCTAAGCTATTCCAATATTACGGCTGTAGTCAAGACAATGATCCTTTTTACCTCCAGCAACAAGCTAAGCTATTCCAATATTACGGCTGTAATCTTGACACTGGTCCATTTTACCTCCAGCAACAAGCTAAGCTATTCCAATATTACGGCTGTAATCTTGACAATGATCCATTTTACCTCCAGCAACAAGCTAAGCTATTCCAATATTACGGCTGTAGTCACGACAATGATCTTTTTTACCTCCAGCAACAAGCTAAGCTATTCCAATATTACGGCTGTAGTCTCGACAATGATCCTTTTTACCTCCAGCAACAAGCTAAGCTATTCCAATATTACGGCTGTAATCTTGACAATGGTCCATTTTACCTCCAGCAACAAGCTAAGCTATTCCAATATTACGGCTGTAATCTTGACAATGGTCCATTTTACCTCCAGCAACAAGCTAAGCTATTCCAATATTACGGCTGTAGTCACGACAATGATCTTTTTTACCTCCAGCAACAAGCTAAGCTATTCCAATATTACGGCTGTAGTCTCGACAATGATCCTTTTTACCTCCAGCAACAAGCTAAGCTATTCCAATATTACGGCTGTAATCTTGACAATGGTCCATTTTACCTCCAGCAACAAGCTAAGCTATTCCAATATTACGGCTGTAATCTTGAAAATGGTCCATTTTACCTCCAGCAACAAGCTAAGCTATTCCAATATTACGGCTGTAGTCTGATAACTTCACAGTTGCAGGTGCAACAAGTCAGGTACAGAGTACGCGGCACTAATGAATGTCTTTAATTGCTCATGGAAAACAGAGTGAACGTGCATTTAAATACATTAATTATGACGAAATCGCGGTTTTATGTTATCTGTGTGGCTGAATTGACGCCGCGAACCCTCATGTCGGAAATGAGAGCACAGCTCCGTGCTGGAGAAAGCTGAAATAACGCGTGCCTTCGAGCGTAAATTCTCTAGCTTGAAAACTGTTCTTGTCTCATCTGTTACAGAACGTCCCCAGCTCTGCTGGCTTGCGTATGACTTACTTATGTCTTGCGTGTGACTTGCGTGTGACTCGCTAATGCTTTGCATATGACTTGCGTGTGACTGACTTACTTATGCCTTGCGTATGACTTGCATGTGACTTACGTATAACTTATCAATGGCTTGCGTATGACTTGCTTTTTCCTTGGTATGACTTACTTGCGTACTAATCTCTGGAGAACTATAAGTGTTACTGAAATCATCTGTCCGACACTTGGATTCTGACTGAGGCTGTTAGATCAGTACTTTTGAGTAGGGTTTTCTCGCAATTTAATATATAGAACTCTACCTGTGGATGAATTTCAAGAATAACCTACGTCGGCAAAATTTGGCTACATTCAACTGGCAACGTAAAAAATTGCGTCACGTGTGACCAGGACGTCGGATACACTGGCATTCGTTATACGGGCTGCCGTTCGACACCAACGCCGTTGTTCTGAAGTTGTTGGTGGTTATTTCGAGCACCTATCATAACTCTTTTTACCATAAGGAAAATTGTACCTGCAATTTAATTTTGTAACAAGATATGGACTGTTAAACAGCTACTTTTTCGGTGCATTCTGTTCCAATGTAAAAGGGGTACATATATGCATACGACGGCTTTTATTAATATGGATAAGTGAAATCAGACATTGCTTATGAAACGTTGAAATTACCCCCACGTGACATCTGCGCTATTCTTCAACAGGAATCTAAGTTCCAGAGCGCAGAGGCTTTCCTCGGTGTTAAGATATTTCAAATGCTCGAAAAGCTCATCTTGTGTGGTTCGGCATCCTTTTTGAATTTTTTATGGAGTAAACTGCCAGTTAGACACTCAAGGCTAGAATTTGATTGTTTCATATGTTTACGAATAAGAAACGATTTTGAAAAATTCAATCAGAAGAGAATTGCAAAAAATTACAGAGTATGCCGTTTTTTTTTGTTGTAGATAACGATTCAATTAATTTTATTTCATAAATTGGCCGAAACAACGGCATTATCTACCAAAGTACCAACTACGCACGCTGCAGCTCTTGTGTACCACTTGAAGTCCAGATTTGTACTGCTCTCAAGTAGCAAAGATCATCCAGGCGTATCGGGGTATGTAAATCACGCACCTAGAAGGACGTTCATGTGCTGTAGCAGCAAGTCAAAATATCAGTTGATGCAATAAGTCTGTACTCTGTATAATTATAATTTGTGGCGTATAATTTGATACACGGCTAAATTAATGTTTAACAACCTCATTGTCTCGACTGTTTTGTGATTCTTATTTGTGTAAAATATCTCTCATGTTTGCCTCCAGACACTCTGGAAATCGGATATTCACTCAGTCAAGAGCAAATAGTTGGAAAAAGAAATTAATCTGTAAGCATGCTAGAATTTATAAAAAATGTATAGGAAACAATGGAAGGTAGTCTGAAACCCTCGCGTGAATAGAGCACCCTCGCATGACATATGTAGAACGTACATCATCACAACGAGCGGTTGCGATGACGTACGAGCACAAGTAAGTGCTCGGAATATGGCAATTATGAAGTGTGGCAATATATTGGTGTCAAATGAACTCAATATTTATTTCCTGGGTAACCTCAAACAAGTCGATCGGAAAGGGAACACATTCATGCTTAGATAACATTTATGTTGCGCAAAGCTTTGGTCTACTGATCTATATTTATGTGGAGTCATGCTGAGTATAACTTGGGATGCAATTTCGTGACTGTGAATCGGTTGGCTTATGTTAGCGCTCTAAACATACGAACTCATTATGTGAGCTGACTGGCTTCTATCTTAGGAAACATTATAACCTTTAAACATTGCACAATCGAATTCTAGCGACAACTGTTGGGTTCAAAGAAGCCAACTGGTTTGTTGTATTACTCGCTTCGTCAGGCTTCTTTTATATACATGTATATATAGCGTTCATGAACTTTAAAACTTGCTTTACTCTAATTACTGCAGTGTGAACTTGATTCTTAATGTTTTTAATTTTTTAGTCGATGAATATGATTCCAAGTTTGAGATTACTAACTCATTTTTTTTTCTAATCATGAACTGTCGCGTTTACAAGTTTGCGATCACACTTTAGTGCCGGAAAATTTCGATTTTATTTTATTTTATTCATGAAGTCGTGACTTAGAATATTCAGTTTGATGGCTCTGTATTTTTGGCTTTCATTGCAAGCCTTACTTGTTTTTCTAGGTAAAAATTTGCTAATTTACTAATTTACTAATCCTTCGAACTTTGCAGCTGTTCGCTTTTTATTCTCAATTTTCAAACAATTAAACAAACTTAATTTGCTTAACACTACTTTTGCTATGGTTAATTCTTGTATTTAATTTTAAATTGGCTTTAAATTTGTATAACGTCGGATTTTAACGTTTTTGATTTTCAAATTAGAATGACGTCAGCTATGATAAACTCACTTATTTAAGGGCTGGTACCTTAGTCTGATGCTTTCTTATACGAAGAATTCCGATGCTCACAGTCGTGCAGATGTTTCACGGATAACATGCAATGTTTCTTGGCATGTCTCGTTAGGAAATGTAATAACTCAAGTGGTGAATCGCAGAATGTCGGCACTACTAACCGTGTACTTTGCGTTAGGGTTGAGGAGCAAGCTGCTCCCAGTCAGCGTCATTTTCTGGAGTTGTCTCTGCATTTTATTGTAAAACTTCATTCTGTGAGGGATTCGTGTGAGAGAGTTGTTAGCTATAAATTTGAAACAGTGTTTTAAACTGGTGTTCAATTCGTCTCGGTCTATGCATTGAGTAGTCCGTGTATTGCACACTGAAAGAAAAATGTGAGTGTGTATCTTTTCAAAATACAACGGATTGTGTCATGCTGTGTTTTTTCCTATTTATTTTCATCAATGAGGTATGATAGACGATGCTTTGAGTGGCGTGCTATAATCAAGTCATGGTATTTAATTTCTTTCTATTTTTCTATTACTTGTTTATTCTTTAAAACAGAGCTGCAGGAGTCGTTTTAGAAAAATTCTTAAGCAATTTAGCATTAATTTACTCCAAGAACAGATGTTCTTGGTGCATCATTTTCCAATCTCAGTTTAATGGTTCTTTCTAGAGATTTAGATGACCTCATTGATTTACAGATGCCATAATTTTAGCTTGAATTGAATCAGGTAAGCTTGAAAAAATTTTTACCTGAGTGGATTTATTTCTCGTGTGTCAAATGGGAAATGTTCTACGCTGAGGGCTAATCATGCGTCAGAATCGCGAGGTAATACAAGTGTGCACGCAGAAAATATCAATTGAGTGCGCGAATCTTCTTTTATTAAAAATCGAACAGATTTTTTTTGGCAGCATTCAAGTGTTTTTACCGTGGATGCTTGTATAAATTATGAAAATGCTAGTGACGCAATATACGCATCATTTGCGGACATGTAACTCTTATAGCTTGTGTCTGGTTTTACTATTATTAGTTTAAATAAATAAACGTCTTACGAGCATGAAGTGTTCCTTATAACCGTAAAAGACGTCTTGTGCCGTTCATGTCTATGTATTTCGTTAGTAAAGCGAGTTTACTTTCTTCAGAACCGCGGTCGTAACGCAGGCAAAAAATAGACTATAACGAGACGGCAGAAAATCAGAGTTCCTCAGCACCGATATATTTTTCCCAGGCGACCACAGCCAACATTAATTAAGTAATGCGATCTCGGTTATAGCTGCGCGACGGCCGTAGAGGCTCTCATCGCAATTCATGGCCCCAGAGCGCAACTTCGGTCACTCGCAAATGTTTCACTCGAACCTTCGTCTCGTCTCGCGCGATATTTTTTGCGTGTCCTGTTACTTAACGGACCGCCACGCTGCATAAATATCGCTCTTGAAGTTCGAGGTTTGCTGAAATGTTTGCCAGTGTGTGTTCAGCTGCAAGCGCTTTGTAAAGTAGAACTTGGGGCGTTTCGTACATATTTGAAAGACTTCGGTGAAAGAACTGATGGAACGTTCTTGTTGAAAGGGGTGAAATTTCGCGTTTATAAAAGGGAATTTCATTTGCTTTTGATTTTAATGCATCTCACTTGGAAAGGCAAAGGCGGTTGAACTGAGGAAACCTACGTGCGCACATCTGCATGGTTAGTAGTTTCCTGTGTCTTTTACGAGTTTTCTTTTGGCGAGAGAGGGGAGAGGGAAGCGCGATGGGTTTATAATAGCCTAGACCACCTGCAGCTGACTCATTAGGCTAGCCTGCTCAGGTTTTTTGGGGTGAACTACTTTTCGTCAAATTGGGATTTGGAATAAATCCTGTCAACAATTCAACGTGCGAAAATTTTAAATTATACTCGATGCTATTGGAACATGATTTTAAATTTTACACTACGTTATTATACTGAAAGCAGAGCGTGGACAGTAGCAACCAAGTGTACAAGCAAATAGGTGAACATGATTACTACCCTTATTTGAGTGCATCACCTGCGATAATATAGGTCATCTGCTACTCTTTAGGTCAGTTAATTTTTGATTTATTTTACGCCTAAAATGTGGTTGATAATAATCCTGTTCACGAGGGTAAAAAAGTTCAGCATCAAGTTCAAATATTTCTGCAAAATACTTGATGATACAGGAACAATTGGGAATATTCTTCGCAAAATTATTAGTTGTGACATGATCTATAACTTAAATAGTATGCAGAGGTAATATGGTAAGTTGAATCGAGAAAAAACGTGTACGTGAAAAAACTTTGCATGTTAGCGAAAGATCTATGTTATCTGCAGAATGGAGAAGAAGATGAATTTTTTTCTATTTTCTAGCTGAAAGCAGAGTGTTGAATTTTACCCAATGATATCACTGAGAACATGACTTCGAATTGCATCTTATGTTTTTACTGAAAGCAAGGCGTTCAATTGCGCCTTATGTTGTTACTTAAAGGAGAGTATTGAATTTTGCCCTATGATATTACTGAAAGGGCGTTGACTTTTCCCCTATGATATCACTGAAAACCGGGCGTTAAATTTTTGCCCAATAATATTACTGAAAGCAGGGCGTCGAATTTTGCCCAATAATATTACTGAAAGCAGAGCGTTGAATTTTGCCCTATGATATTACAATTGAAACTAGTGGGTGGACGGAGACCACCTCGTGCTACCACAGACACGCGTCCGTTCTTGCCATCGTTGGGCAGTGAGCGCAACGTTTCCCAGTTAAGATGCGTTTCCTGGCGTCATCATTGACCAGCTAATTTGGTGAGGGAATTCCTCGTAAAAATTCAGGGGCTGTCGTGGGGTTCATATTTGGGTCGTAGGTTGCAGAAGCTGCAGTCCGCCGAACAAGGCAGCTTTGCCTGCCCACCTGCTCGATCTTTATAAGTTCGGCCTCCGCGGTGGTCGGTGGGGAACTCACTTTAGCGTATTCGGATGTGCGAGTAACTGTTAAGTTGGACTTCGATGTGCGTCATCCGCTGTTACTGCCACGTAATGATCGTACCAACGTTAGTCGTATTGTTTCCTAAACGGATCTAAGTTCTTTCTGGTTTGAATGTGTGTAGTTGAATAACAATTCTCCTCGGGTCAGATCTGCAGTTGCTAACCGCCGATCCGGTTCTGGTGTATAAGGTGGGAACATCGGCGTCAATAAACTTTGAAACCCCACCCACATGCTCGCTAGCCCAACGAAGTGCGAGCACTTGCGTTTTACGTTTCAAATGCACAAAAATTTAGACTATTTTTTAATTTTCCATTAAGCAATCACCTTTCATTGCACTTATATTATTATTTTTTTTTTGAGAGTGAGGAAGCAAAATCCAAATTCAACGAGTAAAAAGAGTTTAGATGGAACTCTCTTTGCCTTCTCCGATTACTGTATCGTCAGAGGATCGCCTGCTGGGGGATAAAAATATTGTATCTATATGAATTAGCGCTCCCAGGGGAAAATGTGTGGTCCCGAGCTGAAGGATAGGTAGGCTTTCTTTTTGTTGAAATAGAATAAGTCATGGTTTTGCTACGGACCATCGTTTTTCGGCTGACTGCTCTTCTGTTTTTTAGCAACTACTGCTTTTTTCATCTTTTCTCTTGTTTCATAACTTTCCTTGTCGACTTTCTTGTTCTAGACGCTGGGGATCTTGTGTGGAATCACATCTCGATGCACAGACTTCATTTTCCATCAACTCCTCACAAAATGGTTTCTTCATCCTTCCTCTCTTCGAACATCATTGTGTCTAGGGAGCCCGAAACTGGCCGAAATGTAATCTCCAGTAGAGCTGCTTTCTCTGGCAAACCTTTACCTCTAGGAACTGAATAATCAATTCTAAACGAAAGTTCTTCAGTTTTCTTTCTAAAATTGTGTTACGTATCAAGCCAGTATTTTTGATTCCTTACCTACGCTGGCTCTGGATTGTTAGATGGTGAACTATTATGAAACTGCATTATTCGTATTTCAATTTTCATGAGTAGATTATCTATTTGGTGCTTAGCGAGCTAAATAATTTTTGCAATATATAAATCATACAGGAACAAATATCAACTGGAAAATGTCGAAAAATAAACTCTGAGTGCAGCTCGACGTCTTAGAAAGCGTTCAAGTTAAAACTCCATGCATTATGATAAACATAAAAATATTTTAAATGCATGGAGCATATTTCGATATAACTCCATGAAAAAAAGAAATGTAAGGCTAACTCGTTGATCTCGGAAGCAATAGAGGTGAAAGCTACAAGCCATTTAATAGACGTACGTACAGTTGGGTGTAGAGTGACCATTGCGCAAGCATCGAATCATGTTGAAGAGCAGATCTGTGTGGCAAGATCCTGGGTCTCCGAGTTTGTGCGCTGTCGAAAGAATCAATCTTGTTCATCGCTCGTGTCGTTCAGTTTACGTGACTTCTTGTAATCTGAGGAAGGTTCGTCATAGATTCAGAGATGACCTGGTAATTTTGTAATCCATTGAATTGAATTACGTTATTTCCGATTAGATTGTTTCTAGTACCGCGTGATTCAAATGATAATTTACTATGGCCAAAGGAAGCTTCGTCTGTTATGAAATTTGTTCTGCATTCTTTATGTTATCTTTTATCAAGTATCAAACTACAGCAACGCGTCTTTTAATCTCGCATGCCAATTTCGTAATTCCATTTAGTTCAACAGAATAAACGTTTTACTTGAATGTTGTTCACCGTAAGTTGTTCCTGAATTTTGTCAAAATAGAAGGAACTTCGCTTCATGAGGACACTGAAGTGTCCTACCCCAACGATATGTCCAATCTTAACCCTGCCCCAACGATATGTCCAATCTTAACCCTGCCCCAACGATATGTCCAATCTTAACCCTGCCCCAACGATATGTCCAATCTTAACCCTGCCCCAACGATATGTCCAATCTTAACTCTGCCCCAACGATATGTCCAATCTTAACCCTGCCCCAACGATATGTTCAATCTTAACCCTGCCCCAACGATATGTCCAATCTTAACCCTGCCCCAACGATATGTCCAATCTTAACCCTGCCCCAACGATCTGTCCAATCTTAACCCTGCTCCAACGATATGTCCAATCTTAACCCTGCCCCAACGATATGTCCAATCTTAACCCTGCCCCAACGATATGTCCAATCTTAATCCCACCCCAACAATTAGTCCAATCTTAACCTTGCCCCAACAAATAGTCCAATCTTAACCCTGCCCCAAAAATTAGTCCAATCTTAACCCTACCCCAACAATTAGTCCAATCTTAACCCTACCCCAACAATTAGTCCAATCTTAACCCTACCCCAACAATTAGTCCAATCTTAACCCTACCCCAACAATTTGTTACGCGAGTCACATCTGCATGCAGCCAGTACTGCTCTTAAGCTCTGCTGTTTTTGCTCATTAGGGGATCACCAAGTATGGGCACTTTTGATAGAGTATCCTCGAGCCTATGCGTCAAAGATGGTAATGATGCTGGATTTCATTCAGTGTAAGTGAGTCTAGACGTTTAGCCTAACCAACTTCAAGGGACATCTGTTATTTCAGCTCGGGCGTGGGTATGAGACGAGGGTTTTGAAAGATGATGCGCCGAGTGTAAACTATATTCGGAAGCCAGACTCTAAGAATGTACTGCTCGTTCCACTATTGTTCTTCTGGAAAAATAAACATCTAAGGAAACAATGGAAAACGTTCCGTTATCGCAATTGGGTTTTGGAAATGGATTTTCAGCTTCTGGTAAGGGAAATAAGTAGGTGAGAGACGAGCAAGTCCTATGAGTGGATAAGCTACCCTCCAATCCTCCTCTTTGTTTGCTATAATCATCAAAGAGCTGCGTCCCTGTAAAAATACCCGGTGTATGGAACGAGTATCGAACCAGGGATATTTCTCCTCCAAAGTGTGATGCTTAACCCTCAGTGTTAGCGAGTTAATAAAAAACAAACCTAATGTGCTAAAATGAAAGTGGATCACTGTTGCTGTGAATATATTTATTTCGTGTTTACGCCTCCTTTCTTCAACACTACGAAAAATACCTATTACTGCATTACTTATAAGTTATATGATATTAATATGAGTTACTTCCCTTCGAAAAATGGCCTTGAATTTCTCACAGAAACTGAGTTTCCCTTCACGCCCTTACATAAATTATGCTTCATTTGTTGGTATTCATGAATAAAAATTTTGTCCCAAGCGAAAAGAGGAGCTCGTATAGCTCGTGCTAACGTTAGAACTAGAAGTAAAATAATGTTTTCGTTAACTTTCATGCAAAATTTCAGGGGAAACGGAAATCTCGGCATTCTCCTTAGCACAGCTTTGCCTCGTACGTTGGGCATCCAAATGTTTCACCTCAGGGGTATTAGCCCGAGTTGATTCCTGGAAGCAATCGAAAGCGGAGGTTTTCGTGGGAGTCGTGTGTGATCAGGCAGCAACATTGCTACCTAAACAGCACACTTTAGTGAATTTCTTTCTTATTCCCGAGTTCTTCTTGGTACGTTAAAAGCTGTTTCCGCGAGGATCATGCGCTCACAGTACTGTGTACATGTAGGAATCTATCATCGTATTTTTTTCTGTTTTTGTTTTTGACCGCAACGTGCGCTACCGGTGGCCATGGAGGGAATTTTTATAATGCTGCTGACCGACCAGTAGTCACAAACTCAATTTTCATAAATGCTTAATTAAAGCTGAATAAAGACACGATCCAATTAATGTTTGTTATTTTAAAAATTTCTTATTACAATTGACTTTAAATTTGAGTTGAATGTTGAATTTCAGTTTAACCAATTGCTGTGATAGAGTTTAACCCGAGTAACTATATTTTTACGCCTACGTACTAGAAATTCCAAATCCGCGTTCAAGCTTTCATGTCGTTAAGACATCCAATTTCCAGAAGATTTCAGTCAAGTTACCTATAAGAGAGATAGCCTAAATTATTATTTTTTATTCAATTACCCTCTCTTGATTTCAACGTATTTTGAATTCAATGTAATAACGAAGCCTGTGTTATCTTATCTTAAATTATGATCTATGCAAGTGCAACTTATCGCACTCTTATAGTCAATGTTTAGTAACTGTACCCTGAATAAAAATATTCACCTATAGCGATTGACTTGGAAAGATCGTCGCGTCCGTCTTCCGCAACGAGGATAAAAGGTGGAGAGGCGAAGGTGATGCTGACTACTCTAATTGTGTCTAGCTGGCTTGTACTCTGGGCTGACACCAGGAAGAATAATTATTAAAGCTAACTTACTTTATGGTAATTTAAAAGAGACTGGGAAATCCTCTGGTCTTGCTCAGCGATCTGATTCCATTTGGTTCGCATACATACGATTTTGGCTTGAAAAGCTGGGTTTTATGACTGACATCCACAATGCAAGGTCTAATATCTTACGTGCAAGTGCAGCATTTCGTTTTTCAGTACATGTAACTATTTGGTGGCCGTGAATAAAGGCCTGTAAGTTTCAAACATTTAGGTCGACTTCCTCATCTTCAGTAATTCGTATAGCGCTACGTAAAGCTATAGTGTTTTGATAGGGATTTTACGATTCCTTGCGGCACATATTGCGTGCTACCCAACATATAATTGCATGTATTAGTTAGTTTTGAAAACCCGGTTAATTCATTTTTTTTCGCATTTCGTTTCATATTTTTGTCCGCATTGTGTTGAAACTTTCAAAGAATAGAGTGCATTATTGTTACGTCGGCGATCTGATTGTCGTTCCGTTCCTGCAGACGCTGAGTGTGCAGCTTTAAACAGAAATATTTTTTCTAACGTTTCCAGTTTATTCAGTATTTTTTGCGTTTGAGTTTTTATTATTTAACGTTGCACTAAATACTGCATTCATATTTCAAATTAATGTATGTGGTTGACTTAATTTTTCTTTTGTTTGGCCTGCTCAATAAGTTCATATGTCACTGTCTTCAATTTCATAATACATCCGCAAAAAAAAGGTTCCTTTCAAACTGGCAAGAAAACATCGCAAATGCGAAGTTTAGGGCGCTTCACCGTGCTTCATGCTCTCACGCCCCACACACTGGAGCCTCATTGTTTCACTGCAGTCAAGAGTTTCTTTGAGGTTCCTAGCTGAATTGTTTCCTGGTGCTGCGTGGGTTGGAAGTTGGAACGTGCCAAGTGAGAGCAGTCACCTCGCTGCTGCCGCAAGGAGCCATTTCTGGGAAAGGCAATGAATCCCTGGGCGGTTTCCTCAGGTCTGTTTGATGCCCGCGTTATGTCGAACCACGAGGAGTCTTCTGACTGGAAGCAAAAATTCCTCTCCTGCGTGTTGCTTTAAAACAAAAATTGCGTCGTGCTATTGAAGAATTGAAGAATTGAATTTTTGTTCAGCGTCCATAATAATTGGTATTTTGTGCAGGTCTATGTCATCTCTGCGTTTACCAGTTAACCGGTTACCCTTTACCATCATCATGTAAGCGTACGAGTAAAAAAATTAAAGAATTCGTTAGTGTATTGGTGTTATCGGCGTTGATAATTTTTGGGTGATTTACAAAAAAACATTATATTGGGATTAAGCAAACGACAAGCGAGTTCACGTTCTGGATTCGAGTTGACTAGAGAGTTCTTGATCAGAAATCAGAAGAAAAGTTGTCAAGCGTTCCTACATGAGATTACAAGAAGATATTGGAAGCTAGACAACACAGAAATCGTTTGAAGTGAGATTCATCGACTGTTCTGCACATTTCGGTTTACTGCGCACTTTTAACATCAGTTTACATCATCACCCTATTCATCTTTTACTTTTCAGCTGTTCTAATTAAGTACCCTGTTGGAAACTAAGGGGTTCGCTATAAGTCTTACAAGTATCGTGCTTCCGGTACTCAAACAAGATAACCTTCGCTAATATGTTCCTCAAAGTACGGTGAAGTATTGGTGGTTGTAAGTGTCGGTGTTGTGTTCATTGCCTTTTTAACCTCAACCTGGAAAAGGAACTGTTTGTTACCCGAGTGACTGGAAGAGATCAATTGTGATGCGGCTTAAGAACAGCATATTTTGATAAATGTGCAGTATTAACCCTCAATGATATACACATGTTGGTTGTGGTCATGGAACGGATTTTACTCGTATCTGAGTTTAGTTTCGCATGGGATAATGTACACGTCAAGAAATTAAGATTCCCCTGACACGATTCCCTTATCTAACGTCTCTGCGAAATAAAAAGCTGCCACAGATTGAATATTCATTGAAATGGCTTCATTCGACAACCACATCCTTGTGTGATCTCTTTGTTCCAGAAATTTAACATCACTTACCTACCTCGATCACGCACGATTGAGAGATTTCGCAAATTGACGTAGGGAAATTCAGCTGCCCATCATTCACTTCAATTATTTTCTGAGCTTTGCGGGCAACTAAACTGTTTTACCTTCACTCTCTAGTATGTAAATAAAGTTATAATGTGGTTTTCATTTGATTTCATCAAATAATACATTTGTATTACATACCTCGCTCGAACTCGAATGCAATCATTGGTCCCGGACATCCACGGTCATGTGGAAACTTCGTTACCCAATCTTCAGTGTTCTTTCTTGAGCATTGGTGTGGTCTTTCGGAAGCGTTGTTCAGGAGATATTTTTTAAAGCTAAACCTGGGCCATGCCTAAAATAATGTTCAATTTATTTGTTAATTTGCTATTATAACAGGGCACCCAATTCACTACCATGATTAATTTCTCCCAGTTATACCTAGCGCTTTTCATGTTGATGAAGTTCATTGTACATTTTGCCTCGCTGAAGCTCTTTTCATTTCATAAAATTCGATTCACTGTAAACTGGGAACGTAGTCACTCTTCATGCATTTCCGAAGTGTACAATCTTTATGATAGTTATTTTCTATTTTGAAGCACATCTTTTAACAAGATGAATGGCTTGCTACAGTCTCGCTACGGTCTGCAGTCAATGCCTCCCACATCACACCTCGATACATCATATATAGGGGACATTGCTGCAGTCTCAATTGAAATATATCTTAGTTTCATTTATCGATGGTCCAGTTTTGTCCGCTTCACTTGGACGTTTCGAGCCGCTGAGGTGCTGGGAGCATTCTAACCACGGCTGCAGGCAGGCTTTAGACAGCCTACCTCTCCAGTACCTGTTAGCCAAGCGCTCGTGGTGCGTAGTTTCTCCCTACGGTGTTCTAACTCTGAATTTACGTTCTAATTGTTCATGTTTCTTGTTCTTGTATTTCTCTAGTGTTTTAATGAAACTATCAGTCGTTCTCTGAATAGTGTAAAATTGGTGATTTACTTTTTTTTGTGTGAAGAAACGATTGCTGATACAATAGCAAGATTTTGTATTTGTGAAAATTTTATATTTATTTACCCATAATACGCCTTATATATGTATCTTGGAAAAGTATCCATTGATAGCTGGAAACACAGTTTCTTCAAGTTAACCAACAAAGGATGAATCTTAAATATGTCGTGTTATGATTTCCTCCTGAATTTATTTATCCATTCATGAACGGTCCCCTGGAGAGTGTTTTGTGAGACTTCTCTGTGAGGAAACAATCGTCTTCAAAGAGCTTAAAGATAAAGATAAAACTTGTGATGTCCGTACTTCATTGTGTTTTCTGCTCTCTATTGATTGGAGCTTAGTCTTAAAGTTCTGCGGGAGACTATGAGTGTGAAATTGAACTTATCTTAAGTGAATTGGTTGTTTAACGCGTTGACTAAAACTGCAGAGATTACTGTGTGACAAAGTTACCGTATGTTACGGTGCACCGTCCTTGATGGTGCACGTAGCGGTCAACGTGGGAAAGGAGAACAAAAGCAATTGAGGTTAAAACTTGTGCAGATTCTGAACTCAAAAAACTTCAACTCTTCTGAAGCTCGTCTCAAGTACCGATGATGAGGCAGCCTCTTCTTTGATGAAGCTTATACCAATCCAACAAAATTTTGAATTTAATTCTTTTCAAAAATAAGAAATGCTCAGCTAAGAATATCTACAATTCAACCGAAACTACGAGGATTTCATACCAACTAAATACTTTTTTCTTTGTGCTCGTAGTTTAATTTCTTCAAATTCCATGTAGGTTTATTTAAAGGTAATAAAGAGATGGGTTATAATTTTCTGTAAATGTAGAAGTGGTATAACTTGGAAGACTTATGAGCATTTTCTCAAGTTTGCAGTTACTAGTAAGGCTAAGCAGATCTCATCCGTGCTGCTGGTCCTGATATTTCATAAGGATTGCCGAATATTTACATAAGCTTTTGAACGTCAGTTCTCTATCACAAATCCTGACGACGACACCAAAAGGCATTGCTCGTCAGTGCTGGGTGCCCCGGTCAACTGTAATGTTAGACTGGGGATAGACATGAATTCAATGAGCGTACGGATGTGGTTACTGTTAAAATTTAAAAGTTTTAAGCCACGCACTGGGAGCAGGCAGCACTCAGCGACCCTCGTCGTACCAATTTTTTCTCATTTGAAGCGTTCGCTTTCTCACTCACTGCTTGAGTCGAAAATCAAAGAAATGACATGAGTTAGTAATGATTATATATTGAAAGATTTCGAGAACAGCTCGTTAAGTTAGTCGTAGAACGTTTTTCATGCACCCCCAAAAAAGTTCAGTTGTTACGTTGTCTTGATCGTACATTCCGTAGCAATTACACGAACATCTGTCATTTAGTTAAGGGGTATTCTTGGCTTGGTATATTTTTCTAGCGTCTCTGTCAAGTCAACGCAGGCATGTGCTGACGTCTACCAAGTGTTGTCACGTTTTCCTTCTGCTTAGCACCTCATCAATTTTCTGAACCGATGTTTGTTTCATAAATTTACAAATCTGCTAATTTACTTATCTGATAATTTATTGCGTTTAGGATTAAGCCGATACTAGTCTGTTGAGTTCATGTTTCGATCATACATCCATTTATTCTCTCTAAATTTAATCTGCTCATTAATTCCATTTAGAGTTTGACTGATGCTAATTTACTGAGCTCCCTGTTCATGTCTAATATTCACCAAATCTTTCTACATTAAATCTATCACTTTATTTCGGTTAGGGATAAACCGGTAACAATCTGCTGAGTTATTGTTTTTCTCATGCATCCACTTACACTCTGCATTTAATCTATTAATTTATTTGTTTTAGGGCTAGATCGACAGCAATCTTCAACTACAACATTATGCCGATGCCATTCTATGACCCAAAATCTTCAGAGACTTTCACCGGTGCTATTGCCATTTTCCCTAATAACAAACTGAATGAAATTAGCTGCAACTCATATTGGGCGTATAAATATTGCAATTAATTTTTGATCGGTACTAAAGATGCTTGATATAGCCCAGGCTCGCGGGCATCAATGTCTGGAAGCAGGTTGATAAAATGATTCGTTTTTTTAATTTGAAAACGCTCTTTACAAAAATTGTATTCCGAACTTTGAATACTCGTCATAAAAATGACCGAATAATTAATAGGAATGCCTTGTAATCAATAAGCTCCAAGACGTAGACTTTGGCATTGAACGATATGGGTCAGGCGTCTCGTTCATCAAAACCTGCTGAAGGGTCACGGGTTATAAAAAAGAACGGCCGACCCTGCGCAACTTCCGCTCAATGGTACATATCCTCGCCATTCAATGTGTCGCTGGTATTGTGAGTAACATGCATCAATTAAAGACACAAAGGAGACTTCGGCCAAATCATTAATAATTCACGATAGGTCACAATCATGAAGAGGTGAAGGCAAAGCAAGAGCTTTGTACGAACTGCATTCGAAAAAATAAAAGGTATGATCAACAAGACGTTTATTGGAGCTTTGGTTGCCTGAGGAAAGTATGGCAAGTGCATTAAAAATGAATACAACGGTTAATCTTGAACCAAAACTACGTGTTTACACGGAAAAGGTCATGCGGAATATTTCTAATGCAACTTATGTTTGCACAGAATATCTTAAGAGGAATATGGCAGAATATTATAATCGGAATGGGGCGAGTGGTCCACTTTTGGGACGCGAATCAAATCTCATGCAGTCAGTCCCCGATCACGTCCAGGCGGCACTTGGTAAGGGTCGAGTAGAAGAGGTAATACGAAGTAGAATAGAAAGGAGAGGAAGGTGGAAGGCACCATTTAGTATGGAGTTAAGGGAACGTGGAATCTAAGCAGAAAGGGCATAGAAGCAGTAAGTTGAGTAAGAAGTTTGTGAAACAAGATACAAGTTGAAGAAGAAAGTAGTAGGTGCTGCAATACAGGACAGCAGTGAACCAAAAAAAGATGGTCCTTAACATAACAAAAACATTTTATTTCAACAAAAATAAGGCCTACCTAACCCTCAGCTTGGGCGCTCAAGCATTTTACCCTCGGGAGAGAGGTTGAAATAGTGTAGAAGAGGTAATATAATGTTGAATTGAAGAGGCACGATGAATTAAGGTAGAACAGGTTGTATGTAGAATATAGCGTACAGGATGCAGTATGAAGTGGAGTAGAAGAGGTAATACAAGAAGGCTAGACGAGGCGAGATGAAGTAAGGTAAAAGAGCTTACATGAAGTAGCGTAAAGATCAACCAAGACAAAATAGAGTAGAAGGGGCGCTGTGAAGTAGAGTAGAAGAGGCGCGGTGAAGTAGAGTAGAAGAGGCAAGGCCAAGTAGAGCAGAAGAGATACTACACTAGATGTGGACTCAGCTACCCTTGAACATCCGTGATGGCTGACTGCCGTGACCTGCCGTGATCTTTCTCTGTCTCGAGCTCGGCCCTGCCGGACACTTGTGTCACACGTTTACTGTCCTCATTAGGCAGTTTTGACACACACTTGACTGCCAGCAGGTGCCACTTCTTGGCTTCCACGTGCGGCGCTCCGAGGTAGCTCCGTTATAGCAAATTCTCAGGTAACATTACTCTCTCTAAAAAATAAAGCTCGAAGCGCTTGCTCCCAAAAATTTTGGTCACTCTTGTTGCTGGAATGTACCTCGTTGTTGACTTTGAGTTGTTGTTTATTTGTTAAAAGTGTTGAGTTTGACAGAGATATTTTCTCAAGAATCAAGTTTACAATTCCATTATATGTTCAAGAATCAATCAGTGGCATTGCTCATTACTGGTACATGTTACACGTAGTCGTTGAACTAAGCTGTTAAATTTAACGAGGGTATGAACTTCTTTCTCATTTTTTATTGAGTTGAAGTATTCACTCAGTATCATGAATCATCAGCCTTTGCCTTTTCTTCGATTACAAATAAATTAGCAGTTCAACTGGAGCTGGAGCAGCCCCAAAACATAATCCAACAACTTCCATGTTCAAATGATTCCAATATGTTCTTGCAAAAAAAGTTCTACTTTTCTCACATTAAACACTCCTCACATTTACCTTAAAAGAGTTCAACTCCTTGTTCAATCACTCGGTCCTTAAAACTTTTTCATTGCTAAAAACTTACAAGTCAATTTTAAGAATGTTGAAAATGCTGGCGTGTGAACAGGATCCACCGTCCTAGTCTTCTACCTCCAATGTAAGCCATTCCTATTTAAGCCACGTTGGATTGCACGGGCACTTGTTCTGGTATACTCTGCGCACCCAAGTCTGTAACGATGTCTTTCAACATGACTATTCGGCTCGTCTCAATCCGGAGGTGCAACTCGTGCGTTGTTCACAGCGAGAGTTTGACGCTTTCCTGCGCTGAGACGAAGTCGCTGTTATTTCATCGTCTTGGGGACATATTGTGCGGTGGATCTAGGAATAGTGCAGATTTTTGACGTAATTCCGAGATTATCACCGTACTTTTGAGAGTCGGTAATATTTAGCGTCAAATCAATGATGAACGTTATCATTTGACCATCTTGCCGTAAAAGACAATGATGATTATTGCACCACGCTTTATTTGAACCTAAATTCAATGATAAAGAAGTATTTTACGACTATCAGCGGGTAAAATGTCACTGTGAATTCCTTATTTGTAACAACTTTATTCGGTACAGTAGCAGTCAAAGTTTCTTGAAGGAATATACTTCCCAGTTCATTTTTCCATCATTTACTTGTTGAATATGTTAAACTAAATGCTAAATCATTATTTTGAGTACTTGATTACATACAAGGAGCTTGGAATCATACGAGCATTAAATTCTAAAAAAAACCAAAAGTGTTGAACACTAATAGGTCTACTAACAACTTTGTCGCTGTTTAAGTTTAACGGTATTTTCCATTTTCAATGCTTGTTATTTTCGTGGGTAGTTTTCTGCACTAAAAACCCCAATACTTGTTCTTTCAGTTAATTTCCTCGGCGAAACAATAGCTATTGTTGGTGTGGTGCAATTCAGTGCAGTGCTTGCGCTCATGCAAACGACGAGCAACATGCAGCTGTGTTCCAGCTTTCACTGTTAAAAGTACATTGGTTATTGAAAGAGTAAATTATCAAAGAAAATCTGTGGAAGGAATATTGAAACGAATGAAAGTGTCAGGTTTTTATTTCGCAGTTGATAACTTCTCATAAATCCTCTCTGAGATTGCGATATTTTACCATGAGCGTAGGTGTGCTAAGAATGGAAATGTAATCCGCGACTGAGACATCTGATCCTGTAGCACAAATTTCATGACTAAATTTACAAAATATGTTGCTGTACCTAGTTCATGAAAGTAAGGCTCAGTCAATTTCTATGCACTGGACTAACGTTTCACATACACGCTTTGGAGGCCCGAACTCAATTATTTTGAATCGTCACCAGTTTTGCGGATTAATCAATATTCGAGCGATGAGATATCTGATGCGAACCTCAACATCTGTGAATAAAAGTTTGTCCTAGTTATTATACTAAGACGATGCTTGATCCAAGTAATTGAAATAGATTGATTTCTGGGAAATCTCACTTTTAGGATGAAAAGGAAAACCAACGTGGCTAAGATTATCATGATAAAAAACAAACGTTTCGGATTATAAAAAATCCATCTTCAGTGTTCTGAAATACAGTAAATCGAAGTATTAAAACATTGTAACTATAAATCATCTGAATAAACCGGATTTAAGACAATGAAATTTTGAAAGACTTGATAAAACAAAAACTATACAAAATGTCAACAAACAATGGACAGTTTCACCGCCGGATCAAACTCCCACCTTGATCCAAGTGTGAATAGCGAGGACTAATTTTCCCCGCATAAATTAACGTTAGCGTACGATTATGTCGCATTACTGGAGAATGGAGAGTATTATGCGATGTTGCCTTCAAGGCCAGCCAGAAGGCAACCCGCCGGGCTCTCGCAGCAAACCTGCGTCTGTCGAGCGCCTGCACCAGCCTGCTGTGTATTGCAAGGGGGTTCCCCTAAGCAGGAATGAGATGAAAATAGGATACGCTTTTTCAAGGCAAGGCAGGGTCCTGGCACAAGTAATTTTAAGGCCTTTGTTGCGACTAGTATTATAGGCACTAGTGGTTTTAGAGTCTTTGTTGAGACAAGCATTGCAGGCACGAGTGGTTTTAGAGTCTTTGTTGAGACAAGCATTGCAGGCACAAGTGGTTTTAGAGTCTTTGTTGAGACAAGCATTGCAGGCACGAGTGGTTTTACTCTTTGTTGAGACAAGCATTGCAGGCACGAGTGGTATTAGAGTCTTTGTTGAGACAAGCATTGCAGGCACGAGTGGTTTTAGAGTCTTTGTTGAGACAAGAATTACAGGCACGAGTGGTTTTAGTCTTTGTTGAGACAAGCATTGCAGGCACGAGTGGTTTTAGAGTCTTTGTTGAGACAAGCATTGCAGGCACGAGTGGTTTTAGAGTCTTTGTTGAGACAAGCATTGCAGGCACGAGTGGTTTTAGAGTCTTTGTTGAGACAAGCATTGCAGGCACGAGTGGTTTTAGAGTCTTTGTTGAGACAAGAATTACAGGCAGGCACGAGTGGTCATAGAGTTATTGGGAAGTTACCTCATTGCCTTACTTCATTCTACAAAATTTCGTCTGAAGTAAATAAGATAAAAAAAAACTTCCTCAGTACTGTTAGTGTTCGTAAGTAAGAAACTTTGTACCATTATTTAGGAAGAAAATTCTAGTTTGAGTTTCACAATTTGCTAACTTGAACATCTTCCCAAAAAGAAATTTCGTTACTGAGGTCTAGGTATTTGCCAAACAGTGGAAATAATTTTTTGCATTTTAGGCACCATTTAAACACTCGATGAATCTTGTATCATACACTTCAGTTGTCACCAGCACGGCTCTATTAATATCCCCGTTCATACGGTTCGTACTTTAATTTTACAAACGGTGTTAGATGAAAATATGTTTCTTTTGTGGCTCTGAAATGATTCAATATATTGCATTCGAACTTCCTGTGTTTTTTTTACTATCGTCATATGCAGCAAGAATTATTTTCAACGTGTTCGAAAAAAATCCAGAAAGAATTGATCACAAATGAAAATAGCGAGTTATCATTCAACAAATTCGTAATTGAAAGCTCGTGAAGGATTGTCACAAGTTCTAACAGAAGCTTGAATTCATATAAGGAACCGCTAAGAATATCTCAGTCTATAAAATTCTAACTGTTGATCACAAAGATTTGGGAGTAATCTTTTTTGTAGATTTCTTGCTCAACCTTCTTCCTGGGTGCGTCACAAACGTATATGAGCTCCAAGTTAATATTCTCGACCCACGTCTCATTAACGGAGAATTTGAGTCCTTTTGCGCTTGCACCTGTCTCTTATACGTTCTAAGACTATTTCTTTCGAGCTGCTGCAGTCTTTTAAGTTTAAATCAGGCGAGTGAGAGGTCCAAGTCTTATAATCCAATATTTTTTTTCGCAAAATAACCCTTGATGAATTTTAAGGAAATTGGACTCGTGTAAGGCACTGATCGTTATCTTGATAAAATATACACTTGATAACCTCACTCATAGCACTGGGGCCGTTGGACATTTTGATGAAAGCTAGTTAGTCTTTGCCCATTTTTTAAGATTTGAATGCAATGAGCTTGTGTTTGTCACTTGTCGTATTCAAACATGATCAATGGGATTTTGTTTCCGTCTGGAGGAACGCGGGCGACTATCATAACCTTAACCAAATTTTTCTCTTGAAAGTAACCCTTTTATCTTACTCAGTTAAAGTTACAACGTTTCTTAGTGTACCTATTTTCTATGAAGTGAAATTCTTATTTTAATCTCATTCCAAGACTTTCTTAACAGTCTCTAGCTCTCTAACTTTCCATCCTGTAATAATAAGGTATTTAATAAATCCCATGCTGCATTTTGGATTTAGCCTTTCAACGTCCAAGTGGACTGTACGGTCCTCTTTCAAAAATAACAATAATATAATGTATTTCTTATTCAATTTGTTCACTAATGTGTCCTTTGAACTTCACTGCCGAGTGGCAGTTCCTTCCCCATCTGGATAACAGTGACTACCTAATGCAAGTGTCGGTTTAGTGATAGTGGTTGTAATAACGGTAATATGAGTATAAAAATGTGGGTGTTAAAGGGTTAAGTCTCGTACTGTTCTTTGGTAGAACTGTCTAAGCAAGCTCAAATTCGTATCTCGAATCAAGTCTTGTAGATTGAGTCGCGCGCCTTCTGATTGATCTCTCTAACTGCAAGTTGAAGTGACGACCTTATGTTGTTATTACCTCTTGATCTAGTTTCCCTTTTCGTTGCTTTTTCTTTTACGCGCTTATTTCACCTGTTGATAGTTTTTAAATAGACTTTAAGGATGGTAGGTTTTGGATGAGTGTTGATACAGTCCGTACGATCGATTACTCTCACTTTTCCTCAGTGGGGAAGACACATCGGGGTTGACGCAAAATGACTTCTGTGTATTTTCCTCTCAGTATCACAATTGACAGAGTGTGTGTTTCATTGATTCTTACGACGCCTGTTACCGTTTAGGTTGAACTTATTATCTGAAAAATAGGAAATTATCCGTCGATTGGATTCACTGTTATTTTTTTAAGATATTGTGATCACCATTCTAAGCCACCTTATAATTTTGCTCTTTGGCCTGGCTTAACGCGTTGACTGCGATAGGTTAAACTGAAGTTCAATGTTCAACTCAAATTTGAAGTTAAAAGTGATCAGGAAATTTAGAAATACCACTGATTAACTGGGTCCATTAATACTATTAATTTAAAAAAGATTATGAGAATTTTTCAAACCACCCATCGATGGGCCGTTTCGCAGCAGGAAAAACCTAAGCACGACCCACCGGTGCGTCGTGTCGCAGTCAACGTGTTAATAGCTCTAGTTTCGGAATGATACTGGACACTAAGAATCAACTAAATATGATGAAATATGAGAGTTTGCTTTGCCTTCGAACCGTGGGTTTGCATACCACATAGAGCAGTTCACCGGGAGCATTACCAATATGAACCTGCAAGCCAAGTTTTTATGTTCCTGCTAGAATAACCGGATTGTGAAAAGCGTTCCGAGTACTCGCGCGTCATGGCGTAGGAAATTTCTTAATAAATTGAAGGGGTTAGTCGTATGCGTTTGTAACAATTCGTTCTGATGTATTTTCCGTTTCTCTTCTGAATTTGTGGAAAATTTAGGTTTCAGTTCCTTTCAAGTTTTTTATTTACCATCAATTTTGTCGTTGAGTATTTTTCTGTTTATTTATTGCTACATTTAATTCGATGAGTGTGAGTTAAATTTGTTGTAGTACTAATTTTGAGTTGAATGATGGGCTTGATTCACGTTTTGGCCATTTGCATGAAAAGCGAAATATATGAAATCTCATCTATTATTCAAAGAACTCAAATATTTCATCACCACATGAACCTCAATCAATTGCTGTAAAGAAAAACAGTGTTGCGCAGAACATGGCAGTGTTACGATATTTCTGCATGAATATCACGATCAGAGCCAATACAGTCGTCAACACAAAGATAGCTGGTCCAACTTCTCGTAAACTCTTCCCAAAGAGTGTGTTAGTTTCGCTTATAAATCACCTATAAAATCTAGATAAGTCATGTCATTTCAGAGGGGTGTGCAATTAGGTAGCAGTTCCGTTTAAGAGTGGTTTATAAAACGTAAAAAAGTGATGTTATTTGTAATGAGTATCCAAATATGAACGTGTCGCCTCTGCAAGTCCGCAATGCGGTCAGCTGTTTACGCAGATGCCGCCTGAATTTTGCGAAACACATCAAGGTTGTGTGCACACTGCCGAACTTGGAACCTTCCAGTTATCGTCCTTGCTTCACATCACTCATCATGCATTCTTCGAACACCGATTACTACGCTCTAATTCGAAGCTAGAACTTTAACGTAACCGAAAATTCTTCTAAAGTCCGTATTTCATATTTTTGAAACGCTGAAATTTTTTCACTGCAGCTGAAAACTTCATTGTGCTGTGTCCTCGTTCAGTAACTGATGCCAACCGTTGTTGAGTAGATGAAGCGTATAATGGTGGTAATCGATTACGACTGGGAATGATACGGGCTGTACGGTATAGTAATTACGCCCGCACGTCGAGTTCTGTAGGTTTTTGTAGATGAACGAACGGACACGATATTCCCATAAAGGATATTATCGAGTGCGTTGTCGACATGTCCAAAATTTCCTGGTAGGTCCAGCTTAGTCGAATCAATAGCTTGATGACACTTTGTGTTTAGATAGAATACTGCGTTTCCTGTACTGGGAGTTTTTTGCGCTATTCTATTATTTTGTTTCTTTTTTAAAATTATTTTGTACATGGCGAAGCTGCAAGTATTGTTTCGGCTTTAGCACATTCAGGAGTTCCAATCTGATCGACTTAGGGGTAAGAACGAGTTACTGGATTGGACTTCTCAGAAGCTCAAAAATTTGAATTTTCAAAGAGGACTCCACAACATTGAAAGTTAGGCAAACTTTTATCTTGCTAGACTCAGATATCGTAGGACTTGACGTTGAAGATCGTAAAATAGTTGTATAGTTATAAAAAATTATAATTTCTCTTTAGAAACGTCAAGGGTCATTTTTTGTTTCTAGATCACAAAACTCCCAGACTCGAGAGTCATGTGATATTGTACGACTCAGAGGTTGTAGAATTCAGACGTTCGAAATCACTGAAACTGTCACACTTGATTCTGTGTCGTCAGGTGGATTTCAAAATCCACTTATATAAACAGCTCTTTTACATGCATATATTATTTCTGGTTGAATTTGCACGCTGATAAATGTTTCGAAGTTCACTCCCTAACGGTAGTTTTTTCCTCATTCTGATGTTGGTGAGCTCCTCCTGCCAGTGCCAGTCTAGTAGCGGTGGTTGCAACTGTGACTGTGAGATAAAAGTTCAGGCTATAAAGGGTCAAACGTAACAAATGGTACGGATTGCTTATTAGTTCGTCAGACGCAACATTTGTAAGATTCAGATGTTTTAAGTCACAGAGACTGATAAACTTAGAGTAAGCATGTCGTCTGAATTGCACCTGATTTCATAAAATTCAGGAATTAGAATGTTGCAAGTCATTGTAACCATACAATTTCTAATTAACAAGTATCATAAATTGGTTGAAACTTTGTATCACTCGGAACATCATGCACAACTCAGAAATTATCAGTTTATTTCCGGCAACAACATGCATAGAAGGAGGCATGCATGCCCACTGTAGGCGCAACCATGCTGCAGCGATTGAATTTTTTGAATATATTTCTTTATTTATTGCAAGCTTCCCACTGGGGCTCCCAGAGTGCCCCATTAATTGAGACCAAAATTTCCAAATATTTTCCTTTCTTCACAAACATATCGAGAATTTTGACAATAAAAAAGTAAATCCGACAACTCTGGTTTCCGCAGCGTAAACTTTTCTTATTATCCTGTTTGTCTATTATTATCGTATAGTTTGTCTATTATTATGCCTCGTATGGCTTATCTACTTGTACACCTCGGATGGTTTGTCAATTAGTACTCCTCGTATGGAACATTTGTTTTAGGATGTCCTATATTAAGAAACTTTTAAAAGCCAATATATTGGCATGTATCTCATGTGACATCTTGGAAATACACATTTTTTTTTCTTTTTTTTTCTTCGGATACTTGACTTCATTTACTTATGGAGGATATTTATACTTAGTTGAAATATTGTTAGGCTTTTCAAGAACACTCAACATGGATATGATATGTGTATCTTGCGCGGGGCTACTGATGCAGTAAGTTCATGTGAAATTATTGCTTCAATTAAGTTTTACATCAAATTTTTAATTAGTGGGGACTTACATGTTTGAGCCTTAGCAAGAAATTTTAAGTTAAGAACGTTCAATGTAAAGCATTTTCGTATTTACCATAATTTTCAAATTTTCTAAAACGAGGATACAAAAATAGTTTAGCATACTAGGGTTAACAGTGAATTGAAACTTCTAAATTTCAAGCGTCGAGTTGTTTCACTCCTGAAAGTACGCAATATCTTCACTACCTAATACTTCGACAGGACGAATCTCATTTTTTCATGGAATGACTTACACGAAAACCTCTTATGATGCTGTACATGACCCTTTCGTGTCGCGTTAATACTCGTCTTCGTATGATGCTTTTATTAAACATAAATTTTTTCAATAAATTTATCTACACTTAAATTCCGCTGAACGGGAAATGTTTAGAAGACACGGGCGATGCAAAACATTTATGCCTAATTGTTCAAACTTTTGTATTAATTCTTCAGTGGTTTGTATACTGTCAAATAGAGTACGTCTTATGGCCTTATCTCAATTCCTAGGTGTGGCGTATAGAACGCAGAAATTATTTAAATCTCTCTCGATAATAATACTCAGCTTGTTGCTAGCTTGCTTCATGTGTCCATCACCACTCCCACCTTGCAAACTCGATGCCGTATCACTGCATAGTAACTGCAAATTTTCCTCTTTAAACTGAATCATATTCATGATAATTGAAATTCCTTAGGAGGTTACCCTAACAAAAACTGAGGAATCAAAAGTAGACAGGTGCGCATTTAAACAGTTTATTTTTAAACAGTACAATGGAATTTAGGTTCAAATTTGGAAAAAGACATAGTACACGGTGCACTCTTTCGAATAGCACGGTACTTTTGACTAACGGACTTCACTTTCAATACTATAAAGCGAAAGCGTTACCATTGGAAGGATGTCCCTGCTGATATTGGTTGGGATGTGTTCATAAGGCGATGCAATTTCTAGCATCAGTAGCGCTCTGAGCAACCGTACGTGTTTAGCGAATTGTACGATATTCCTCGAGGTTTTATCTCATTTTATATAGTCTGGTCAAAAGTAAACCATAACCAATATCCCCAAATTGACTTTTTTCGGGCCGAAATTCTCAAATTTGGGGATTTTCAAATAAATTTGAACTGTGATGTTCAATCAGCATCCGACACCGGGCAGAGATGCCCAACGTTTGTTAGCTTTGCGATTAAATTTGATCTATGACAAGCCCAAACTTAAGAATATGGCCTCGATAAATGCTCATCTGACAACGCTTCAAACACAGCGGGCTGCTGGCTTGAACTTCACATCAGCTACATACATTTTTTATTAGAACATGCTAAACCTCAAATCCTGTACTGCGCTAGGTCCTCTTTACTAAGTTCATTTATTTCTAAAAACTGATTCTAAGACAAATTTCTCTAAATTGGCTCAACGATTTTCATTCCATAACCTCTGCCCAACTTGTCAAAAACTGACGCAGCTTGAGAGTTTTCATCCCGTGAAATAAATCAGTATTGAGTTGAACTGTTAAACGAGTTTTGGCACGGCAGGGTTGGGTTCAGGTGCCACACCAACGCTGCTGGCCCCGCGCTGCTGTTTGACAGCTTCCTTGACGTCAGAGCTGCGCTTCTGTCACTGCCTCCGCTCCTTATCGCGTCTGTGTGGTGCTGTTGCTGGTGTTGTTGCTGCGGCGGTGGTTTTTTTGCTGGTGTTGTTGCTGCGGCGATGATTTTGTAGCTGGTGTTGCTGCGGCGGTGGTGGTTTTGTTGCTGGTGTTGTTGCTGCGGCGGTGGTTTTGTTGCTGGTGTTGTTGCTGCGGCGGTGGTTTTGTTGCTGGTGTTGTTGCTGCGGCGGTGGTTTTGTTGCTGGTGTTGTTGCTGCGGCGGTGGTTTTGTTGCTGGTGTTGTTGCTGCGGCGGTGGTATGTTGCTGGTGTTGTTGCTGCGGCGGTGGTTTTGTAGCTGGTGTTGTTGCTGCGGCGGTGGTTTTGTTGCTGGTGTTGTTGCTGCGGTGGTGGTTTTGTTGCTGGTGTTGTTGCTGCGGTGGTGGTTTTGTTGCTGGTGTTGTTGCTGCGGCGGTGGTTTTGTTGCTGGTGTTGTTGCTGCGGCGGTGGTTTTGTTGCTGGTGTTGTTGCTGCGGCGGTGGTTTTGTTGCTGGTGTTGTTGCTGCGGCGGTGGTTTTGTTGCTGGTGTTGTTGCTGCGGCGGTGGTGTTGTTGCTGGTGTTGTTGCTGCGGCGGTGGTTTTGTTGCTGGTGTTGTTGCTGCGGCGGTGGTTTTGTTGCTGGTGTTGTTGCTGCGGCGGTGGTTTTGTAGCTGGTGTTGTTGCTGCGGCGGTGGTTTTGTTGCTGGTGTTGTTGCTGCGGCGGTGGTTTTGTTGCTGGTGTTGTTGCTGCGGCGGTGGTTTTGTTGCTGGTGTTGTTGCTGCGGCGGTGGTTTTGTTGCTGGTGTTGTTGCTGCGGCGGTGGTTTTGTAGCTGGTGTTGTTGCTGCGGCGGTGGTTTTGTTGCTGGTGTTGTTGCTGCGGCGGTGGTGTTGTTGCTGGTGTTGTTGCTGCGGCGGTGGTTTTGTTGCTGGTGTTGTTGCTGCGGCGGTGGTTTTGTTGCTGGTGTTGTTGCTGCGGCGGTGGTTTTGTTGCTGGTGTTGTTGCTGCGGCGATGATTTTGTAGCTGGTGTTGCTGCGGCGGTGGTGGTTTTGTTGCTGGTGTTGTTGCTGCGGCGGTGGTTTTGTTGCTGGTGTTGTTGCTGCGGCGGTGGTTTTGTTGCTGGTGTTGTTGCTGCGGCGATGATTTTGTAGCTGGTGTTGCTGCGGCGGTGGTGGTTTTGTTGCTGGTGTTGTTGCTGCGGCGGTGGCTTTGTTGCTGGTGTTGTTGCTGCGGCGGTGGTTTTGTTGCTGGTGTTGTTGCTGCGGCGGTGGTTTTGTTGCTGGTGTTGTTGCTGCGGCGGTGGTTTTGTCGCTGGTGTTGTTGCTGCGGCGGTGGTATGTTGCTGGTGTTGTTGCTGCGGCGATGATTTTGTAGCTGGTGTTGCTGCGGCGGTGGTGTGATGCTGTTGCTGCGGCAGAAGTTTTGTTGTTGATGTTGCGGCAGTGGTTTTGCTGTTGGTGTTACTGCGACTGTAGTTGTTTTGTTATTGGTGTTGCTGCGACGGCTGTATTTTTTGTAGATGTTGTCACTCTAACACGATCTATTCTTGCGGCAGTAGTTTTGTTGGTGGTGTTGCCACTGCAATTTTTTGGTGCTGTTGTTGTTGCCATAGGAACTGTTGCTGCTCCTGTTGCTGCGGCGGAAGTTTCTGTTTCTATTGTTGCTGCGGCAGCAATTTTTGTTGCTGTTATTGTTATTACTGCTATTGTTTTGACGCTGCTGTGGTTGCTATTGCAGTAATTTTTTGTTGCTGTTGATGTTACTGTTGTTGTTAGGATGCGGTATTGGTTTTTGTTACTGTTCTATAGCTAATCTAGTACACAGTTTTTTGTTGCTATTGTCGCTCCTGCAGTTTTTGTTGCTGCTGTTGTTACTGTAATAGGTTTTGTTGTTTCTACGGTAGTTTTTGTAGCTGTTGCTGCTATTGCAGTCGTTTTTGCTGCTGTTACCAGAGCAGTATTTCCTGTTGTCAATGTTGCAGTAGTCAAGTAGTTGCTACGGATACTGTTGTCAATTCCTGTTGTCAATGTTGACCCATCAATGGGTCGTATGGAAAATGATAACAGTATTTTTTAAAATTAGTAGTATTTAATGGGCCCAGTTAATATGGGGTTCTTAAAAATTTTCAAACGTGTTTTGATTTTAAATTTGAGTTGAATATTGAACTTCACTTTAACCCATCGGCCGTCAACGAGTTAATGTGTGATCACGTCTGCTGTTGCACATTTGGCTACGACCCTTGACGCGACTGCTGCTACTCTCTGAGCTACTGCCTTGTTCCTGTTGATTCGAGTATTTTTGGACTATGTGTGTTGTCGTCGTGTTACAGCCACGGCGGATGTCCTATAGACGACTTGGCTACGTAACATGTATTTTTAAGTAAAAACCCTCACGTTCGAGCGTTTTCAGCTAAAATTAGAACGATGAGAGTCTGGGCTGCTGCACTTGGCTCTCGCTTTTCCTGTTTTGTTAGTGTGCTCGACAGTGATGAAAAGTCGACGAATTATACTAAATTAACCAATCATTCGAATTGAAAATGTGATCGATAGATTTTAGCTGGTGAAACTTGCACTCCCGTAGAACTAACGATTTTTCCATGTGAAAAAATAATTTATTTCCCGTCCCGTAAGATGATCTCATTCTCCTGCCCATCAAATGAACACATGCATTGCTGCTGCTGTTGCTGCTGCTCACACACGTACCCTTTGTGCCCATGGTTCTCGCAAAACATGATGAAAAAATGTAATGGACGTTTTAAATTTCATGAGCTCTTATAGAGAGAAGTTACGGGTAGCTTTTGAGCAATTTAAGCATTTTTTATCCATTTGTTCTTCGAGCTTGTTCACCAATAAAATCACACTTCAAATTTATCACAAAACTATTTGAATGAGTTGATAGTAAATGATTTATTGAATTTTGCCTATCATAGTGAGAAATTATGGTATTCAATAGTGATCACCAGCTCTTACAAATGGAGCAGTCTTTCGCCTTACATGTGGGATGAAGCGAGTAAAAAAGACAGCATGCTTGAGATGAGTCGCGTTTTGAAAGTTGGTGTGGCGGACAGTCCTCATCTTCCTGCCTCTTGCAGCTGTGCTCGCAAGTTTGCGGGAGATCTGAGTAGCTATTGGAAAATAGCTGGTCATACGAACTGAAAACGTAATGTCCAATTTCAAACTTTCTTCACCAACGAACAATGAAAATCTGGCTTAGTAATAGTGATAACTAATAATGAAACCGCTGGGCTAATGAACAACAAATAATGAATCGTTGGCTTCGTAATAAATCTTCGTTTTGAGTTTTTTAGGTTCCTGTTTCTGAGCTAAAGCCAAAGGTAGTTCAGAACTAACTAGGCTTCGCTGCTGACTCCATACTCGGTGAAAGCAAGTCAGCCTCGACGAGTGGTTGGTGATGTGATGCGTTCTGGCGCCTCAGCGCAATGTCTTCGCCAAGTCCAACGCCTGTATCCTAGTGGAAGAATGTCGGGACTCTAAAGCTAAAATGTAAATTTCTCTAAGTTGGTCGGGTTGGGCTCAGGTTAAACTGTCGCAGGTTTAAGGGTGGGAGAGGGATTTTAAAGCTCCTGTGCAGTCAAACGTTTATTGTTGGAGTTTATTGTTGTGTGAAGTTTATTGTTAGAGAAACAGGCAGGTAGGCTGAGTGAGACAAACACTGCTCAGCAGCCCTCTGGAAGCCTCAAATGAGGCATACATCTACAAAAGTAACAAATTTCTATCCATGGCTAAAGGAAGTCAAGTAATTTTTTATCCCAATCAAATTAACCCATATCATCTTGCACATCAGGCTTTCGAATGCCTGGGTCGAGTCGAGAATCATGGATGCACTTTCCCTTATCCTAACGGGAAGGAAGACTTGGTTTTAAATTATTTCCTCTCCGAAGAGCAGGAATTCATTAAACGTGTAGTTTAAATGATGACCCGTCACGTGAAATCGAGCGCACCTAACATTGAGACGCTGTAATTTAATCAAAAAGGAGTGCGTAGTGTTGACAGTGATGGCGAATGAACTGTAGGCGAAATCGTCAACTCAAAAGAGATTCAACAATGATATTTATGGGAATTAACGCTCATAGGAGGAATATGCGAGATCCCGGGATGATAGTTAGGTAGGCCTTTTTTTCGTTGAAATAGAACAGTTTGTTTTCTTACGCACAATCTTTTTCGGTTCACCATTGCCCTGCTTTTCCACACCTACGAGTATTACTCTCACCTGCAACTTTTATCTTATTTCATAAATTTGTTTCCTAACTTGTTTGTTTCTATGCGTAAGAGATCTTGTGTGAGAAAACACTTTGTATATAGATTCCCCGTTCTCTCAACTCCGTCCTAAATGGTGCCTCACTTTTTCATATCTTTGGAACACATTTGGAAACCAACCCATCTAATCTTATAAAAAGGTCAAATTGTTTGCAAGGCAAAATCACACTTCCCCAGCGTCATTAGAAAAATTTACATAACTGGGGGTCACATGTGACAATTACCGCTCGTCGAAATTAGAGGTCAGGGAGCTGAACATGAAGCTACCTCGCAGCGGTAACTCCCGGCCACACGTGTGCTTGTGGCACCATCGGTAAGAATATAAAGGTTCTTCAATCTTGTGGACAAAAATAGAGCGTGCCATTGGCAATCAACGGGCTGCAGGTGTTGGCTTCAATGGCTCAACTTGTGCTCTTCTCATATTGATTTTACCAGAAGTAAGGGTGGGGTCGATAACTTATGAAACATTCAACCTTCATTGGTTGCAAATATTTGCCTTTGCAAATGAATTTTCGGAAGAAAATAATGATATTTTTGGACAGTGGCTACTTTCTTCCTGACTGAATAATGATTGGGTAATGAAAAGTAATGTTTTTTTAAATGGGAGACTTCAAGAGCCGGTGTCTTTGTTGTACAATGGTATTATATTCCTCAGTCCGTCGAGAAATGAATGTTTGCGCCTGGCATAGTATGAGTCAATGATCATGATGATGGTCTTCTTATTATTATTTTCATTATTATCGCTCCAAATTACAGTCACAGTTGTTCTACGACTGGAGGTAAAAGTTTATTTGAAGGTATGAAATGGCCTGAAATTTATGTTCAAACTCAATATTGAGAAGCAGAAATCGCAGCACCGTGAGTGAGGGGTTCGTATAAGTTCTCAAATTCCACTGGCCGCAGTGTTGACCGCAGCCAATGGGCGCGTATGTATTGCCAGTGTCATACGGGGCAAATACTTGCATGCATGTACTTGAGAACCGGACTTGCTGATCAAATTAGCAATTCGTTCTTGCTGATGTGACTTTGTCATGCTGTCATTCTCTCCCTTAGATTCTGTTCTCTGTAAGTTGAATCTGCGCATTTGACTAAGTTTTATCATGCAGCAGAGATACGCTGCACTTCTGTTTTCCTTCAGTGATCTCTACTTTGTGATGACTGAACTTCATTAACACGTTGTATCAAGCGAATCATGAGGAAGAATGAACTAAATTTGTTTCATAACTTTAACTCAGATTTACATTTTGTCAAGGTCTGTTCGTCCGTAAAAAGAGTCGAACTCAGTTACTTCCATAATCTTAATCTTAGCTTTACATTTTATCAAGACCCGTACACACCAATGAATCGAACAAAGGATCAGTGATCCTTACGTACGACATTGCTATTTTACCAGAGAGTGAGCTCGCATAAAACAGCTCAAAAAACGGAAGGGCAGAGACTCTAATATCAAGCATTAATCCAAAGCACGTTTTTAGGGGAGTATTAACGATGAAGTCAGAATGCGAGGGTAGCTCCTCACAGTACAAGGCTCATCTGTGTCACATCACTCGACCTTTTCCTGGTTGTGGGGACGCGCTGTGGTCACTTGGGTGGGTGGCTTCCTCTTCGTCACTGTATTGACGCACGCACTTCTGTCACCATCGAATATTGTGTAGCGTAATTTGCACCCTGAAACTGGTGACTTAGGTGGGTTGCTTTCTCCTCGTCTGCCCTTCAGGGGGATACAATTATTGTGTCTATGGGAACTAGCGCTCCCAGGGGGACAATGTCAGGGCCCGAGCTGAGAGTTAGGTAGGCCTTCTTTTTTGTTGAAATAAAATGTTTTTGTTATGTTAAGGACCACCTTTTTTTCGTTCAATGCTGTCCTCTTCTTCAGCACCTACTAACTACTTTCCTCTTTAACTTTGGTCTTGTTTCATGATCTTCTTTCGCAACTTACTGTTTCTATGCCTTTCTGCGTAGATTCCGCGTTTCCTTAACTCCATACTAAATGGTGCCTTCCTCCTTCCTCTCTTTGGATCGCATTTGTTGCTGGGTAGGGAGGCTAAAACTAACGACTAATCTAATCTAACCTTCTCCTCGTCTCTGTACTGACGCGCGCAATCCCGTCACCGTCAAATGTTGTGTAGCGTAATTAACACCCTGAGACTTACGTGCGCTGATCACTGTTCGTTTTGAAATGAATATCATTACGAGAGGGCAAGGCAGCAGAGCGAACACCTGTGGCTCACTGCATCACCTGGCACTGCAGGCATCCTGGTTGTTTTTTCTTTGTAACTTCTCGAATTATTTTTTTTTCAGTAAGATTTGGCAATCAGAATTACTCGTCTGGCCACTCTGTTGAGGTATTTTGTGGAAAAAGTTAACTTTAAGAATTGTGGCCCACCTAGAGCCACCAAAAAGGCCGATCTAGGGTCATCTAAATCGTCTTTTGCCAAAAAAATCATGTAAATTGTGTTTGTCTACACTTGGACATGAGATATGATCGGGTTGTGTGCCTCTACTTCAAGAAAGTCGGTTTATATACCAATTTTATGACCTTATGGACTTATTGTATATAGGTCAGCGTATGAATTTACCTTATGGCCTCATTTCATGAATGTCAGTTTGTGAATTTACTTTAAGAACTTATGAAATTACTCTATGAAGGTCAGTTAATGAACAACTTGCCATGTAATTACAGCGATCATTCCAAATCATACATGAAATTTAAGGTGCATGTGCTTCCGAACAGCCCCTTTGTTTCTTGGAACATAATTTTATGTGATTGTTGAACCAGGTTTTGTTCATTCAAGAATGCGAAACTTTTTTCGTTGCTGGATCCTTTGTTTCCAAGTGATCAATTTCCAATCTGAGCATCTACGACTCGTCCTAATTACATGGAGGTCAAGAATGATCGTATCGTAGCTCATGTCTAGCCGTATCGCAACTCGTGTCTTGTTGTAAGGGCGTAGTTCATGTCTTGTATCGTAGCTAATGTCTTGTATCGTAGCTCATGTCTTGTATCTTAGCTCATGTCTTGTATCGTAGCTCATGTCTTGTATCGTAGCTCATGTCTGGTATCGTAGCTCATGTCTTGTATCGTAGCTCATGTTTTGTATCTTAGATCATGTCTTGTATCGTAGCTCATGTCTTGTATCGTAGCTCATGTCTTGTATCGTAACTCATGTCTTGTATCGTAGCTCATGTCTTGTATCGTAGCTCATGTCTTGTATCGTAGCTCATGTCTTGTATCGTAGCTCATGTCTTGTATCGTAGCTCATGTCTTGTATCGTAGCTCATGTCTTGTATCGTAGCTCATGTCTTGTATCGTAACTCATGTCTTGTATCGTAGCTAATGTCTTGTATCGTAGCTCATGTCTTGTATCGTAGCTCATGTCTTGTATCGTAGCTCATGTCTTGTATCGTAGCTAATGTCTTGTATCGTAGCTCATGTCTTGTATCGTAGCTCATGTCTTGTATCGTAGCTCATGTCTTGTATCGTAGCTCATGTCTTGTATCGTAGCTCATGTCTTGTATCGTAGCTCATGTCTTGTATCGTAGCTCATGTCTTGTATCGTAGCTCATGTCTTGTATCGTAGCTCATGTCTTGCATCGTAGCTCATGTCTTGTATCGTAGCTCATGTCTTGTATCGTAGCTCATGTCTTGTATCGTAGCTCATGTCTTGTATCGTAGCTCATGTCTTGTATCGTAGCTCATGTCTTGTATCGTAGCTCATGTCTTGTATCGTAGCTCATGTCTTGTATCGTAGCTCATGTCTTGTATCGTAGCTCATGTCTTGTATCGTAGCTAATGTCTTGTATCGTAGCTCATGTCTTGTATCGTAGCTCATGTCTTGTATCGTAGCTAATGTCTTGTATCGTAGCTCATGTCTTGTATCGTAGCTCATGTCTTGTATCGTAGCTCATGTCTTGTATCGTAGCTCATGTCTTGTATCGTAGCTCATGTCTTGTATCGTAGCTCATGTCTTGTATCGTAGCTCATGTTCTCTCGTGTATCAAACTAAGAAATTATTTTTTTTTCGTAAGTAGTGGACAACTTGAACGCATTATCAACTTGCGATTTATTTCAAGTCAATCGAAAAAATCCTGGTGTATGAGTAAAGAAAAAGAAAAACGCCATTTTTCTTTGCTGTGACTTTTGACATTCTTATTGTGTCTGATGTACCTTAACTATTAGATTAGCATTTCTATCAATGAGACTGAACAATTTTCGGTATGTTTTCAGTCTAAAGATGATGTCCGTTACATCGAAACGTCGCGTTTTATAGCCTACAGAGATGTTGAGTTTCAGCGATTGACTGTTTTTTAGTAAAAATGTTGAGCGAATGCCTGCTTAATTTAACACGTGAGCTTGAACTATTTCGTAAAGTTGAAAAGTTGGAAAAGAGATATGAATTATTCCGTTATTATGACAATTTTTTTGACTCAAGTAAAAATTTTAAGCTAGATGTTAAGTATCGTTCAGATGAGGAAGTGGAAATATCGTAACAAATCTTTTACATAATATTGATTAAACCACGCATTACCTAGTTTTCAATTAGGCATGGAAGTTTGTATGTAGTCTGCTGGCTCATTCAGGTGGCATGTGTACAGGCTTTGGGCGAAGGTCTTTTAGTCATTTTGAACTATACGGTCTCTTCTATGTTTCAGCGATTTCTGCTGCGCAGACGAGGTCTTTCTTACAACTTGAATGTATGTCAACAGTTCGTTATTCAAGACTCTGCTGTGCCTAGAAAGTTTCCTTTGCTGCATTCACGAGCCTCATTTATGAAGTCTTAAGATGGAAAATCTTGGCTTGTATAAAAGAGTCGCTTCAAATGAAACACTTGTATGAGGTTTTTCACTCATATCTATTCCATCTTCAGCTCTTTTTTGCGCATGTGCATCGAAGTTTCCAGAATGCGCGAGAATTTACTGGGCTGATAATTATACGACGCATAATTTTCATCGGTGAGTCTTCAAATTTTACTCAGTTAACGTTATCTCTAATCTATGTTTCAAAGGAAAATATCGTTGCTGCTTTATAATTTATGGTCGTGGTTATTTTTCAAAACAAGATTTTCCAGCCATTAATTTTTAATTCCTTTTGATTTTGAATAGTTTAAGGGCCATTTTTATCCGTGAAGTAATTTATTTACGTTCCGTGTGAGTATTTTGCGTAGTACATAAATTACCGTACGTAATTCACAAGATTGCTACCAAACGCACCCTCTTAATAACCACCCCAATTTCTTGTAATTCCTTGTAAAACGTTTACGTTAGTTGACTTGGCAATGCATACCAGGTTGTTATGGTAAATTCTGCGATCGAGCTGTTACCGTCGATATGGTAGTGATGGGGACATGCATATGCCCTGAGGTATTGACTCAAGCTTGTTCCTGTTTCCATCATGCTGTGCTGTCAATGTTATTAAAACATTACAATACTGCATTCATCCACGAAAGCTTCGCAGAAAAGCCACCGCCAGTTGAGTTAGCTCCATTTTTATATGAAATGCCTGCATAGAGGTTCATACAAACGTACAGGATAACCGTGCGTAATATTGAAGAGCGTTGAGTTCGTGGGAGTACGAATGTTTCTTTTGAATGCGTCATTTTCGCGGAGCCGTTTTTGCTGAAGCAAGAATCTCACATCGACCACCTGTTGTCCTTAGGCAAATGGGCAGATCTTCGTAAAGAAATTCGAAATATTTTATGGCTTCTCACTTGGAAAATTTAAAGACGTCATCGATGGCGATTAAAAATAGTTGAAAACTCTTTCACGAACGTACTTTTCTGCCTATTGCATTTAGGTTTTGCTCTGAATTTTGAATTCAGGACCTACTTGGCTGTATATTTGGCTTAAAATTTTGTGATAGTAAATTTACTTTTACCCCAGTGAATTTACAATCAATACTCTGTTAACACAAACTTCTTCGAATGTGCACAGACGGAGCTTATACTTTCCCTTAACTAAATTAGTGCCGGAATATCTGCACTTGATATTCCAAATGAAATACATATTATTCCCATGAGACTTTCGATCCGCGATTCGTCAGTCTCTTGTCGCTAATAAACCTTTGCATTTTCTTCTTTAATTAAAAACTCTCGTGTTCGAGTGAGTCGCGGGCATCAATATCCAATTCTTGTGCGATAATCTAGTTTGTCACCTAGTAGTAGATTGGATAAAGAGTTCATTTTACTTTTGTATTTTTCAAACTTGAAAAATCCACGTTCACAACATTGTCATACCGAGCATTCAGGAGAATTTGCCTGCGTATATACAAATACTGAAAAATAACGTTCAGGAGCGGGCTGAGTCCAAAAGACATCGATATCTGCATGCAAATTTTTAAGTTGAAATGACGGTGTACCATGCTCCTAGATGTGTATTTTTCAACACTCGAGTGTTACATATCGAAATTTAATTTCAATGTTTGATTTAGCGTTTGGTGGTTTTCATTTGTCAGTGTGCAGGTTGAAATAAAGACAAAGTCCTTAGTTTTTACGACTTCTGCTAATAACCGTGAATTTAAATTTACTCATAACAACAAATCAGATTATCCATAGTGGAGTTTTACTTAGCGTAACGAAGGAACCAAAATATTTAACCCATTCTGAGTGAATAAATTTACCTAAAAGTTACCTTCATCGTGTTGAAATTGACAGGCCGTGCCCACCCCTCCTCCAACCTTCCCATTTCACTGCCCCTGCCCGCCTCCCTCGTTGTCTTGTCAGAGGCTGACATTCAGGTCAAGATTCTCGTGTCTCCTTCGAGGTATGGCCTGCTGCTCAGCAGCAACCCGCACACAACTGCTCGAGGGCTTCTCTGAAATGTGTTCCAATATACCCAGGATGCACGACGGCAACATTCTAGCAATTGTACAATTAGGATTAAAAATATTGATTATAAAATTTAAAGACATTTTTTAGAGTGTTGAAAATATTTAAAAACATACCAGAACTGTCGTGCATTTGTATCATTTTGCATGATTTCTTTGCGCCACATGTTGCCATCCGTAAGTGTAGGAGATTCGTTTGCAGTCACACATGTGTTAACCTAAGCTTGCGTTTAATATTTGAAATCATTGCTCAAGGAAGAGTCTAACGAAACACGGCATGAGCTTCCATTACATTGTATAATTAACCACAAACTTAACGGGTATGGCAATGGATTGTACTTCTACGTTCGCAGCTTTTGTGATTGGAGTAAATCATTTTAACTCTTCATTTCATAGAACGAAAAGTGGGTTAGTTGACATGAGTTTCTGAGTTGATGTTTCCAGATAAGTGTATAAGTGTTACATTCTTCAGTATTTTAGACATGGAGCGTTTAGTAATCCCACCATTATTAGAAATACTTTATTGGGCGGCGAATACGGGAGACAGAATGGCACAACCATATGAGATGCAAGTATCAAGTCGTAATATAGTGTGAAGTAGACAGTTAGTGACAGTAGTAAATATCAATTTCGGCTGTGCCGACATGCAGATAAAGTCACTGACATCGTAGTTCACATCCAAAGCTTGTGCTGAGGAAAGAAGTTTTTGATGAACGTTGCTAATCCGAAGCCGAGTCGCTCTGTACAACCGTGTTTTTGCAGCGTGCAGAGTGCATCAATTTAGCATTACTATAGCATTAATCACACGTATTTTCTCTGCTATCACCTCAGGTCCCTAGAGGAAACACAAAATGTTCGTTCAATTTTAATATCTTCTTGATGATGAAATCAAAGTGCCTGCGCGCTAAGGTTCTTGTAGAAAGAAAGGCTAAAATAGTTTCCGTTCTTTTGTCCAGCTCTTATTGTGAAGTACTAAAATTCACTTTCATATAGTACGAGGTCACTTTGCGCCGCATTTGACCCTGCGCAAGTCACATTGAGTTCCCTAATATGATTATTCCTCTCAGCTCAGCTCCTCCCGATACAATAAAGTCACGGTGCACAGTATACTCAACTACTGGTGCTCGATGAATCAACAATCCCAATTACGCAGTATGAAGGGCGTGCAAGTAGTTGACATTAAAATGAAGTAATCCAATATGATAAACGATGGAAACGTCGAAAAATTATCAAAACCTAGACGAAATTAAGATAAACGAAACACCCCAGTGACTAATGCAGGGCATGAACCAGCATCTGAAGTGTACAGGTAGCGCACCTGCCGCCGTCTCTCATCTATGCTCAGAGGTAAAAGCTCTCAGCGCGCGCGTTAAAGCGAACAGAAACTGCTGCTTGAGTGCTAGAGGTTGAGCTCTTTGTCTGTCCGCTAATGCGTTTTGGGACGAAATTCTAAGGCGCTTCAGGACGGAATTTAAAAGTACTTCAGCATACCGAACAGAAACCACGCTAATGCACTCTCAAACAAATGTTTGAACGAATGGTCCTTGAAAACGTCGAGGCTTCTTTCTTGTATGGTTCCTGACCAGTTTATCTTGTAAAATTTCACACTGATATTGACGATGCTTTAGCGAGCGAGAGATTTGTGTGGTATCAGCATGAGGTGTTGCTCTCGTGTCCTTTGTAGTCGCATTTAACGAGAAAAACTGCGCAGAAGTAAAAGTCACGGAAGGTCATACCATTGAAAAGTATGAGTAGATTTACTTGAAATTTTTTAATAAAATTCAAAAAGCAACCTCCATCCGCATGCGAGTGCTTTCTAATTGGATCAATGATATTGCTGGTGAAAAAAAAAAATGCGTTGGTTAAATGCGTATAAATGCGCGTTAAAAGCGGCGATTTTGCCTGAAGCCCGGACTACTCAAACTTTTTACGGGCTTACCTGAAGCGACCGTTTATGGTTAGTGTGAACGTCTGAGTCTTTGATGCGTTGATTATACCACATTACATTAGTGAGGCATGTAATCTTGCATGAAATGCCTAATACAGACAATTAGAAAATTCAAATTGAGAAAGTATACATAGCTGTCATTTTCACTTTGCCTCGGTTGTTCTTTGTTACTAATACTCACCAGTTGAGCTTTTTCTAGTGCCCTACCCCACAATTTCATGGGCGCGTTTCCAATTGTGTGTCCTGAATGACCTTGAATCTTGATGTCGACGAACATGTTCCAAGATTAAAATATTAGTAAATCCTGAGGAATCTGTTTATGGTGCTTGTGCATTTTCATTGATTTACGCCCGAAGACAACTAGTATCTTTTAATGTTCTGTAAAATTATACAGTTGATATTTAACCGTGGAGTCATGACGCATTTCTGTTTAATCTTCCGGTCCCTTCAAAGGTCCAAATGTCGACTTTTTGCATGCTTCGTAAACGTTTGTTACATACTTTTTACTTTCTTTCTCTTGTAGTTATTGGTGACAAGCGAGGTGTATTTTTACTTCTCACGTGGCAAAGAGAATGAATTTTAGTTCCGTTTTAGTTATGTTTTATCCTTCTTGTCTTCGCTCGCGGTTCTCCACAGTGACGCATCCACTGCTCGTTACAGGTCTATCTTTGGTACCCTGCTGATATTGTCACGTGATCAGCGGGCCCCATCCTCCCCTTGTCAAGGTCTGCTAGCAGCCATTACAAACGAATAAAATAATCAAATCGTTTTATTAAGACCCCGAGCACCGCTTTGCTATCACGTTACAGCTCGTCAGACTCTGGGACGACGCTGTGAGATGCATGATTTAAGAGCTCGTCTCGGCCGTAGGGCTTCAGATGAATCCAGGTCGTGGCCCGTGCTCGGTGGAGAAGTTGCTCCGTAACAGGATTATGTTCCATTAAAATACTATTGAATTTTTGAAAGTTTGATCAAAACTACTTAAATACTTGTTGGAAAACATCGTGAAAGTTGAAGTGGTTAGTTTTCAAATAGTTAAATGTTTTGGGCTGCAGAATCCGTCACGGTATTTGTCAGTCTTGAGAAAATATTTGCAATAATAGACTTACATGCTTTGCAGATGAGGACTTAATTGTTCACGGCAGAGACACGCACACTTCTGCAAATCCTGACAGTTCGAACACTTAAAGCTTTCAATTACTGCTGAATGAGTCGTGTAGTTTTGTTCATGCTCCCCTAAATAACTCACGAGGCTTAATCGCTCACATTACGCATAATGATCTCTTACACTAAACTCTCCACCAATACATCGACAGTCAATAGGATTTACTCGTGTCCAATACGCTTATTTGCGAGGAACATCGAGTGAATGTTTATTTTTCTCTTCTTTACACATCGTTATTGCGCACTTAATTTTCACATGTCTCCAGTTACGCAGTTTCATTCAGTGACCGAAGGTGCATGCAGATGACCACTTGGGGAAGGCATTAACCATGTCTTGGAGTAAGAAAGGCGAGTCAACTTTAGAGAATCAACTGCCGGAGAGTTTCACTAAATGAGCATCTTTGCGCTATAGATACGGAAGATTATCTCACTCGTGACTCAACTCGAACATTCCAGAAAGCAATGCTAAATAAAGATTGGTATCGTTTTAAAGTTCCTAGAAATACACTTGTCATTTACGTATCAATTTCATAAAATGGATAGAAGCAGATCGACTCTCCGTGATTGTTTGTCTGTCATCGGCTGCCAAAGATTTCTCTGACATGCGGTAGGTCTCCTGAAGCACGTGACTCGCAACGCAATGAAGGAACGCAGCCTGGTAGCTGAGAACATAATACGTCGTAAATACTCTTATTATAAGAATAACCTAGAAATTTACTCAAGGCATTGTCTAATTATGGGGTGCTAAAGATTTGTGGTCCGATTGCTTGCTCGTTCAGGTACTGTAATTTTACCCATTTTCGAGCAGTTATTTGACCCATGTTTGTGCACTCATTTTGCATATTTTGGGGCTCTTTTATTATACTCATTTTGGTGCACTGTTTCTTTAGTGATTTATGAGCTCCGTTATTTTACCAATGTTTGTGCACTGCTATTTTTAACCATTTTCAAGCGATTTTTGGCCCAAGGAAGACAAGACTTTCGAAGGGAAGAGTTATGTTTTGCTGGCTCCCATGAAATTGAAGCACAGGAAATGGCAGAATAGTTGGTCATGTGAGAGAAGGTTTTCATTGAAGGCGGCTTACGACTGTTCAGCACACGCACACACACACAGGGTGTCCCTGTTGTTGCACGTCATACAAAAATTTGCATTTTATATATGTGTCAGATTAGATCTGATATCGGTGTGAAAATATCCGTATAAGAAAGAGTTTGATGGGTCAATGATCATTGATCAATGATATATAAAATTGATACGTATGTATTTTTATGAAAAACCTGGTTGGTGCTCGGCTTCTGGGACACTCTGTAGATACTAGCCCCCTCGATCCCGTTGTCATCGGAACTTACTTATGTCGCAGTAATTTGTGATTGAAATCTTTGATGGGCGATCGGTTTGAAAGTTCATGTGGAGCAATCCTGAGGAATTCTCTGAACCTCGTCTCCATGCCGACCTGAGCCGACTTAGTGTCCCAACCTCACTACGCTTGCTGAGCCTGTCACTTGGCGTGTGTGGCCGCTCGATGGAAGACCTCCTGGAAAGCCTCCACTGAGGTCTTCGGCAAACGTTATTTGGCTATTAGGCTCCTTAGCTGCAAATTCTGTCACCTTGATGTGGGTTTGGTGACTTACGGAGCACGTTTGGACATCTCAATTTAGAATTTCTTCCACACATAGTGAGGAAAACATAGCGAAAATCTAGACACTTGTCGCACCGATCATCAAGACCCCTATACGTGCACGACCTGCCACTCGCTAGAGGGCAGTAGGATCACTTTCCAAAAACTTGTGTGCGTAAGACAGCTCGTACGTGCGTTCTTTTGCGGACGATGTCTCTGCGTGGCAACGCGTACAGAAGAAAGGCTAGAATACTGATCGCTGAAATTTGCTGTTAAAATTCCAAGCGTACTCGTAACTATCACTATCTTTCTTTAATTGTGAACCGTGTTAAATGATTAGATGATTCGAAGGAAGTTTTTTGAGAGTTACGATCTGAATTATTCGTAAGCTTTATTTTGGTGGCCAAAACACTTTAGTTGATGCGGTTACCGGACTTGCATGAGTTTCGTTGTTAGTTGACTGCAAGTCCCACGTGGAGTGAAGAGTGTGCCATTACATAATGCCTATAGGAACGGTTGCGTACAATAAATTGATATTGAGTTTAAATATAAAATAGTATTCTCACCTAGACAGTGGTGCTGTACTGTAATGAGCACTTCGAACCTACCTTTCGTAAGGGTTATATTTGCTTCTAAGAATAACGCAAGGGAGTTTGCTGTTCTTTTTTATGAGACAATATCTATTAGCAATATCTTTAAAAAGCATCATTAGTATTGAGACTAACAATGAAGTACTCCTATTCAAAAGTGATTATTCTATGTTTGGATATGGTTGAGCTGAAATAACTTGCTGCCCTGTTTCGGAATAGCTGTTCGAAAATATCCAATTCCCAAGTTTTTTCTTCTCACGTTACTGCTCAAAATGTATCAAATCATGCGTTCGTCTGAGTACCGTGTGTGTAAAAATAGTTTTTGCGCTCACGTACGAGGAGTAAAAGAGAATACTCATTACAGAATAAGAGTTCGAAAATAATGAAGTTTAAATTTTTTTCTAATATAATTTTTTTTATTTCCGATTTACTGGACTGGCCTTCGCTGTTTTCCATTTTCTTGATGGAATGTTCACCTGTTTAGAAAATGGTTAAGGGTCCTAGTTTTTTTTGCGTTCTTATCGGTGGCGAATGTTAAGGTGACACCGCTGGAACTGTTAATGCCTTAGAGAAGAAATAATTATATGACATCATGACCTCTCTTTCACTAGCAGTTTCACAATGATACTTCACTTGCTTGATGACGGAAAATGATTTTAATTTGGAAAACGATCAGTGTATCTTATTTAAAAAAAATAGCTTAAAAAGCAGTAAACATTTTGAACGATGAGATGTTATTGATTTACGAGGACGAGCATTGTGAGGGTGGTAAAGTTGAATAATTAAATTAAAATTGGTTAAATTAAATTAATTTCAATATTAAAAATTTGCAAAGACAACCATTGTGAACGTATGTTTGCTCATAAATCCACGATTTGACGACTTCATGTCCAATAATTCAAAAACAAGTTTATATTCTTAGAAGTTAATTTCATAAAATGACAAACAACTCACAAAATATTCTAAAAATTTGCGGTTCAAGATCAGGACATCGAAGTAAAATGGCATTCGATTGAAAGTCAGAACTGTGCAATTCAAAGGTGTGATGATCTATTCAATTTTTGATATTTAGAAACATGGTAACGGAGAATCTTTCACAATTTTGTGACATGACACCTGTTCATTCGCCAGATTCTGGACATGATTGCTCAAATCAGTCGGCAGTGTTAGAGTAAGACAGGCTAAATGTTTACCAATTTATGGAAATGACTACTTATTTATTTAAAAACTATAGGATGTAGTTACTTGAATTGCTGGACAGGTTTATAGTATGACAGCCTGAATATTGTGTTCATATTGTTTCCAAATTGCTAATATGACAACCTAACGACGTGATCATCCAAGGGCATACCTCACTGATCACACCCCAACCCTGCAGAATAATGCGGCGATTTGTGAGATGAAAATTCAAGGGCGCTGCGTCAGCAGAGAATCGTGGGTTGTGACGCCAGGTGAGCTCTGAGGAAACCTACACAATGCGCACTGAATTCCGAGCGCGTCGGCTTGTATCGTTGTTATCTAACTGCATACGTGTCAGACATCTTTTTGGATTGCTAGCTTGCATGCTTGCTTGCCTGCTTGTTAGTTGTTACTTTCCTCGCTCTGCTTCCAGGGATAATTCGGTAAAATTGTTCAGCCTGGCGCTAGAGGGATAATCGTTTGTTTTCGAAGTGATCTGTTACAAGGACCTACTTTGCAAATGATATTTTCTCGGAATTGACTATGTGGGCGACCCGACGACGGGTCACGGCTGTCTATTTTTTTTTAGAAAAGTTCTGTGTTGTCTAAAAGTTTCCTTAAATTTTGTAAGCTTTATAGACGTCTTATAGTTTCATACAATTCTACTATTTTTAAAAGCTTAATAGTTTTATGAAAGCCTACTCTTATTATAAAATTACAAATCATCAAAAATGTTTTTTCAGAGATTAAACGAAAAAAAAATCGTACTATACGTTAGTTGAATGTTTTTTCAATCACGTTGAAAGTCAAGTAAATGTATTCGTCGCTAAGTTTGAGATTTAATCACTCCATCCTCATTGCTTTATTTCCAATGAAATTTCTCGTTAATTATATGCAAGCGTACCCGGGCCGTCCAACATGACGGCTTCGACAATGTAATTCTGTTTAATCTAGAACACTTGTCCTCAGTGCACTCTAGATAGATCAGATAATAGATTCAAGGGTGGCAACAGAAAATACTTGAATAAACATTTATGAATTTACTGAATTAATCAAGATTTTCTTATCTCAGAATAAACTTAGGATTAATTCTATTTAAAAAACAATCTATGGATCATTTTGAACTAAGCGACCCGTCCTGTCAAAAATAATGGGAACGGGAAATTTTTGATGGAGGACTTAAATAATTTCGTTAGTAATGATATAAAACGGAATCATTCTTTGATTTTTTGAGCAGAAAGTGTTCTAAATGTACAGCTATGACATGAACATCATTACCTCTACAACTTTCCTATCATTTTCCTGTCACCTTTGCACACCAAATAAGTATATCTTTCTAAAAAGTACTTGTGATCTAACTTTGTTTCATTGCGTTTGACGAAGTGAAACCCGTCTCACAGAAATGTTCACTCCGTACTTCATAAAAGGCCGGTCAATGTATATTATGGTTAAAAAATAAAATAATAGGGCGTGTAGAAACACCCGGCGATTATTAATATTAACAATTAGTTTTAGGGGTTTGACAACATTGAGGAGAATGAATTTATTTTGTATTTAATTTGCGTTTTCAGATACTTCATTGATTAATTTTCAGTTCTGATCTTAACGAAAATATTAATTCACAGTGGTGGAAGAATTTGCAGTCCCAAGACACTTAACTGACCGCCGAATGAAAAAGTGATTGAATCGAGCGGAAATATATAGTCCAAGAGTATCTGTACTACCGTCATTCGCGTAGGCTATAAATGACGTAAAATGCAAACGAATTATTTCTTGCATTTGCAGCTTGAAATCTAGTCTCAAAATACGCATAGCTAATTTAACAGCGTCGTAGCAATACTACGACTCTTTTCATTGAGTAAACAAGCGTCACAGTCATACTAACGAAGTAACTAAATAACGGAGGGACAAGCCGAATTACAATATAGATTACCTATTGTTTGCGTCTTTTCCAGGTAGACAATTCAAATAGTGCTGTACAGTGTTTCTGAACATTTGAGGATGATTGTTATTAATCGTTCACGTCGGTCATCTGTGCATGAGGGTGGATCGATCCAGGTATTGCGTATAGCCGACACCTGCTCTACGTAGAGTTGCGTCGATTCTTGGAATCGACGACCATCATGAGGTATTCAATCCCTTATTCTGCTGCCGAGAAAATTTCGCATCGACTTAGCTGGAAGAATGATCGTCACCTGCTTGTTGTACAGCGAGGGCCGCAAAATCTGATCTCTGAAAAATTGACAATAACTCGTTGTTAAAGTTCATCATTTTTGTATCGCCGTTATACTCCTTGCAGCGACAGGAGCCGACTGAAAATATTTTTATTAATTACTGAGGTTATCCCTACCTAACATCAGAATTTAGATCTGTGATATTATTCACATCTAATATCTGTGCCCACTCCGTATATCACAACGTAATTGGGTTAATAGGAATTCTAGCCTTATATTCTTTTTCAAGCTTTATTGACTTGAAGTTATTCTCTGGTTGATCTTATACTGGTTGAAATGACTTTTCACTGGATTTCTGATGCTATTATCGGCATGTTGGTCTTTCTGTTCGAACATGAAAAACCGCTCCATAATGTGGGAACCATACGAGTCAAGTAAATTCGATGTTCAAGTAGCACAGATGCGCTATGGTTTATGCGTTTCATGGCTGAGAAGACGAGCTCCAAATTGTCTAATCTAAAATCTAAATTCTGATTCAAACTAACATTTATTAACTTGAACTTATGGATTCATGCGCCACTAAATTGTTACTTTTCTTTACTTAACTTTGTGCTCGTTCAGTTCTCAATAATGCCAAAATTGTGAACGGTTTTGAACGATGTCGCAGTGAAACAAGGATAACAGAAATGCAGCGTAAGCTTGGTAAACTTGTTGTTCAAAACTAGCGTATTTTCGTCGTTTTTCAGTTCAAAATTCCGTATTCTTGTTGAAAAACTCTGGTAGTTTTTCAACATGACGGTGTACACACCTCCAAGGACGTGTACTTTAATATAATACGAGGTCACTTTGCGTCGCATTTGGAGTCAACAAACACGGGGAAAATTCCGAAAATTAATAAAAGAAACAATCAATTCAGCCCAGATGATGATCGCGCTAGTCTGCTTCTTCTCACACCGCCAAGTGACTTCAATCGATTCTGTCATTTTCGTGTAATGCTGCAGAGAGCAAGCGGTTTTTCAAGGAACTCTCTGTGGTATGCCGAACTAGATAGGGCCAACACTAAGGTAATCAGACCAACTGTGTGCGTATAGAGCGAATATTTTACTAAAAAGAAGAAAGAAAAGTAGTTTATTTTCAGTGAGGTTGATACATAAAGTTTATAAAATTCGATTCTAAAGCGTTTTAACTTGAAGATGAACAAGTAAACACACAAAGGCCTCACAACAACCATGTCCGTGGTGGAACAAAAGGGTGAGAGAAATATAAAATAAATTGTTGCATCATCACACATCTGAGAAAGTTTATATTTACGGGTAAGAAAAAAAAAACATTGACGCCTCGAAGGACAGTTTCCGCTTACATTGGCACATAAACTTCAACTTTTGCGGCAGCTGTTAATGTAGCTGAAAGTATGGTATAATGAATAGAAGAGAATGATTCTCTTTCTAAATCTAAATTATCGATTTGTGGGAAATTTGGAACTAGCTTCTCGTGCATACATGTCAACAATTAAGTGCCTAGTTGCGAGCTGCGATAACTTGCTTCAACTCCCGAAAAATTCTATGAAATTTCGTTCGTAAATAACGCTGTTGCAAAGAATAACAACGGAGTCAAGAACGAGGAAGAATGTTGCATGAAGGCAACAAAAATATTTTACGAAACGAATAGGTCTACAAAATAAACATTTACTCTAATGAACCACAATCAATGCTGTATTGATTTGATATTTATTGATGCTTTCTATTGGTGTTACTTTGCTATCTGATACTTGCCAATTTATACTGTCAGGTGATTCTAGTCGTCAATATAAATGAAAATATTCTTCTATTTAACAAAGATACGACTCTATTAATCGATAATCCCATGCTCATTTCAGGCACGGAGAATTTGAACTAAGAAACTCAAAGTTGAGCGAATCTCACAAGCATCCAAAATTGAGAAATCGGTATAGTTTAAACCCAAGTCTCAATGCATCCTTCGCACAAATCATTTACTTTTCATTTCTTAAATATTTGTAGGCATTGATGTTCGAGCTTGCCAATGATAATACGTACATTGAAATGATGTTTAAAATTATGATTACAAGTTGGTAGTTGATGCAAAAATGCAGCAGTTAGCAGTCTATCGAGAATTACATGAAGAAATGTAAAGGAATATCCAGTTGCTAGTTGAAGCAAGAAATACTGCATTTAGAGTAAAAATCAAAGCCTGGCTTAACTTATTTTCACGAACACCTGTCCATTTACTTTATCCGTAAATTTAATATTACACTAGCATGTAAAAAATCACATCCCACTCAGATGCTTGTAAAACTTTGACCAAAAATTAACCTACGCAAATAATGGGAGGACGCACTTGGTAACTACTTTTCCAGAGTGCATTGCAGCACACAGTTATTGTTGAGGCACAAAAAGAAAAGCGATTTTGGCCTTGATTTTTATGCGCAGGGAAAGTTTGTTCCACAATGCGGTGCCTGGTACTGACAGAGCTTTTATCTGATGTAGTATCATCATCAATTGCATCGTGTCGCATTCTGATACATGACATAAGGCAGCGTGGACTGCTGCAGTACCGGTGGAACGACTCATCTAAATTCATTGCTGCAATAAGTCATCTGAGGGACATGAAAGGCAAGGTGTTTCCTGTTCTGGCCCTGATTATGCTACATATTAATATTCATTCTTTCTCTTTCAATTCAATGTCAGTGGTGCGAAAATTTACCGTTTTATCTTTTATTTGTTTTTATCAGGCATACAATCACTCTTTTCAAACTAGGAGCAATGCATGACTTGCAACGACGTTTCTCATATTTGTTCTTTTCGGTGGAACATTGCTTGTGATGACAGGCTTTCCGATCAAAGACTTTCTTTTGAACAAAATTTACGTTGAGAATTTCACGAACATCGGACTTTTGCCTTTGCCTTGAATTTGTACACTAAAAGGACCAAGTGTACGAGACACTAAAGGTATATGTGCGAAGCGAAAAAAGGGGACAGAAAAACGGCAAACGTCCAATCAGTTGAAACAAAATCTTTAGGGGAAAAAAAGCCTGAAATATGAGTGGCGAAGACGCGTGACCGGTTACTCTAAGAACATCTGCTTCTGCTCTGTTGATCACTTGTATGCGGTTGCATTGTACAATGATTTGTCGCACCATAATTCCAGCCGAGGAGATGAATAAAAAATCTCCTTTTTTGCCACTTTCGTTTCCTTATTTTCAAACATTCGGGCTGAAATGCTTCCTCCTTGATACCATTGCAACGTATAGTGTGGGAAGTAGTACACTTGTGAACGGCTTTTCTTTCTCTATTTCTGTCGAGGCTTTAGAGCAGCCATTCTCAACCTTTCCTCCATCAAATACCCCTTGGCTTTATGTATTTCTCTATTTACCCCCTACTCCCATACAAAACACACACTTTGTTTGCATTCTCTCTCTCATTTTAGAAAATTAAATTTAAATGAATTATTTTTTAAATTATGAGGTACTTCAGTACCCCGACTGAGTAATTTCTTACCCTCTAGGGGTAAATTTTCCCCTGGCTGAGAACATCTACATTAGAGGGTGGCGGTGTGCTCTCAGTTCACAGCCACCATGGTTCACAGTCCGTCAATGCCTTCAGTGTGCGCACAAAGATGCACCACACGGAACACAACCCGCGTTCTCGTTCTCTCTCAGCACTCGGAAAAGGAAGCATTCAGCCCTGCGATCACGCACTTCACCAAATAACATAACGCTGCTAAGGCATGCTCATTCCAGTGATAAGCTTGTGTCGATAGCCAAGTGGAGCAACACGCGTCCGTTTTGCTTCGTTGAGTGTACCGGTGTAGTGCACTGGAGCGAATGTTGAAGTAGCATAGCGGCTGCTGTGTACTGCCGGGGTTATTTTTAGCGCTCCAAATCAGAAGGTACGAAAGATTTTAGAAAGGATTGAGAAATTAAATGCCGATATAGCCGGGAGCATTTTGATTTACTCAGAAAGTGGTGACATTGCAAATACCGTTGCGGATGAATTTAAACGTTAACAAACTGCTCCGAGAACTTCCGGCGTTTCGAAAGACGACAAGGCGCTCATCCTCTGCCAATCCCTTCATCTCCCGTTGCCTGGTTGGAACAGAGGAAAAGGTGAGTTTAGTTTTATTTATTAGGAGTAAGTAATTAAGATTGACAGTTGTTATAAGGGTGCGCTTAGGTACGATTAGTTATAAGGGTGCGCTTAGGCACGATTAGTTATAAGGGTGCGCTTAGGCACGATTAGTTATAAGGGTGCGCTTAGGCACGATTAGTTATAAGGGTGCGCTTAGGCACGATTAGTTATAAGGGTGCGCTTAGGCACGATTAGTTATAAGGGTGCGCTTAGGCGCGATTAGTTATAAGGGTGCGCTTAGGCACGATTAGTGATAAGGGCGCGCTTAGGCACGATTAGTGATAAGGGTGCGCTTGGGCACGATTAGTGATAAGGGTGCGCTTAGGCACGATTAGTTATAAGTAACAAGTTATAAGTTATGAGTTATAAATTATAAATTAGAAATTAGAAATTTTTGGATATATACCAGGCAATTAGGTTCGGTAGTTGTGCTCAATTGACATCAGAATCACCCATAAGCTAGCGCCAAGGTTACCAGCAACTAGCCTCTGAATGCCAATTGGTAAGGCGTGCTATCGCTGCAGACGCTGAATATTCCCACGATGCACAGGTGCAGGGTAGGCGTGTGGGCGGAAGATGGTCCTGCTCCCAAGCGTCTAGAAGGCGAGCCAGAGAGGCAGACGCGACGAGCTGGACGGAGGCTGGCACTTGTTTAGGATTTAGTCCATCATCCTTAGGCCACTGATGACGAAGTGACAAGAGTGATGCATGTGGTGATCTTAGAGTGCGGCGAAGAAGCGAGAGGCCAGTTGGTTAATCCGTCAGTGCTCATAGGTATCTGCTGAAACTGTTGAAAACTCTCCAGAGGAAAAGGTATAAGTTGCGTTCAGAGGGCATTAGCTCATGGTTGTATTCAAGGAAGTTACGAGAAAGAATGGCAAAAGCTATGGGAGACATTGAGCACATATACCCCTATATTTGATATCTTCGACAGAAGGTACCCCGTGATTTGGTTGTTTCTTCTCAGCTATCCTGCTGTCAGCGAACATTACACTATATAAGAAAGGAATGAATAACGTCCGGAGGTAAAGCATGTACAACTTTGGAAGAAATCTCATGGGCTTACACTTAGCCCCGAAGATCGTTTGTGGTATTCGGTTAATATTTTTACAAATTTCCTTTAACATGATTTGAAAATGAGTTGTGTTACCGTTTTTTCCTCAGTAATATTATTCATTAGTTCTTACTTACAATTCTACGTCTTATAATGGTTTTCAGTACTAGAACTAAGCTTTTTACGATACAGAGGGACAGATCAAGAACTGTTGAGAAATTGTTTTTCCTCTGGCACTGACATTCTTTTTCTTCCGTGCGACTTTCTAATTTCCAATGAGTAGCAATATATCATTCAACGTTTCAGGAGCAAAAAAATATCTTGCTAGGCAATCGATCGCTAGCAGTGAAGAGTTTTTGTGGGAGAACATAAGTTCATTCACATCGCCCGGCATCTTAACTCTTTTCGAGGTTCCACAAAGATTACTTTGTATATCACTTTATTCAGACTGTCGTACGTCATCTTGGCTGTTGTATTCAGCTGTCTTGCGATACTAGCATTTATTAAGCCTGTAAATTTGCTGCGATGATGTTTTACTGTAATTAATCCTTCCGTTTTATAAGTGCTCAAACAAGTCAGGTTTTTATGGGAGCCTGGTCGTTTTTTTCTTGTTGATCGCATTCCTGCGCTGAAAAAAGGATGTTGTGTCTTATAAAACTGGACAGTATGCACCAAACATATTTGATCAAGGACGAACTGACTTAGCGCAACTTGATCATGATTCTTCGATATAAAAAATGAAATTTTGTAGTTATTTAACTTGATGCTAGAAGTTGCTAAATGAATATTAATTTTTGATGATTATAGAGGCACTATAAATCAGACATCTTTTATGTGGAGTTTATGATATGGAAAAAACTGGCAAATTGTTGATTTGATGGATTGATCAAATTTTGCTCGCGTACGTTATTCTTGTCTTACCTTTCCGAACAAGGCGAGCAGGTTTGATAGTTGCTGTAATCCTGTAAGTTAAAAGTATTTACGCAATACATGCATACTAAGAAAAATGAGTATGCATCACAAGGACAGAAAATTTTCATTTTTGTTTCAAAATAATTTTCATTTCCAGCCTCGTCAAATTTTGCATCTGGAGTAAGGGAGAAACCACATTCGCGTGCTGTGAGTAGTTGTTTCGTTATAACGTTGTTCTTCATGGGTTTTCCATCACTGCTCTTGAATATGTCTCATTTGTTGCTCTATTTCATTTTAATTGGTGTAGATCTCTAATCGTTATGAAGAACTTCACTGTCCTAATTGTTGAAACATATTTACCCACACATTACTCAAGTGAATTACTTCAAGCTGATGCACGTTTGTAATCCGTAAACAGAGCGCTTGTGTTTCTCCACGATTCAGAAAAAGAGCAGGTCATGACACGAGTTCTACGGAAGGAAAGGCCTCGCCTTCATACGTGGAAACCAGGCTTTGATTGCATTGCGAGAGCTCAACCGACTCACTTTTACGACTTGTTGCTCGGGTGGGTTCAAGTTGGTCACACAACTAGAATTGCCCGCACTTTCTAGAATAACTTGCTTGTTTTCATACTAGTATTTCCACCCTCTCGTTCACTAGGATAGATCAGCTATAGGTCAAACCTAAGTTGAAAATCATTGTATGAAATACATTATACATTATTTATTTATATATAAATAACGTATAACGTAAACATTACACATTATACATTAATGTATACATTATACATTATTTTCAGCATGGGAGGGAGCGCCATCTTCATGAAACGTGCCAAAGAAATGTATGACCGCGAAAGCCAAATGTACTCGAGAAACACCTTCAGCTAGTAATTTAAATGAATAAGCTCCCCAGTTGACGAAATTCTGTTTTGATATCAAATTAGTTTGATTAGTAATTAGTTTACCTAGAATTCGCTATGTTGTAAGAGTGGTTTTCCAATTGGAAGCTGCTCGCCATTTTATTTGCTCTTGACTACCATTTCGAATCGAAGCCGATAACGTTGGATATTGTGGACCCCGTCGGTCTGGAGCTAATCTTTGGCCCTGAATGATGACCGTGTTCCTGCCAGAAAAAAATCAGTTATATTTTCGGCTTATATGGTCCAGTTTCTTGTGTGTGGTGCCACCACGTGGTTTTTTGCCCCTGCTGGTATGTTTTGAGCAAGCATTTATTCTGTCTTGCTGCAACTAACAATGGAGTCAAGCGTAAGTTGTATATTATTATTCACAGGGTTGAGTCGTGTATTGATTCTACAGGGGCTCATAATCCAGTTTTCTGAAATTGTTTGTCCAGCAAAATAACATTAAATAGTAAACTATTTTACAATACTCTTTATTAACAAATTGATAGTATTAAAGTATGAGATTAAGTAGATTTAGCATAAATTAGAGTTCATTAATGGCGATTTAATTTTTAAAAAGCAAACTAGGGCAATAGTGAAAAATACGTACTAAATTAATTTGGAAATTTTGCACTCATTTTACTGTTCCACGCTTTTTGTTGTTGTCTGCGAAAGTGGAGCAGTTAGACGCGCACAAGCGCGGTTTTACAGTTACGTTGCATGTTTGAAACTTTGAAACTTTGTCCTTCATTCGAATTGCTTGTTGATGCATGGCTTACAATGGCGTGCAAGATGCTCGCATCGAAGAGCAAATAATCTTCTCCAAGTTTTGGCATTTACTAGACGAACATTACTCTGCAATCACGGCAGTGAATGTTACTGATGAGCTGCTGCGAGGAAGGCAGCCCTTCTGATTAGCGCGTATTGATGAGGCACAAGGCCTCGTTCCACGCCGCATCATTCATGTGAGCATCGCTCTTTGGTGTTGCCGGGCTGCACGGGGTGTGCGCGTGTGCCGCCCTCACACACACACCCTCTCGCGCACGCTCACACGCACACACACCCTCTCTTACACACTCACTTTATCTCTCTCACTCACATACCCTCTCTCCCACTCTCTCTCTTCCTCTCCCACACCCTCTCTCTCTCTCACACATACACACACAAACACACACCCTCTCGCATACACATACGTACACTCTCGCACGCACACACATACGCACACGCACACACATGTTCAGAGGGTTACTGTTTCTACGGTCACTGTAGCATCACGCTGTGACGTGTCGTGCCTCACTCTTGGTTGAGCTTTTATAAGAAGATGATTTACTCCGAAAACAGTTCTGTATTTTTGCACCAAAAATTTTCGGATATTTTGAATCTGAAATTCAATTTGAGTTTTCAAGCTAAGGTAATGTATTTTGTACAACTCATCGGTAGCTGAAGTGCTGCTGTTGGTCACGGTTTCTTCACTTGCGTATGCTGAAGTGAGGAAGTTGGAGTGTAAAATTGCAAGGCTCATGCTAAAGGATCTGTGTCCGTGAGAGCAAGGCAAGCAGATACCGCCATCATAATCTTCAGGTGCAATATAGGATGAAACATTTCTCACTTGTGCTCTTGTGTTTAAGCGCTCTCAGCAGTTGTGCATGAAAAGCTGCTGATTTTCGCATTATTTTAGTTGCATGGTGAACAGTTCATGTGTTGATTGATGTGCGACATTATACTTGTATAAAAATGCGAGTTTCATCATAATACCATTTGTGTGCAGTTTAAATTGTATGCATGAGCTAATTATTCTAAAACATTTTAGTTGTACATAAGGCTCAAAAATCAGCCATAAAACGTTATTTTGACACTACTACACTTGTATCGGCTCATGTGTTAGTTGCATAACGATCTTCACTCGGACTAATTAACATTAGATGTTATTGCTCTACATAATTTTAACTGCGCAACAATTTGCGTGAACTCAGTGTTGATTTTGCAGGTATATGGGCTCAATCAAAACTTTAAATTCGCTTGGCTTATTTTTCAACAAGCGTACACGGGCCGTGTACGCTTGTTGAAAAATGGCGTAATTGCCCCATCCACTTGTCAAAAAGGGCGTAATTTTTTGTTTCGTATCACAGAAACGGTCACAAAGCACATTCAACTGTAGTCCAATGAACAACAAATTTACCGTCTCTTCCTATCATGTACTAACTTTAATTAATATTCCCTCAATGTAAATCCTTAAGACGAGACAGAGAGACGGACCAACCACGCAAGCAACAATTGTATATTATTTGGCTTTATTATAATTTCAAATTTTACCCTGGAATGAAATAACCTGGATCATGATAAATACGAACGCCGCTCTAAAGATGCGCGTATACGTGCCTGCGTGCGCTGTTTCGAGGCAACGCACGGCAAATGGCCGGCCTCGATAAGCGATTTGTGGTGCTATTGCCTAATGGTGTCTCATCGAGGCATCACAGAACTCATCACAGAAGACATGGCATTGAGCACCACAACGATTGATATGCTTGGGATCACACATTCATCACGTGCAGCACTATTCATCGCATTGAGCATGATGTCATTTGCCACACAGTTCACCACACGGGACCAACACCATCCCACCACTCACCACACGGCTCACCACCCCATGCACACCACACAGTTCACCACACAGAACCAGGACTTGAATGAAGCTCTGTTGCAGCCGGCACACACTGCCGCTGTCCTCCCGTTGCCGCCAGTAGCAGCCCGCAGTGTACGTCTTCAGAAACAATCAAACGCCAATTGTCCGTGCATTTTATGGCCTTTAAATCTGCACTCAGTGTATTGCTTGCCAATCAAGTGGCTGTAGGAATTCTTCTATCAGTTGTTGAACAATTCCTGCCGTTGTTATTGTTTGTTAGTTTGTGTATCACTTTTTCGCGGTAATGATACCGGCTATCAAGTGGCTGTAGGAATTCTTCTATCAGTTGTTGAACAATTCCTGCCGTTGTTATTGTTTGTTAGTTTGTGTATCACTTTTTCGCGGTAATGATACCGGCAATCAAGTGGCTGTAGGAATTCTTCTATCAGTTGTTGAACAATTCCTGCCGTTGTTATTGTTTGTTAGTTTGTGTATCACTTTTTCGCGTTAATGATACCGGCAATTAAGTGGCTACTGAAACTATTCATTCATTCGTTGAACAATTCTTGCCCTTATTTTTGCTTGTTGGCTTGTGCGTTTACGTTTCGCTTTGTCACGTTTTTGAGGGGTTGTTGGTATAGAGATGGTTTCGTTTAATGCATTCGTGCATAGGTACCGACTTGAAGTGCCTTCTTGCTTAAAAATTTGCGTTGAATGCATAGTAGATTAAAAGTATTCTAACTTGTTGTAGTTTATCCACGTTACCTTAAATTATAAATTATCGCTAACTCTATTTATTCCCATCGTGGTATAAATTAATTAGAAGCAATATCACATGAGTGCTTTTGCAGTTCCCTGTAGAGGTGATTCGCGATCTGGACAATTTGATCAATGGACTCCATAAATGAAAAAACAGCGACTCGAAACTCTAAAGTTTGTGCAGCAGGATTTAAGTATCAAGCTGCGATATATTGGGAGAATAATTCTAGCAAAAGAAGCTCATTTGAGCTAACTGTTCCATTTTTTTAAGCACTGTGATGCAAGCAATAATGTTTACTGGTTTTACTCAGCAGAACTGTTCTCGTGGCCGGAGTGTATGAAACATGATCAGCACAAATTTACATCGAATACTGTATGTCACCTCGTTATGAAAAATAGTGTCAAAACGTTTCTTTTGCTTTCAATTTGCGGATTTTGGTATGTATTTGTGAGTCAGTTTGAAGTAAAAAACGACTGACTGTATTGACACGTGACTTGAATTGGCTGATTTTAATACAGTACTAGTGTACACGATTTATCAAAAATGACGGAATTCGATAGTTTCCTTCAATAAGTCTCAAGATATGGATCACAAACGAATAAATCCATCCTAACAGTACCCGTGAACAAACGAACGAAGCTTATAGGAAAGTAGGAAAGAGAGTTTGACACAGAGTGTGTCGGGAAGAGAAGAGGTGAAACGGAAAAGGATAGACAGGGAACTGAAAAAGATGCACTTTGCGCATATGATGCTAGTGTTGGAGGGTTTCTTGTAAGTAGTATATAGTACCCGTGATTAAAGTATTCTTGTACTTCTGCACTGGTGAAATTTGTATCACAGATACGTTCATTAAGCGTCATTATGAGCGTGACAGAGAGACGGACCAACTAAGCAAGCAGTAACTGTGCTTTATTATTTAGTTACTAAGACCTTAAAATTCTCCACAATTTAATACGTTCAGTGAGATTCCCATTGTAATAACATAGTAGAAATTACGCCCAAAAATGTATAAATTTATTTTTTTTTAAATTTAAGGAGACACGTACCTGGCGCTCTATTATATAATAGGGTGGATCGTTTTTTCACGTTTTCCGATTTGATTTTAGCGGTAGTGCGGAAAAGTTGTGAATGGACACCAAAATAACTTGTGAAAAATCTTGAGGCTCTGAGACAATATCTTTAGCTTGCACAAACGCACTGAAAACTGGAAAAAGTGGGAAAAAACTGCCTCCGGTTCATTATCGTTTTAAAACATAGTTTTAAGGGAATCACGTTCCGGTACCTTCCATTTGAAAGTGATTTCAATACTTTTCAATCTAGTTTAAGTGTGTTTTCTTCAGCGAAGTCATCTTCTGCTTCCACAATTAGCTTGGAAAATTAGAAAAATACTAGAAATACCAATAATTGACGATTTTGAGCAATTAAGCTCATCGTCATAGATATGGTTACTATGACGTATATTGCACTTGTTTTGCTAAATAATGCATATTTCTGAAATGTACAGCACTTAGTTTATGTTTTCTCAAATTCTATTTGAAGGAGATAACACAATCCAGAACTCACCACGAGGAGGTGGCTGTACGACGAGTTCCGCCCTACCCAACTCATCCTCCCTTCCATTGCTAATATCTGTGTACACTGTTTTCAGTGTTCTGTTTAATAAAGCAAATACTGTTTTTTAGTTTCAAACTTGGGTAGTTTTTTCCTTCCATAAATTCGGTTTCTTATAAAACGATCGCGAGCATCTGCTCCTACAACTGATTTTGAAGCCTGTGTTACTAATTTAATGTGTCTTTTCACCGCCTGGGTATGACAGGGAAAATCTGGGAGAGCAGAGGGCTTCTCTTTGGATTTAATTAGAGACATAACGTCCTCTGATGATACTCTTCTCGTGAGAGGTGGTTCTGTCAGTTGGATGTTCTGCCAATCGATCATCAAATGAAAGACAGTAGCATGAAATAGTAGCTTCGGTTGTTGGAATTTACGAATTGTGTTTCTTTGAACTAGATTATCTCTTGCTTTGATTATTCTTCTGTAGTCAATCTCACGAATGGCTGTAGATTCATCATGAATCATAGCAATTAGGAGGTTTTCATGCTGAGCAAAGTAAGCATAGTTTTTCAAAACTTGGTGGACAATATTTCTGCTTTCATCTGACAAAGAACGAGACTTTGTTATCATTGATAACAAATGCTTTGCACCATTGCATGCAGAAGGGTTCATCTTGATATTGAACCATACTGGAACATATACTGCCATGATAAAGTTCACAATCTGAAGCAGCTGATATGAAGGGTTTTCTGTTGAAATGTAGAGACGGAGAATACGACTTGCCGTTGTTAACCATCTGGCGTGATGTATTTTCCCTGGTTTCATGAGTGCCAATTGGCTGGAACATTCACCAGATGCTACCGCTCTGTAATTTACAGAGCGGTAGCATCTGTAACATCATGATCTGTAGCATCATGAACCCTTCTGCAAGCAATGGTGCAAAGCATTTGTTCTCAATGATAACAAAGTCTCGTTCTTTGTCAGATTAAAGCAGAAATATTGTCCACCAAGTTTTGCAAAACAATGCTAACTTTGCTCAGCATGAAAGCCTCCTTATTGCTATGATTCATGATGAATCTACAGCCATTCGTGAGCCTGACGACAGAAGAATAATCAAAGCAAGAGATAATCCAGTTCAAAGAAATATAATTCGGAAATTCCAACAACCGAAGCTACTATTTCATGCTACTGTCTTTCATTTGATGATCGATTGGCAGAACATCCAACTGACAGAACCACCTCTCACGAGAAGAGTATCATCAGAGGACGTTATGTCTCTAATTAAATCCAAAGAGAAGCCCTCTGCTCTCCCAGATTTTCCCTGTCATACCCAGGCGGTGAAAAGACACATTAAATTAGTAACACAGGCTTCAAAACCAGTTGTAGGAGCAGATGCTCGTGATCGTTTTATAAGAAACCGAATTTGTGGAAGGAAAAACTACCCAAGTTTGAAACTAAAAAACATAATTTGCTTTATTAAACAGAACACTGAAAACAGTGTACACAGATATTAGCAATGGAAGGGAGGATGAGTTGGGTAGGGCGGAACTCGTCGTACAGCCACCTCCTCGTGGTGAGTTCTGGATTGTGTTATCGCCTTCAAATAGAATTTGAGAAAACATAAACTAAGTGCTGTACATTTCTGAAATATGCATTATTTAGCAAAACAAGTGCAATATACGTCATAGTAACCAAATCTATGACGATGAGCTTAATTGATCAAAATCGTCAATTATTGGTATTTCTAGTATTTTTCTAATTTTCCAAGCTAATTGTGGAAGCAGAAGATGACTTCGCTGAAGAAAACACACTTAAACTATATTGAAAAGTATTGAAATCACTTTCAAATGGAAGGTACCGGAACGTGATTCCCTAAAACTATGTTTTAAAACGATAATGAACCGGAGGCAGTTTTTTCCCACTTTTTCCAGTTTTCAGTGCGTTTGTGCAAGCTAAAGATATTGTCTCAGAGCCTCAAGATTTTTCACAAGTTATTTTGGTGTCCATTCACAACTTTTCCGCACTACCGCTAAAATCAAATCGGAAAACGTGAAAAAACAATCCACCCTATTATATAAGGGATGATTAATTTTCTCCCAACACCTCGTCCAAAATTGAACTCCGAATTGAGGACGCTCTTTTTCTGATTTCGTGTAAACATCAAGAAAGTTTTTCCTCAGCAGTCTTTGTTTTACGAACTTTTCCTGTTGTGATGTAGAGTTTTCCTAAAAGGCCATTTGGCATAAAGTAGCGCGTATAAAAACGTCAAGAGGCGTGAGTCATTCAGGAAACATCACTTGCATTCATTCTAACAAATCTTCTAACAAAACCTTGGGTTGCGAATAGCAGTACTTGCCCAAGGACACGAGTTGCATTAGTGTGTTTTGGAGACTTTTGAATGGAACAGAATAGAAAAGATGACACATTTTCTCCTATTTTACTAGCGTAACTCAAAATGAAAACCCTCATGTATTGGACCTGAATTACACTTTGTGCGCAGCATGTTTACGGTTGATGAATGCCGATGTCATAATGGTGTTTCCAGCTATTGAATGCTAAAATGCTACTATTTCAAAGTAATGAATGTTGATGATATGCTCTTATTTTCAGTGAATTTATTCTGACGACGTGATAATTTTTTCAGTAAATTAATGCTGACTTCATACTTATGCATAATGTTGACATTTTGCTAATTTGATGAGTGAGTGAATACTGAATTAAGCTAATTTTGTCAGTGAATTAATGCTTATGACATGCTACTTTTGCCAGTGAATTAATGCTGGCATGCTAATATTGTCAATAAATTAATGCTTACGTCATGCTACTTTTGCCAGTGAATTAATGCTGATATGTTAATATTGTCAACGAATTAATGCTTACGTCATGCTACTTTTGCCGGTGAATTAATGCTGATATGCTAATATTGTCAACGAATTAATGCTGACATGCTACTTTTGCCAGTGAATTAGTGATGACATTCTACTTCTACCAATGAATTAATGCTGATATGCTAATTTTGTCAATAAATTAATGTTGACGCCATACTAATGTTCTCAGTTACAAATGCCGTTATGTTGATTGAAGGCCACATTTTGAGGGATCGATTGCGGCCACTAATTGGCCCCTCAACAAAGTGGGCATTGAGTGCCAAGTGTAACGCTCCTCTGTTCGATAAGAGATAAGTTTCACGGAACCCTTGCACGGATCAATGCTCTATTGTTCATAAAATGATAAAATTTCATTAGCGTCGAAAACAGTGTTTGTTTGTTAATGCATAATAAGTCACCTATAAATGATGTTTGAATTGTTTCTCATTTTGTACTGGCGTTGATGTGTTTCTTACTTTGTAATGGCACTCGTAAAATCGAAATCAATCGATATAAAATCGAGGGTGTGGGTCATTTGTTGGTTTGATTGCAGTGTATTTTGACTGTGACTTGTCTCAGCATTGGGTGAGATGAAGTGCTTCGTACTTCGTGTGGACTTGGTGGTTGGTTGGGACTTCAATTTTATAGCCAACAGAATAAAAATTCAAAAACGTGTTTGCTAAATAACACTTTATGAATGGGATAAAATCATCGTCATGAAGAAATGAAGCCCGTGCATGTAATCACGAAATTTTCTTTCATATCTTTCATAGCCATTTGGTATCATTTTGGGATTTTCAAAGTGGCTAAGAATTTTGTCGTTCAGATATACGGTTCTTCACAGTTTAATCCTGACCGTTATATTGAAAGAACAACAATTGTTATTTGTCAACTCATTTAAATTCTGAATTCCTGTTTTGAGATTCTTGTGGGAGCCTTAAGTGAAAGTTTTACATATAATCCATGCAAATTTACTATTTTTGTAAGAGTTTAGTCGTGAAATTTACATTAATGAAGAATTTGATAATGGTCACTAGCAAGAAAAGTGCAAAAAACAGTAGACTGGTGTCTGGACACAATTTACTGACTCCGATTTTGCTGCCTGTTTGTCGGTTCAGTAATAAATACCGTCTCAATTTCATTCAATGAACCAGCAGTAATTCCGGACAAAAACTGTACAATCGACACTATTACATTTTCACCGACAAAATAAAAAAACAGAACGACGACCTGTTACTTCTCGTCGATGCTTAGAGTAAGTTTCTACCCAAATATTGCCCCAGCATTGTATTTCTCCGTTATTACATCGCTGAACTAAGTTCCACCTAAAGGCTCTGCGTATCAAAAATTAAACATGAAATTAATGCTCGTACTTAGTGCCTCAATACCTCGAAATGAGCTCACGAAATTTCAGTGCGCAGCTTTTTCGTTGAATCTTTTTCAGTTGTATTGGAAAAATCCTTTTCTCATCAGGCCGTGTTGTTTATGGATCAGTATTGAGCATGTGTTCATCGGAGTACGTCGGTTGCATCGGACACGCGTCAAGACAAGTAACCGCTGAGCATAAAGGAATTAGTTATCGTTCGGGTGCAACATTATTTCTGCCATCTTGTTCAGTTATCCGCACCTACGCTTTCAAGTATAATTCCGAAATCACTTCTTCTTCGGACTTATCAATTTGAAGACATTGACGGAATTTTTCAATGTATGTATTTCAGAATGCATTGCACATATTGAAAAGTAGCGCGGCGCTTAACGATACATCTAATTCTCTTCCTTATGTATTTCTAGTTTCCAGGTACAATTGAGGTTGATTTGAGTGTGCATTTTAATTATAAACTTTCTCTTTCTCTTCGTTTCAGCTGATCGCCTCAGGTACGTAATTTCAGAAACAAATGCACATATAAATGGGGAGGAATTTCATTCCTTCCTTTATGTTTCGTTATAGTTGCGTTATATAGGTGGAAATAATAGTTTAGACACAAAGCGAAACAAAGTGAGCAAAGCCCTTTCTTTATTCGGAGAGAGGTTCGTGGATCTGAATAAATTTGCCTGTGAGGAGGTGGCATGAAAGATCAGCTACGAAACTTACCTAACCCAGCATCACATCCTTCATCACTCAAACAAGTCTTGCGTTGGGGCGCCTTACTAAACGATTCGCATGACTTTCGAGCGGAGTTCCTAGTGACCAAAATAGGGCTGTTGATATAGCGCTGAGTGAGTCTCTGGCAAGCCTCACGGTCACGACCGACAGCCTGGTCCCAACTCGCTCGTGTCCAGGTAGTTCGAACTGTGTTTGGTGTTTGTTTGGAGATCATCGTGTCTCTTGTTGTTCTCCGTTGTGAGGGATGCTGATTCAACTGTCTTGCTGTAAGATGGTCGCCGAACGTAACTCGCACTGAAGCATTATCGACTTATACCTCTTCTTACCAAGAAGTTCATGATATTTAGATGGGGCTTTCGACAGAGATCTAATGTCGTATTAAGTGGACATTTCTGCAATTTCAAAATGAAAGGTAATAAGCCTCGTGGCATTCCACTCTCGAGCTAGCATTACTTGAAACTTTTTTTTTGTCAATTGCGTAGCAAACAGGTGTAGTAACAGGTGGTGGTGATGAACGACTGAAAACAACTCCGACTTAAGAGGCACATAGACGAGGAGGATTCGCTTCATAACGCTGCTCGTCTGACTCAATCACACAACGTATCGACAGGACGTAAGTTCGATCACTCGCCGAGTAGACCACAGCAAGCTGTAACCAAAAAACTCGACCACCATGACCGCGGACATCAGAAGTGGAACTTTCTTCACTGTTTTCACCTCGTTATAGAAAAAGCGTTTCTGGAGTAAGACCGCGTTTTTCCAGAGGAAAGTGAATCTGTTAATTTTGATTTTATCTCTTCAAACTTCAACAGTTACTAACAAGTTGCTGAGAGTAAATAATTTTTGAACTGTTCCAATTCAAATTTACAAGGTTGAATTTGAAGGAAGTGTTTTAATAGACATCGATGATGAATGTCAGTTCGCCCATGCAATATTATACAAAGTTCCAGCTCCCTCCATCAAACTGCTAGTCTAAAAAACATATTTAGAAGCTCGTTAATATCTAGCAGGTATGACGCCAACAAATAATTTCTTCCAGCCATTTGTTATAACTAATTCCTGGTTTTATGAACTTTGCTTGTTAAGTTAAACCTGAAATTGATGTAAATTTGATCACTTTCGAAATCAAGCTAGTAGATCTTGGTAACTTATACTTTAAGTTCAGCACAAGTCCACCATAAAATTTTTGAGACTACAATGACATCGAAAATAGATGTGAGGGACGCACTTATGTTTTGATAAGTTCTGATCCCAATAACCCTTGGATAGATATCCATGCCATTTACTATTTCCAGCGTGAATTGCGGTTTTGTTTTTTCATCAAAAAATCCTGATGCTGTGCATCGTCATGAACTCTCGTTTTTATCCGCTCGATAACGAACATTGCCCTACGTTTTCACTAGCTTCCAATTCCTTTTCATGGCATGCAGTGGTGTGAAGCGTGCATTTTCTAGCCAACTAAATGATACGAGCGGACTCAGCGGAGTAGGTTTCGCGACCTAAGAGTAAATTTTTTCTACACTCTCTTCTTAATTTTGGTCTCATCTTAAGTTTTGGATAAATCCCAAGTTTACTTTTTATTCATTTATTGTCACGGTTACACATAACCCTGGGATCTATAACACAAAATTACGTCAGGAACATGGAGATTCGACTGAAGACCAGCGCATCATTCTATAATTGAGTTCCAAAAAAAGCCAGGCTGAAAGTACAAGGAATTTTATCGCCAGTGTGGACTTTGAAGCATCTGTAAAGTGCTCCTGTCGAACGCGTTTCTTCTGTGTCGCGGATCGGTATCGAGCCACCTCTGAAGATGCTACGAATCTCAATCAATGTTTACATCTTGTTTTTCTAATATTAATAAGTTAAAAATTGCGTTCTGTGGTAAACATTATTTGTAGAATTCTTTCTTGAATAATTTAAGAAAAATTTTCCGTTAGAAATATTACATGTTATTTCTTTGATTAGTTGGCAATTTGACCCATGCTCACTGGGAGGCGGTGGACTGCTTCCCTCGCTGGAGATGCCAGTTGGGGGGGCGGCAGCGACTTGAGTAGAGGGCGCGCGTATTGAGCTTCTCCGGCTTCTACGGCCGCGAGCACTATTTACTTGATTGATGAACTTCAAATTTCTTTAACGGCAAGTTATATCGTTCAATCACGATATTTGTTTGCTGTAGTGTTTTTGTTAAAGTAAGAAAAATTTTGGTTGAAATCCTGAGACAATATTTCAAGATCTGTTAAAATGTTATTGACATGCAGGTCAAGTTGCAGTTTTCGCCTTGCACTGCTACTGAAAGTCATACTTTCTACTCAAGCTGCAGTGAGTGATACGTCGCTCTAAGAGAGGTGTCTTTTATAACTAACACTGAAATTATTGCAGGTACTAGGAAGGCGAACAGTATTTTAAAAAGCTGTCATGTAGCGCATGGATATCAAGAGATGTGTGATAAACGTCTGTAGGTGCTGCATAGCTTGTAATGGCACGCGTGTGTTTATTGAACTTTCATAGGTCGCATTAATTGGCAGATATAATGGTTGTTGCTGCCTCTGTTCGGCGTTTTTATTTATTCACTGTTTCTTTAATCAACGTTATTGAATTATTCCGCCTTGGAAGTTTGATACTAAAGTTGTGTGGTATTTCTAACGTAGAAGTTACGAACAACAGGCGTGATCTGATGGCAGACACACACACATGCTCTAACTTACGATCTAAAAATACGAATAACTGCTGCCGCTCTCCTCAATGGTCGCACTTGTGTGCGCCAATTTATGACACCTCGTATCGGCTTACGACTTATGCAATGAGAACGCGCGAACTTTCTACGACGCCATAACTCTGAGCTGTGAAACCTGTTTTTATATCCTGTTACATCACTGGCTTTCTATAGCGAAATCACGAGGCAATTGAGTCGTTCACGGTCGTTTTTCTGTGGCATTAAAATGCTAAGATAAAGCTCACAGAGGTGGATCGTGTTGAGTTATCGAGACATTATTTCTGGAATCAAATTATCAATCGGAAAACTTGACAAACACTAATTTTCTGTACCTGAATATGCGGTTCTAAATATCCTCGCCTTGTTCAAAATCAATTTCAGTTCGTTACGAAGATTAAATGAAATGATAGCTGGCACAACTTGAAAGAGGTAGATTATATTTACGTTTGTAAGGATCAGTATAATAAAGTCAATGAACAAGTACGTAAAATGTGGTATTTAGTGCAAGCAAGGCAAATGGTAACCAAATGCTAAGCATATGGTAAGCGAAATGATATCATTCAAAAGCCACTTTTCGTATGCATATATAACTAATGATTTTGTGCGTTATGAAAAAGCGTTGGTAGCTTTATCTATTCAAGCAATCATCTATTTCCTTTCTCTCCATTCTTTTCGTCTTCTTTTCTGAGAACAATGGGTAATAAAACACTATTAATTCTACATTTCACTGTATAAAAAATCGTCGACTGAACACAATACACCTGGAGGGATCGGAATACGGGTGATTAAGCACATCGAATTGTTGGGAACAGGCAACTGTGAGGCGGAATTATCCGGTTGGTAGAAGAGTCTTTCGTGGTGAACCCTCCGCGCCAGGCTTTTGCGGTAACGGACAGTCGGTCAGTATTCATGACCGATGTGAGCTGTCACAGACAACCGAAAGTCAAAATTATTGATAAGAGGGCATTGACAGTAGTTGAATTGCATGACTTGCTGCTAGAGAAATTTAAGGCTCTCTACTCTAGTCGCTGCCGCCCTAACTGGCATCTCCAGCGACTTGCAGCGAGGGAAGCAGTCCACCGCCTCCCTGCGAGTGTGGGTCAAAATTTCAAGTATTCATGAAAATAGCACGTGAAATTTCTTAATGAAAATCTTTCCTAAGTTATGGCGTCTCGATACCGGTCCGTGACACAGAAGGAGAGCTTAAAAGTTCTGACAGCAGCGCTTTACAGATGCTTTCATACCCACATTGACGACCAAATTCCTTGCAGATTCAGTCCAGTTGTTTTGCAACTCAATAATAGAATGATGCGGTGGCCAGTCGTATCTCCGTGTTCCTGGCGTAATTTTGGATATTAGATCGTGGGTAGTTTGTGTAGCCATGACAATGGTACATGCCAGAAAATTCTGTAGTCGGACCGAACTTCTGTATCTATGGGAATTAGTGATCCCAGGGGGAAGATGTGATGCCCCGAACTGGCTAGGTAGGTCTTCTAATTTTGAAAGAGGATAGTTTTCTTTGTTTTTTGCCATTACATTTTCTTTAATTTTTAGCTTGTTCCAATTTCGAAACATCTTTCAATCTTGATATTTCAGTATGCTGAGTGTGGTGGTACACGTACCTTGCGCATAGATTTCCACTTCCCTTAATTCCATACTAAATGATGCCTTCCTCCTTCTCTTAGAAACGCATTTTGTTGTGGTTAAGAAGGCTTAAGCTTACTCATAATCTAATCAAGAAATTCTACCGAAGTGCAATTTTCTGCGATTCAAATGATGCTCGTTCCGTAACGCTTAAAGACTTTGTGAGTCTTCGTAATACTCGATCGAGATTAACGACTGAACCCACAAAAAACGTTCCACTTCAGTCTTGCTTGAAGCATCGAGAGGTCTCGATATTCGTTTTCGAGTGCTACATCTTCGCTCCCTTTAAGCGATGCACCTTTACATTTTCTTCGTTTTGTTGGGTTTAGCACCATGACATGTGGTAGTGAATATAAAGTGACTGAAATTGTGTAGTGTGACGCCTTCTGTTCCCGTACATGTAGCCAAACTGTGTATTTGTATATGCATCATTGTAGGTGTGATATACCTTCACCAGGCAAAATACCAACCAGGGATGCCAGAATGGTCTTTTTTCTTTCCAAAACTTGAAAAAATAATTTCCTAATGAAATTTAAACACAGAAACGACTTAGTATTTGCCAACCCTGCAGGGTTATCATATCAGGCTGAGAACTGCGCAGGACCATTTTTTCTTAAAAAATAGGGATTAATGCGATTCATTCATTTCAAAAAACTGGAAATTAGCTCAACATTGTTCATGCGATGTCATGCACTGTGATTCTTTTTAAAGCACCGTTTAATTTTTCGTGTTATGTGACTTAGCGTACATAAAGTTTTCTCAACTCGCCTGATGAATATCATGTTTACCTTAGAGGCTAATTGATTGCTCTCGAACCTAGTTAAGAGCAGCAAAACGCAGTTGAGCTTGAGAAGAGCATTTATCATTTTTTTATGGAGTAGGCTTCTTTGTAACGCACACTCATACTATATTGTTCCCGTACTTCGCAAACTATTTCTCATTTTTCCAAACTCGGAACTCCCACTCACGCTTTCAGAAAGGTACTCCATAATCTCTTTCCTCTTCCGGAAATCAGGTTATGGTTGCTGTGTATTAGGTCAGGTACCATAACTACCAGACCTGCAATCAGGTTCCGATTGCTGTTTATAAGGTCAGGTATCTCAACTATGAGACCAGAAATCAGGTTCTGGTTGCTGTACATAAGGTCAGGTATCTTAACAACGAGACCAAAAGTCAGGTTCCGGTTGCTGTACATAAGGTCAGGTCCCTTGACTACGAGACCACGAGGAACGCTGTATTGCAAGACCTGCGGTGTGATGGGTCACGTGGTGGCAGAGTGCCCCTCAGTTCGGGAAAGCTTCGGCAGCGGAAATGAGAGGAGCCTGAGTGGGCACTTCTGCCGACACAGGAAGAACCTCGTTAACCCTCTTGGCCAACCCACCGCTAAATTACGCTCTAGATCGTGCGCATGTGCTCAAATTTAAACGTCACACTCGTGTTTGTTACTATAGAAGAAACTTATATTGATGCGATTAATTTTTCGCCCTAGTAGTTCACTTCTGGCTCAGGAACTTAGGTTCCTAACGTCGTTGTTCGTTGAATTTGGCCCTGACAGATACCGGTTATTATTTTCTAATTCAAAGCTCTGCTGACCTTAGAAGTTCATTCCGTTTAGAACTTACTCATCATTCCGCTATCAACTTATGTTCATGTTTCTTTTCGAAGTCGGGGACATTCCCATGATGCTGAAAAATCCCTTATCAGTACTACAGATTTATCAATTTTACAACAGCTGTCATTCTGAAGTTTCTCAATTCACACTTTGACAACAGTTGTGCAGAATTAAGTAGTCAGGCGTTGCATTATCGTGTTAATTTATCCCGAATGCTACATGTTGGCGCACTTCAGCAGCACGTCTTGTTGAAATTGAGCGACCTGACGGTCAAATCTGGGCAATGAAACGCAGATGAATTTGGAAATTAAAGCTCACTCAGCTCGTAAAACTTGATGAGTTTTGCTTCTTCTTAATGAAATGGTTGCTTCTCTCGAGGCAGTTACTGCTTTGCTTTGCTAAGACCAGCTGAGCTGAGGGTTTAAGTGTAGCAATGACATTTGCTCTGCTTAGTCTTTATTTATTTACGAGGTGTCTAGAATTTACGTGTTTGGGATCAGATTTTCAACCGGTGTTTTGCGGCGCGCTCCTGGGCCGAGAGAGCATCTGTTGGTGGGCCATCCGTTATTGTTTTCAACTGTTTTTCATATAGAAAAAATTGCTCAGACTTGCATTACGTACAAAAAACTTCAATAAACCAAAAATAAATATTTCCTGAATGTTAACTCGACAACACTACATTTTTCCGTCACTCGATGGATTTAATAATAGAAATGGAGAGTGCATAATAGTAGAAATCCAATCAGGGTTTATTTCAGTGCTGACAGTGCACATTAGTCATTTTATTGCCTTCTCACAGTGCCTGCCGTGACATAGAAAAGATTGAAAATTATTTCAAAAAAGGCTCCAGATAAGAAAAGCTTGTAACGATCCTCAAAACAAAGTTCTGGTATGATGTTATGAATTTAATTATGACACAATTTTAAAATGAATACCGTGTAGCATCCCGACAGAAGTTGCTCAAAACTCATCAAGAAATAGGATGTCTGGAATTAAATTTGGGACGAGAACAAATAAATTGAATAGAAGAATAAATCAGTGTTAGATGTAATGGTTTCATTTTGATCACTTCGAATCCAAGCTACTTGTTAACAAAAGGTTGAGAATGAGCGATAGGTTAGATTAGATTATAATTATCAATTAGCTTAAATCTCCAACTACACTACAAAGTTGTTGTTTAGAAAAGATTTAGCAAAATTGTGAGAGCTGTATGTATGTATGTATGTATGTATGTATGTATGTATGTATGTATGTTTCTATGTATGTATGTATGTATGTATCTATGTATGTATGTATGTATGTATGTATGTATGTATGTACATATCGGAAAAATCATTGAAATTTTTCTTCGGCACGCTTAGCACGGTGCCATTAACATGAAAATGACATTTAAAATTCATTTCGAAAATTCGTTCGTGTGAGTTATTCCTAGAATCAATAAAGCTAATAAATTAGTTCTTTTATTAGATTTTCTTTCATCAGCTAAAGTTATAACATGAATTTTGATGACCTTATTTTTACAAGCCGTAAATGAGCAAACGAAAAATTGATACATGTTTAGTTTTTTCTAAAGTTCTGTAAAGGTTTGTTATTCTGAATCTTTAAATATTGGTTTTCATCCCACCAAGTTAGACTGAATAATTTGATCTAGGTAATTTTTTACTTTTAATATTTAAATACTTTTTCTATCCTTCCTGTATAAACTGAATAATAACCCAATCTTCATAATTTGTAATGCTAATTTTGAAATATTTTTCTCCATCCTTCCAGCATAGACTTAATAATAACTTAGTTGTCAAAACTTGTTACGTGAAGTGCTTAGATATTTGTTCAACCCCAGTATAACACGCAAAATTATAACTTAAATTGGAATAATCCAGTGCTATGGTACGCAGGTATCAGTCGAAAGATGACCGCAGTAGCAGCGTGTCGGGTGTTATCAGCCCCTCTTGCAACAGGAAGTGGAGGTTGCTTGCTTCTCCGAGATAAGGGATCTCCTAAGTGTGCTTGCCAAGCACGAAGGGAAGCCGTCAAAGACGTTGGTTGCGAAATTTGCTATTGCTTCGGTAGCGTGCGGTGTCTAACCCGAAAAATTCCGGGCCAGTATTTCAAAATTCAAAGTCGACAGGAATGAGGAAGTCTGTGAGCATTGCGGAAGGCAAATGTTTAGTTTGATTGAACTTCCTGGAGTTGTTTTCCATGAGTCACTTACGCTTTCACCGGTACGTGTCTGCAACTGTCACGAGTCAGAGTGCGTTTACTGCTCGCAGGCAACGATATTTATGTCTTGGATGTACAGGAGGCATTGGTACTCTTGGTGGACATCGACATACATGAGGAAAGAAGCGAAAATAGCGTAGATCCTAGATTGCACCCAAAATATTATCAGGGTTTTTAATTACCGACTGACGCATACTTTTGTTACATTGCCATTGACATCTCTTATGCAAAGTTGAGACTCTCCCCAAGAAAATAATTTGCGAAAACGGTAAACACAAACTCAAAATCTTCCCCGAAAATGAAACAAACTTTAAGCAAATTGAATATAATTATAAGTATAAATACGGGTAGATAAAATTCGATGTGTGTGGGTGGGTGCAGACTAAGAGGGGCGGTATAAAACATGCTCGTAGAAAGGCAACTTACACTTGCCCAGTATTAACTTAGAATGATGTGTATGAGATTAAAACTTGAGCGTCGGTTTTTACTCTCGTGGTTTTTATTCTTTGTTAAACAAATAATTACTCATTCAATTAATGAGCCACGTGCATTAAAATTGTCCATGAGACTCATTTTACGTAGCGCTTGAATCATGGTTTTGGTGATCAGGAATTGGTAGTAATAAGCTCGTTAATAGTAAAATGAGTTCTGTGCGCACAACGTCCGTATAACTATGGAAAAAAAATTAAATTTTTTTATCGTTACAGGCCATTTAGAGTTTGCAAAGGTTGAATAATTTTAATAATAAATTTTATTCTTCTGTTTACTGTCGTCCGTGTGCGAGTCGAGTTGTCCGTAAAAGTTTTGTTTACGAGACAGTTTAATTAAATGATGAAGAGAACTTCCTTTGACCTTATAAAAAGTTCTCGTGTGCCAGCACATTAAAAGACAGCCTAGACTGCCTGCGCGGCTTCTTTCCTAATTGGTTCATGGGAATAAAACGGGTTTATGATGCGCTTCTCCTTCGAAGCTTGAGCACGATAGAATTCAGAAAAGCTAGTAAATTCTTAGAAAAATTCGGAGCAAATGCTGTATTTATTTATAGCCGGGTGCGAGGTTAAGTAGATGTGTGTCATTCCTGCGACCTGTGAAGTTCAGTTCGGGTAAATTTGCTTATGGTTTATTTTATATGAAATTTTTTTCTTGCATCTTGCTTTATCCTAGCGTGGACATTCAGTTAATTCTTTAGCCCGTTAACGATGCACTGAAAAATTCCCCTGAATTTCATATCTTTTAGAATGATGTAAGTCGTGTACTCGTATAAACGTATGCTTTGACGACTTCAATAAACCAGATTATTACGATGGGCGTCATCACAACAACAAATAAACACCGTATCATATGTGGAAATATCTATGCACATGAATATTGTTGGGATATCAATATTGGAATATCAATGCACTTGTGCTTGTCTATGCATTAAAAAACTGCTAAACATCATGATAATCAGCATCATGATAATCATCTGAACTTTTCGGTTAAAATTCTCTCGGACGCTGAGATATTCGCTAAGTCATGCAGGCACATTCCCACTCTCGTTTTCATCTAGTCCGCGTACAAACGGCAGCATTCTCCCTTGAGTAAGACGTAGTCTTCGTCTCATTCAGCAATTGTCACTGATAAATCCTCATCTCGGTGCACAGGAGCGCTTTGGGTTATATTCGCCGGGTTTTATTGGTTCTTAATTATATGGAGCTGCCGCTCTGATCCCTCAGCGACCGTTAGGCTCTGTCTGAAAACATCTCCGGACGTCAGCGAGATGAAACCAGGTCATCGACCGTTACCTGCGCACCGTGGTGGCTTATTCTGTAGCTGAAATATTGCATGTGGGCTTCTTACCGACCTCGTACGATGGCAACGTTCAGTGTTTTCGCGAATCGCACGCAAATCGAGGTTTATGGTCTTCACACGCAAATAATCTTCAGTCTTTACGATCTAAGAGATGGGCTTTATATGTAGTTCATTGCGTTGCTTGGAATGAAAAAATTGTATTTCAGTGAAGTGAACTCATAAACTAAGAAATCGCCTTGCTTTATCTTGGGGATTTTTACGATTAACTCACCCCCTCAGGGGGAAATAACTATTGTATCTATGGGAATTAGCGCTCCCAGGGGAACCATGTGTGGGCCCGAGCTAAAGGTTAGGTAGGCTTCCTTTTTGTTGTAATAAAATAGGTTTTTGTTTTGTTACGGACCATCTTTTTTCGGTTCACTGCTGTCCTGTTTTTCAGCACCTACTACTTTCTTCTTCAACTTTTTTCTTGTTTCATGAACTTCTTTCCTAGCTTACTGTTTCTGTGCACCTTGTGCATAGATTCCGCGTTCCCTCAACTCCATACTAAATGGTGCCTTCCTCTTTCCTCTCTTGGAACATCTTTGTCGTGGTTAAGGGAGGCTAAAATTTTCTTATATAATAATAATAATAATAATAATAATAATAATTTGGTTCACTACTGTCGTGTTCTTCAGAACCTCTGACTTTCTTCTTCAGCACCTCTGACTTTCTTCTTCAACTTTTATCTGGTTTCATAACCTTCCTTCTCATCTTGCTGTTTTTATACGCACGGGATCCTTTGCGGAAACACCCTTGGTGCATAGATTCCACGTTCCCTGAACTCCATACTAAATGGGGCCTTCCTCTTTTCTCTTTTTGAACATATTTATTGTGGTAAAGGGAGGCTTAAACTAAATTATAATCAATCATTGGAGCGATTTCTATCTTGCTCACTGTAGCATTTGAACCAGTGCACTCTGGATTCATTAGCGTCAGAGATGAGTATAAATTCAAAAGAAATGTAGCTGGCTTGAAACTTAGTTCCATAAATGTACGATTTTTTTCTGGAAAGTTTTAGGTTTGTTCTCGGTTCATATTTCAGTGATACACGCCTCCTCAGGGGGATGCAACTACTGTATGTATGGGAATTAGCACTCCCAGGGGGAAAATGTGAGGTCCCGAGCTAACAGTTTGATAGGCTTTCTTTTTGTTGGAATAAAATGTTTTTTGTTAATTTAAAGACCATCTTTTTTTCGGTTTACTCCTGTCTTGTTTTTCAGCACCTAATATCTTCAACTTTTATCTTGTTTCATAAACTTCTTTCTCAACTTACTGTTCCTATGTACCTTGAGTAAATAGATTCCGCGTTCCCTCGAGTTTGTTGCGGTTGGGGAGGTATAAACGCCTTTGTTGCGGTTAGGGAGGTATAAAACTAGCATCTAATTTGTGATACACGATAAATACACCAGCCAGTTACATTGCTCCACACTTTGTTGGTCCACGAGTTTACTTTTCCAGTAAATGAAATTAGCTTGTTGCTATACGGTTGAGAAATGGTACTTATTTTCTATCACAAAACATCTGTATTCAAATATAAAGAAGCAGATATTGCAATATTAGTTTTGGGACTCAATTCCGAGACGGCCAATCAATACTATTTGGGCATGGTGTGTTTGAAAACCGTGAAGTAAATCATAGAATAATGTTTGCCTTGTTGGTGTTCTAACCTTAAAAAACTGAAAAATTTGAATATTTCACTTTGATTTATCTCCATTCATTATTGCTTTTAGCCTTTTTTGGTTAGTTTTCGTTCTTGATAAAGAAGTTCGTTACTCGATGTTATGGCACACAGAGTATACAGTATCTCGCGTTTTATTTACTTTTTGGTTGATTATGAATGATTTGATACTATGTGTGGACATCAGTTATGTTTTAATCGCGATTATTCTCAACGTACAATTGGACTTCATTTGGGTGGGCAAACTGAAAAAGAACCGATGTATGTTTATGTGTGGGCATGCATCGAAAATTAATTTACTTCTATTGATATCCAGTTTCTAGGTTATATTTACTTTTTTGAAATTTTAGTAGAAAGTTGAGCATTTCATTGTACCTCATGAGTGGGCAATCCATACTTCGACTATCGGCCGCAGCGACGCGCCTGTTGCTGCCTGTTGCCCACACGCAGGTGACATGCTACAGAGGCGCTGCGCAGGGTATGTTTATTTGTATTACAGGAATATAACGCGAATAAATAGAAAATTTTGATGTACTCGGCACATCAATGATTTAAAATATTTATGAATATGCATAGAACATTGAAGTATCATCCAGGAACGGCGGCAAAAATTGACTTGCAAAATTTTACTACGCTGAATATCTAAATTTGGTTGGTGTCGTGGTATAATGAGCGTTATTATTAAGATATGTTTTAAGATATTCAACACGAGTTTCGAAGTGCATTTCGTTTCAGTTTTACGTTTCTGCCTTTTGCAGCCAAACGTTTCTACAAGAGCGTGAGTGTAGCAGGCCCATCCGGCTGCTATGAAATTAATCTCGATCACCGGAAGCTCAAGACTCCGATGGGAAATATTTTACAGGTATTCACTGTGTAAAGCTGCCAGCGTGTACACTAGTTGTCACAAGTCTATCAGCTGTGAGTGTTGAACCTTGCGAGTTTTTTCTAAAAATGAGTTATAATGTAAGTGTAATTACAAGAAACAAAGAAGGAAATTTCTAAGGGGGAATGGTGATTGTTTTTCTTCCTTCTGCCAGATACCGAGCTATCCTCTGGCCCTGGCCGTAGCTGAAGAGTGGAGAGCAGTCCATGACGTCATCGTGCCGGGATTTATGCATCTTGTCAGTCTGAGTGCCTCCTGCCTCTAAACGAATCACGTGTTTTAGCTTGATCAACCAATACTGTGTATACAATCAAAATACCAATACTGTACCGTTTGGAGTGTGGTGAAGGATTAATTTCTCAATGCCTATGCTCTGACTCCCAAGAAAAATGACAGTGTAACTTTTCCCTGTCTAGGATGAAATGGAAACAAGTCTGATTGGCAAGCTAGGTAGGTAGTTCCCTTGAACACGTCCATGTCCTCTACCGAGTGATGAAATTTCACACCTATTTCTGGGAAAAAGGATTGTAGACTTTCAGCGTCTAAAAAGTATTCAATATGCTTAACATAAGCTATATATCTATTTTTTATTTTGTTTACGGTATTCAGAATGAAAAAAGGAAATGAATGCAGGTTACTTCAATGTTTAAAAAAAGTAAAGTCAACCATCAGAATTAGCATCAAGCATTCAAATAGAGCAATGAATTATCAAGAGAGTTGTATGAAGTTCCAATATTACAGTATTTGAAAATCTTGCTTAATAATACCCTTTGTGTGTTTATTTATGCATATATTTGTTTTGTGTCCGCTTCTTCCTTCTCTCTATCAAGCTCATAGGGATGCTTAATGACCGTATCTATGCTATGAGTTTCACCAGTGTACAAGTAAAAGAATATTTCAATCGCGGGTGCTGTTAGGATAGATATATTTGTTTTTCATTCACATCTGGAAAATACTTTCAATGAAAATATCGAATCCCGTCAGTTTTGGCGGGCCGTGTACACTAGTTATTATCAATTTGCAGTAGGAGGTCTTAAAACGCACATAACTGTGCTTTCAAAACAAAATTTATGCGCACCCGCATCGAACTCTTCTTGCGATGCTCCAGTATAGGCGTACGAACTGATATTCTCATCATTATTATCGATAATTTTTACCAGACTGGTTTATCATACACGGTCGTGGACAACCCAAATCGCCTCAGCAAGTGGGACATGGTCGACAGCTTACTCGAGTTCATCCCTACTGATACTGTGCTCTTTGCTGATGAGGTACGTGTTTGTTGTTATTATTTATCTCTTCTCTTTGTTGTTATTATTTGAGGGGATTATAGAACTATTTACGCATTTGGAGCTTGAAAACAAGTCGGATCAACTCTACATTGAAGTCAAAAAGCCAAAACGATGGAAAATCACGAAAATTGCTCATGATGAAAATTGTTTTAATGGTAAAAGTTTTGTGATATTAAAAATTTTTTAACTACATGAGAGACTCCAAAAGCAGACATTACTTTCATCCATCAAACACGATGTTATATTTCAAAAAAGCTCGCCATTGTTAGTCGCGCAATCGGCACGATTGGCACCAACATAATTGATTCACTTGCGACTCCCTCAAATTCTAATAAATTTCATCTTTCTTATAATGCATCGAAACGATCTTGAAATTCGTTCGTTAGAAATGAGGCCCTCTGGCGAAGTCCATACTAAAGGTCGACTTCCCGTTTCTTTGAAGTCCCTGGCAGAGGGCGGAGCTACAAAGACGCTCGGACTGTGTTTGACAGAGCAGATGCGGAGGTGCGTCTCACGGTGTCAACACCCGAACAATAAAAGCGTGTTGTCGCTGTCTAGCGGGAGCTGCGGGTCTGGCCATTCTTTGTCCTCGCGTAAAGCCTCGGGGTTCTCCTTCAACAGCGCCTACTTAAGGTTTTTTATGCGGAAAGAGAACTTTTAATTGCAATATGCGTTAAAAATAGAGTTTGATTCGTGGTAGAGCTTTCCCCGTTTTTAGCGATTGATTCGATTTTGAATTTTGGGTTCAATTTTTCCCTTATGTCTGTAAATAATTCACGAACAAAGTACGAAAAGGTAAACGTAAGTTGATAGAATGCGTTGGTTGAAATTTATGGTTAACTACTCGTGAGCTCATATTACTATTACTTATTTACATGTACATGATTCGCTCACTAACATTTTACGGCTTCCAGATACTTGAGCTGAAATCAAGTTTGGGCTGAAAATGCTTCATAAAAAGTGAGATTTCCTCAATTTCAATACATAATTGTGACCTCATTGGCATTTTTTGCACTGCTGTGCGCGTAGAGCAAAATGCCAGCAGCAGTTGCCGACATACATGCCACACATTCTGGAAAGGACATATGCTTCAAGGCCCAATATTCATGAAAAAATGAGCGAATTTTTTTTACCCTAGCCTTCTCAATGAAAAAATGAGGACATAAGCGACGCCGAGAGTCGATTTAGACTGTGTCGTGATCGTTTTCTCAAAAGGCCCAAATGTACGGACGTGAGCGAGTGAGACAGATACAGCACTCGAGAGTCTGACTAATTTTTTTAGCGCTTTTTCTTTATCAAAGAACGCGCAAAGATGATTATGCACAGTACTCTTTCATGAATGTTTGTTTATCGTTTTGCATCCAGTGGGGATGTTTCTCGCCGAACATCTCTCAGTATCTTTCAAAATTCTCAACTTACTGCATTCATTAAAAAACATATTATAGAAAAAACTGATTTAACTTTACTTTAATACAAGTGATAGATAACATTTTTCATTGCAGTACAAATGTGTTGTGCCTATCCTTTCTTTTGTAAACATTGATGAATTACTATTAATTTGTGGCATTGCATTTAAGGAGGTCAGAATTATAACCTGAGAATATGATCAATTGCACTCCGAAAATAGACGGTTTATTCAAATTTATTGAATTCATAAATGATAAAAGGGATTAAGTTTTGAGTCCTGCGAAGTGACGTCACTTGCACGTAGACCGATTGAAACTTTACTACCGTCAACTAACACTTGCACAACCGCCAAATAAAACTTGCACAGCTGGTGTCAACTAACACTTGAGCATCCGATAACTTACATTTGCACTGTCGCACACTAACACTAGTACTCAACTGCGGACAAAAACTTTCACATACGCGGATTTGAAGTTCACATTTGCCAACTTACATTTGCACAACCGCACACCAACACCAGTACGCATGTTCGGTCCCAACTAACAACTTGCGCGTCTCGCGTCTTAGCGAAGTGACCGCGCGATGTGTGGAGGCAGACCCTTGGTGATGTCAGCGTGAAGAGCCTATTGAAATCGCAGGTTTTAGGGTACAGAGTTGTCAGATTGAAATTTTTATGACCATAATGCCCGATATTGGTCATCATGATTGAATTTTATTTTCAAAAAGCCCAAAATTTGAGAGTTTTGGCCAGGAAGAGGGCTGATATCGCAACCGTGTCTGCAGTTGTAATAGGTCTGCAACATGGTGTGGCAGGTGTGCAGTTGCAGGAGATGTGTAATTGCAGGAGGTGTGCAGTTGCAGGAGGCCCGCAGTTGCAGGAGGCCCGCACTTGCAGGAGGTGTGCAGTTGACCAAGGTTAGCTGCTCGACTCAAGTGATGCTATCTGCAGTCGTGTGCTGGCTCATAACTCAAGCCTCACTTCACTGACTCACTGTTTACAAACTCACCGCTGATTTAGCTTTCCACAAAGGAAATACTCGATTGCTCTATCGCATATTGAACCTCCAGCTTCTGCTCTTGGTTGAGCCTGTATATACTAAGTGACGGTTGGTATTTATTTCATAGATAAATACACTTTGACTTGTTCATTTAAATTCCCTCCTGTTTTTGGAGTAGTCCTTCTCATATCTGGTAATCAACATTTTCATGTGGACGATATGCTTTCCATGTTCATATTTATTCATCGTACATAGTTTATTTGAGTGCACCAACTTATATCATGAATATAAATTCATCCTATTTTTCTAAATAGTATAAATTTTTTTCTACTTAGTGATCCTATTTCTAGAACTATTGATTTACGTATCTAATCTCTTCGACTATTGACACTCAAAATTGAATTAGTGTTTTTACTGTCACGTAGCTTGAGAATTTTTGCAGGATTCATGGCACAAACATCACTCGGTCAGACAGACTTGCGGCGAACTTTCATTTTGATTTGGGGTTTGTTTTTGTTGGCTCGCTTAGGAGACTCAAGAAACACAAAGTAAATGATAAACTCCTGGAAGTAGCTCAATGTTTCAAAAATTACCTTCGTATCTTCTCATAGCACTCTTGGTAAAAGAAAACATTTAATCTTTCAGGAATATAAAACGAGTACAGGCACATTAATACAGTTATTCGAATACAATTCTGAAGTGCAGCTCGTTAAAATCTGGGATTCCTTGTGTGGGAAATTTTTTACGCTCGGAATTCTTATGGTGTTTCATTGTATTATTTAGCGCGAATTGGAGGGAAAACGCTACCTACAAGTAGCAATAGTTAGAGGAATATTACTCATTTCACAATTGACAACTACAGCTTGTATAAATTCACAGTTTTACATTATATAGTCGCTTATGTTTCTCATAAACAAATTGTTAGTACGTTTATATTGTAGATATGAATTAATTGGAATTGTTTAGCAGTTACGGGAAACATTTTAATGAACGCTTTTCTTTATAGAACATATGTTACATTTGCATGTCTCTTTTAGAGCCTAGAGATTTACACTTATATATTTATCGCATGGATAAGTTTCGATCTACCGTGTTACAAGGATGCTTATTTATGTTAGTTTACCAGGGTAGTTTCTGATTGTCCGATAATTTTTTGGAAATAAAGCTTTTAAGCATAGCTAGTGCAGGTAGGTATACTCTAGCAGGAAAAGCATAAAGGTTTGCCAATCTGAACGAACGTGAAAAACGTGTAAAATATTTTAAATACTTTCAAATTACACCAAAGCGCTTCAGTATGAGGATACGAGTATTACCCCGAGCTGTGCAAAGTAAACATTGTAAAAATTGATACATGTGAGATAGAGATAAACTTATGAAAGTTGATGAGATAGGAACTTGTTCGTTTACGTCATATTTAGAGCTGAAATAGTCACTCGTGCGTTTTCTGTGAGACAGGTTTTGTAAAATAGAAGATTTGTGATGTATGGAATTCGTAAGGTGTTGAATGGATCCACACACTTCAGGTGTGGCCTGAAGCTTGTGTTATCATAGCTTGTGTTTACGTGGCCTGAACGTTAACCTGGCTTAAATTCAGCATGAAGTTTTCAAATATAATATAATAAGTAAAACTTGTAGATAGTATCAGTCTCCAAATGCGGGGGATATTCAGAGCGAGTAGGTTCACGAATGGGAGGAAATTTCAAGCAACTCATATGTGCTTAAATTCGTCACGCAACAGATTTAGGAAAGTTCTCTAACCGAAGGAAAACAAGCTTCTATTAGAAAAATAACTTTTATGCAACGTTAACGAATGTTTCCGGGGAATACCTTTGAAATTGTTTAACTTACAATTGATTGTTTCTCACCTATCTTTCAATCCGCTATTATTCTTTATTGGGTATTTGCGCAAACTTTTATTGTTCACCCGAGTTCAGCTACCAAAGAAAAAAATGGCATTCAATAATGATCGAAAAAGCACACAATTCTGTGCTTGTTTGAGCAGCTTTAATTGGTGTCTGAAGAACGGATGTGTGACAGCCTGCATCACCTCTCAACTTGAATTCATGACCTTTCCATCACCTATTGATGAGTAAATATATTAGGTGCACACCAAACAATTTTTTTTGTTTAGGTTTTATGCTTGTATAATTATTTATATTCATTTATGGCATCCGCATGGCATTTGAATCATAGTTTTTTATGGGTCGATTAATCTGTTTGCGATCCATAAAAAACCGTGGTTTAAATGCCATGTTCATACCAGTGAAGTATTGTGACCTGTACCACAGATACGCTCATCAAGAACTTTCATCTTGATAAGTCAAAAGTTTCTATAGTTAGAGACAAACGAAAAAAGTGATTAGAGACAAAATTATATACGTACCATTAGTAATATGTAGTAGGCTACTTTTACTATTACTTACGGTGACTTACATGCGAAGGATCTATTGTGCACGCATTCATCTTTGCTTTCCCTCTTATGGAACTTTACTCCTCTTCCTGTAGAAAATTGTTTATTATCCGTGCGTGAAAATTGCTTTTTACATAAAAGAATGCTTTTATTCGGTTAGACTAGCTTTCAAACATCTGTTTCATGATGACTTCACATGAGGACGAATTACTTCGGATTTCTTTGCGTGAAAATCGTTCGTTTGTCTTCCATTTGTATCCATGTCGGTGTATTTCCTCACATGTGCAGGTATCCTAAATACCTGCTCGTGTATTAATGTACCACATGGAGCACATTGACTCTAGCCTTCAATAGGTTACCGACGTCATGTTTGGTCGCTCTTTAACTTCCTTAAATTCATAAGCATTCTTAAACCTTTATTATAGTTTCTTTTAGTGGATGTACCCACACCACTTTCTGCCCTGTCTTCACTTAAATTCAGATAGAGCATATATTGAGATAGAGCAAATATGCATGAATACATCACCGAATGGCGGCGCATCACCGATGCATTTCTAATAATTGAAAACTAATCGCGATGTTTTTCAAATGATGCTAACTCATCGAATTCATTATGAGTTAGATGACATTTTAAACGCTTTATTTGTGTAGGCACTCTCGTGTTGGGTGCGCACGAGGAAGGCTACGAACAAATGAGCAGAGCTTGGTTTGGTCGTGACCTCGTCTCAATAACTGCACCGGGGATCAAATTCACACAGGCCTCCGTTGGCGCTGCGTAACTGCGTCAGTTTATTTATTGGCTTGTTGGTGCTGTGCGGTGCCTCGTGAGATAATCTAATTGCCACCGCATCGAGTGTAACGACAACTTTGGTTCCTGCTATTATGTGAGCGCTCTCAAGGCCGTCAACTGTTACCGTTTTTAATACGGGAATATTATATTATTAATATATTGGTAGTTTTCGATTGTATTCCTTCATAGTTACTAGGAATATCCTTTATTTTTAGTTACTAATTTTACCCTTTCTGAGTCTGCTAATTCATAAAATTAGTTCTCACGGTGACCTGCAATACTTTCAAGTCGCCTCTGTGGCACATGACGTCAATTTCTATCGTTCGCATCGACTCGCAGCGGTAATTCGCCGGGGCCCGAATTTTTGAAAAATTTAAGTTGTATCACAGCTCGTAACACATTATTCGTAGCTATGCTACGTTGAATCTTAAGTTTTGGTTTCTTTCGAATAAAAAAATTTGTCCATTAAGAGAGTTCGGAATCTATCACATATTGAAGTTGTCCAGATTCTACATGATTGCTCTTTGTGCTCAAATTATTTGTGAGAAAATGCTTTAATTGGTATAGGAGGTAGCGTAGCTAAACCTAATTTGACGAACTAGTGCTGCCAGTTGTACCAATATGACTACGTGAATCGTTTAATATCTGGAGCCCCACGGTGGGTAAAAATTTCTGGTCACGTGCCGGCAAGCCCCTGATGTACGTGAGCAGTGATTGGTAGTCTTTGCTCTTCATTGGAGTGCAGTTTTACTAAGAATAGAAACAGAAACGTAACTTAATTAATTCTTGCTTTATTCTCTGATCTTCCTTGGAACGCGGTTTTACTGAGAATAGAAACAGGAACGTTACTTAATTAATGCTGGCTTTATTCTCTGCTCTTCCTTGGAGTGCAGTTTTACCGAGAATAGAAACAGGAACGTTACTTAATTAATGCTGGCTTTATTCTCTGCTCTTCCTTGGAGTGCAGTTTTACCGAGAATAGAAACAGGAAAGTTACCTAATTAATGCTGGTTTTATTCTCTGCTCTCCCTTGGAGCGCAGTTTTACTGAGAACAGAAACAGAAACGTTACTTGACTAATTCTTGCTTCATCCCAAGTGTGATTTATTATATGCTGTACCTGAAAGTATTTCCGTGGGACCCTAACATGTTCTGGAAACTCTCCTTGCGTCAAAAACTGTGTTTCCGTTGTCGATCGAAATACTTTCTTCTCGTGAAGCAACTCACGAGCAACTCACGAGCAACTCACGAAAAAACAGAGTTTTCTCCAGGGGAGAAAAATGGTAGATTTTTTTCTTTAATGGAAATCATTTTCTAAATTAGCAATAATTAATTTTGTACTAGCAACGTTTCAATAAAATCACTTCTTAGACATATAACAATTGACATTCCGCGATGCATCTGGAGTTCAATGGTTTCTAGTAAATCATATGGAAACCCTATTCTACGTTTATCATTTGATTCAATCTAAAACACTCAAATTCAGCGTACGAGACTGATTAATAATTGTTTAACGCCAAAGAATAAAAATTAATGTTTATTGATAACACTATGTTATGACGCGAGCTGGTACTGCAAATCCAAGAATAGAATTAAGATTATATTTAAGATATTTTAAATGCTATTTAATAGTTTTTCTCATGGATGCTGGAATGTGATGATGATTCGAATGTGAAATTTTTGTGTGAAATGATGTTTTCACAATCCATTCACACAGTTCAATTCCGAACGAAGAAGACCTTCTAGTTCTTTCATAAGTGTCTGAGTGTTACTGCACCGAACAGTAATACGTGAAATAATACCTACGAAAACACCCGGCGATACAAACTGAATATTCTTCAATCCTAATGAGCTAATACGATCAAAACGCCTCGCTCTGGAGATGAGAGGGAAATTTTTCACATTCTTAGAACTTTTAACTGATTTCAGTTGTCTCATCGCTTAGCCTCGGTACCGCAAGCGTTTATTTTCCATATTTTAATTTTTTTTGTGGCTTGACTCTGAAACCAAAAAAATCACGGGAATTTATACCAAATTTCATCGGAACACATAGTGTTTGTAGCACTAAATGCAAACATTTTCTATGTTTTAGAGTTAAGGCGAGTGACCAATCTGTTTATCAGGGTATCATTAATGTACATTGAATTAATTTTCCCTACAGTGGAGCAGCACGCACGCTAGTTTCGTACCAACGTTCTCGTCGCTATGACACTACACATGTTAGTTTCGTACCAGCATTCACCTCGTTACGACACTAATTATGCTAGTTTCATATCAACATTCTCGTTGCTATGACACTGCGTTTCGTACTATGCACTACGCATGCTAACTTCGTACCAACGTTCGCGTGGTTATGACACTACGCACACTGATTTCATACAAACGTTGACGTCGTTGTGAAGTGAGCACAGCCTGGCACGGGCCCTCCAGCCTGCGCAAGCCAATAGCTCAGTCCTAGTATCGCGTTCCCGTTGCCAGCGTTTGGTGTCGATGGCGTCCGAACGCTTCCCTGTGCGGTCTTGCGTTGATTCACAATCACTGAGCTCATTTCTGCGAGTTTTTTACGCATCACCGTTTCGGAAGTAACTTGCGGAGTCTTTCGTGAGTTATTACTCCAACACGTAAAACACGGAGGGTCGGTTTTGTCAACACTTTCGTCAGTTGTGGATAAACGTGGGGTTTCTTCTTGTGTTTGCGGTTGTTTGGAGAGAGTTTTTAAGCGAAAATCAAGCTTTGGCAAAACATAATTTGTACGTTTACCTTTTCTCTTGCAGATTTTTTTTTGCAACCTCATTTTTGTTCACATCTATGCATAGAATATTGAAATTTTTCACGTGTCAAAAGTAGCCTTTTGTGAAAGAAACATGGATGTGTTATGACAAATGAAAAACTGTGCTGCAGCAAAAATCTAGGCCTCTTGTCACTCTCTGAACCAGTGAAGGCTTTCTTGTGTTCTGTTTATTTCTTGGACGGACGTGAATTCTTCAACAAAGCTCGAATTTGACCTTCAGCGACCACTTATTAGCTGAGTCAACAAGTGTTAAGGCGTTCTCTTTCCACGATTTCTCAGGAGAATTCGTACTTCCTTAGTGTTACGCACGATGCCAGTGCGGCCTGACCGAGCGTGCTTGTCTCTCTGCAAACTCACACCCAACTCGGACCATTTCAAAGTGACCTAACTCGTGCCGTGATGCATTCGACCGACAATTTGGGCGCGTCCAACTCGAGCAACATGAGCAGCGACGGCATCGTGTCGTCCGTCGAGCAGCTCCTGATAGCGAGTGTCAGCGCATCAACCTCCACTGATGCCGGGGGCAGCATCGCCGCCATGGTCGTGCTCGCCGTGCTCGCCGCGGTCACCAACAGCCTCCTCCTCTCCATCCTCCTGCTGCGGCGGCCGCTGCGGGCACACCCCTCCAACAGGTGAGAGCATCTGGTGCTGATGGTGGTGGTGTTTACCATCCGTAGACTAGTGGTGTTTGTGTTTATACTTGCAAAGTTAACCCTCTGCAAAATTAACCCTCTGTTAACACGGTTGTGTTAACCCTCTGCAGACTGGTGGTTGTTGTGATTAGCCTCCCTAAACTGGGGGGGGTTGTTGTGTTTACTCTCCCTAGACTGGTGGTGGTTGTGTTCAACCACCCTAGACTGGTGGTGGTTGTGTTTACCCTCCGCGGACTGTTGATGGTTATTTACAGTTTAATATCTAGAAAACTGGTGGTGCTTATTTATTGTTTATCTTTTGCAGATTAGTTGTAAACATTGCCTGTTCAACCTCCATAGACAGGTTATAGTCTATTTCACCTCCAGAAGACTCTTAACTCTGTTTGAGATACTCTAGAGTATTTCATACTCAGATGTGCCAGAGGTGTTGTCACGTTACTTTTGCGAAAGTTGCGCACCTTCAAGTATTGCATGCCCTTGAGATGGAATGTGAAGCAAGGTTTCCCGTCGTGGTCTTTTGATTCAGTAACGTCAGTTAGGATTTTAATTTCGTAACTCAGGCATGTTCGTGCTTACAATCGAACCTATTTCATGTATTCCATTATTTTTTACCCATTATTTGCTGAAAAAATATTTACTCCAATTAGTTCTAATTCTTAACCCATACGCATTAAAAGTTATTTCAGACACATTAGTTAGATGAAATCTGATCTAAATTTACTATCTGATCAGTGGTGTGGTTTGAGCGTTGCGATTATTCTAACAACAAATGTAATATTACAGGAAAGTTTCCTTATTATTTGTTTTTCGGCTTACCTAATTCGCCTTATAATGTGAGTTTTTGTTCTTTTTCCTAGTGTACAATTTAACTGTGGAGTTGAAGACTGCCCGATGAACCGGTGGAGATAACGATGCATAGAGGGTGACGTAATTTAGTGACTGTGTCTTGGGAATAAAATGATAATGTTATGCTTTAGTGTACCATAATTCTTCTCTTGTTTGTCTCCCGATTGATTGCATTTTTCTTCGTTTTATTAACCTTATTGACTTAAGTACTATGTTATGACAAAAGCAGGAACTGCATATTCAAGCATAGACTTAAGATTGTATTCAAGATTTATTAAATGCTACGTAATAGTTTTTAATTTTCACTGATGTTGGAAGGTGATGATAATTCGAATGTGAATGCTCGGATCATGGGAAATAATCCGAGCAGTCCGTTGTTCCCGTAAAGTTAAAAATATGCTTTGAAGTGTAAAATAATTGGTGACTTGTGTCATTATTCGTAACAGAGGACAAACGACATTTTTCTGTCGTGTGAAAACCAAATCAAGAACAGCGTCGCTCCAAAACTGAAGCTTCAAGGTTCCACGACGCAGCTTAAATTAACCTAAGGACGGTTGAATGGGACACACACCGAATGTGGCTCATTTTATTGAATAACTTTTTATTTTTCAATATACTGAATCCCAGTATTTCAAACCTTCCACCTACTGGTTTTGAGATGAATAATAGCTTCTTATTTGGAGCCAGACATGATCTTGGTGACGAAAGAAATACTCTTTTCTTTTGTTCTATGAGACTTGAACTGCGGAGCTGTTCTTGAATCTTAATAATCATGAAATAATTTTTCAAAAAACTTACATGCCAGGCTTTGATAAAATTTGAAGTTTTCTTTACAGTTGATTTGGCAACTTTCGAAGTGCCCTCATTCATACACACTCAAAACTTTCACTGAACGAGCATACCAGCTCAATTGTCTGTCTCTGAACTGCTGAGCTGGCTTTCCATCGTGCTTTTTTGGCTCATTTTGCAACTTTTATTTAAATGTTGTATCACCTGCTGCCGACGTTCAAATCGTAACGGTGTTGCTCTTTCATGGCAGGGAAGCTATTTTTTAAGTTTTTTGATCAGTACGTGTTCCTAGAGTTATAATCTTAAAAAAGGGTTGCTGTTCGATTGATAATTATTTGAATAAATTGATTTGTCGTACATTAATGTTGTCGAACAAACGCTCTCATCATTTTCGTTCTACTCACATTTTCAGAAATGTTTGCAGCTAATGAATACTCATTTTTCATATGGGGCTTAAAAGCAACAGTATGTTAAGGTGTTTTTAGTGTAAATTATGCATCATTCTTATTGCATTTTATTGTAAAATTAACCGTTGCTTTATTTCCATTGAGAACTTTAGTTTTTGATATTTCATTTCGTATATTAGCTTTCGTCATTGTTCAGACGATTCAAAACCGTAAGCTAAAAACTAGAATTCTCTTGAACAGTTCCGCAAGACCCACGCTGTGTAACAGGGCATTTCATGAGCAGCCGTGGCCGCCAAAACACATTATCATAAGTGAATGAAAACATCACTAGTAATTTTATCAACTTTCAGTTCCTAATGAAAAATTACTTCATTTTTGAAACTAAACTACAACCTGTTTTGGATTACCGCCCTAATTTGGTTTTCATGCCGGACAAAAAAATCTTGTGCTTACTAGTGGACTCCTGGTGTATGACAGGTCAGAGACTGGTCGACAGTACACATTTAATTTCCCATACAATTGAATATTACGCCTGACGTCATTAAGTTCAGAGTATTTTTCTGCAAATTATTTTGTTCTCGGTAACCTTCTTGTATTGTAAACTTTGCATGTTATTGAAACTGAGAGTCGTACTTAATATTGCTTCCTTAATTCATTAATGTCCTGATTACTATAAATCCTGATTACAGATTACATAAATGACTAATCGTTATTTATGCGCACAACTCACAGACTACTTATGCGAATTATTCCTCCCCAAACAACGCTTAAATTTCTACTTTTTTTCACAACGCACGAGTTCGCTGAAGCTCAAAAAGATAAGTTAGAACATCGCCTCACTATTTTGCACAGGTGCTGCACAAAGCTCGTACATGCTATTAAAAAATTCGTCTGAGTCTTCAGTCCACCGAGCGTATTAACACAATCTTGCAGCTTCACAATGACAGTTTTCCCCAAACCCACGTAATTTTTCCGCTTCGTGATTAGTAATACAAGCCAAAGCATTGCATATGGGGACCATTTTGCGAAGAATCTCTGCTTTTGATCATTATTCATTACCTCTCTCCTGGCAGCTCACGGGAGTTCGAGCATAATGAGTCATTGTGCTTGGCTGGCAAACCTTCTCACTTCATGAAGATGCATTTGCCTCATTCTTCTAACTCAGGGCAGAAAAGGTTGCTTGAAAGTCGTAACTTGTCCTCCGATGAGTTTCTGATGTCTAAAGCTTTCGTTCTGAAGTTTATTTTGGGTTGCTCTTGCCATTAGTCGCCCAGTTTGACAGATCGATATTTGGGGCTGAAAGAAGGTTTTGCACAGCGTGCGTGCTTCACATGCCGCGTGAATGTGCGCAAGTATGACTTATCAAAGCTTAAGAGCTAACGCAGATGACTGGCAGATCTAAGCAGTGCGGGGAGCAGTCATGCATTTAAAGCATGGCAGAGTTCAGTAGATCGCGTTGAGTCAGATATCTTTGCTCATTATCTCTCCACTTTTGTGCAAACGTCTGACATAATAGCTATAAAAGTTTTGTTCTCGTGCCTTGATGAGAGTTTGTTTGGTTTATTTGAAAGTGCGTCTTCCTGCATATCTGCCTCGACAGGGATGCGTTTGAACTTGAGTTTGCGAGAATTTCTGCAAATTGAATGTCCGTCTGTTTACTTGACTCGAATGGAGTAGAGGATCGTGCCTTTTGCCTGTAGCACTTAAATTTGGTGCTCTTCGATTTGAATGCAGAATGTCTTGGTCTTGAGTTCTGAGCATCTCAGTCAGCGCGTTCAAATGATGACCTGAAGCGTGTAGCACTTAACTTTGGTGCTCTTCGATTTGAATGCAGAATGTCTTGGTCTTGAGTTCTGAGCATCTCAGTCAGCGCGTTCAAATGAGGACCTGAAGCGTGTAGCACTTAACTTTGGTGCTCTTCGATTTGAATGCAGAATGTCTTGGTCTTGAGTTCTGAGCATCTCAGTCAGCGCGTTCAAATGATGACCTGATGCGTGTAGCACTTAACTTTGGTGCTCTTCGATTTGAACGCAGAATGTCTTGGTCTTGAGTTCTGAGCATCTCAGCGCGTCTAAATGAGGATTAAACGTTCACTGGTATTGATGTTGTCTAACATTAGTTTTCGACATAACAAATTGGAGTATTGTACTTTTCATATTTTTACTAGTTAACAGCGTATTTTGCTCTTTCAAACGTTATTCTCCACGTAATAAAAATTGTACATAATGCTATTTTCTTCACTATTTAGTAAATATATTACGAATTTAATTTTTGTTAGCAGTAGTACCGTTTTCTCCCAACAGCTTAATGGTTATCCTTTGACTCTTTAGTGCTTAAAAATTCAAGTTTAATTTTGCGGTGGCAAAATTTTATGCGCACCATTTAGTTGAGAGCGATAGTTTCATTGGTACTTTTTCTATTTATCATCACACCTGACTGCAGTGTTTCGTGTAGGCATGCATTGTTTACAACACAAATTCAACCCATTTCCCAACAGAGGTTCATTAATTTCTTGGTGACTTTTGCCAGCATTTATTTCATAGCCGTGTGGGGAACCTGTGACAAGTTCGGCCGTGATCTCATGCAATGTTTATTTAAAGACCGCCGTGCAGGCTGCGAACCGTGAATCTTTCACTCATCTCCAACACGTGCGCTATACATACCTACACACCAACACAACTAGGCGTGGCACGGGTACTCGGTCGCAGAAGTCATCTACTCAACTCAGAGGACGAAGGTCGTTCCAATTATAGTGACGCCGAGCTGAGTTTCAGCTGGCAGGTGACCTGGTGTGAACCTTTTACCATTGAGGTCACCTTCTCCTGCCTCGCGTGTTGTTATTGACCTATTTTGTTAAATTAGAAGGAGGACTGAAACACCTATCTATCTATATTCTAAATATATTATAAAAGTAGCCGTGTCCGTCCATCCGTCCGTCTGTGTGTCCCAACCACCAGCCGAAAGTGTGAGATGAGCGTATCTGTGATACAAGCTTCATCAACTCCACAATTTTCGGTGCCTTAACCCAGCAGATTGGGAGTCGGAATGAATATCGCGTGTATTGGTAGGTTAGATTAGGTTGAATAGAATATCAGCGGTTGAGACTTGGGAAAGTTTTGGAAAGCAATAGAATAGCTTGGGAAATCATGGGAAAGCCATGTAGAAGCTCAGTTGGTTCTATATCTAATTCTGTAATTTTTTTGACGGGCCGTGTGCACTCGTTATGATACGTTAGGGGCTTCTACTGCTTGGGTCATGACGTCGGATTTTAATTGTTGAATTTTGAGTGTCTGTCGGGACAAATTGTCTCACTTTTTAGTGTGCAATTCCCACATTTTTCGAATTTCAGAATTTATTTTTTGGTATTATTCACGTGCTCCCTATTTCGGAATAGGAACGACTCATATGTTCACAGCTAAGTGTCTTGCCATAAAATTCTTCTATTCTTACTCATTAAAGGCTTGGACAACATGATCCGAACAGTGTCTAGTGCTAGTATATAACACTTGGTTGATATAACTTTGCACTAAATATACACGGAAAAAACTCACTTTTTATTCATTTTTTTCGCTTTCGGTAATAATTTTAACAATTGCAGTCCGACGTCTGTAGAAAAATCTCGACGGAATATTGCCTCCGCTTCAGGTGTGCTCATGTCGCGCTCTCATTTCCCACCTGTAGCCATGATACCCGACACGCATTTCCATTTTGCCTCGACAGCAAAACCGTGTGCTCATGTCTCATATTTTTCCCTCAATGATCTCATTCCATTTTTGCAGCGTTGTCTTGAATTTTTGATGGTAGTAAAGGTTATAATTGTGTTATCAAATAAAACCTCCGCATTTACGCTCAATTAGACAATGGGTGAATGAATTTTCGATAGTAGCATGAACGGACATTGCGCGTAGGATGATTAAATGAAAAATGTTCCATGGTGATCTTGTAGAATTACATCATACTTCCACTTTTACCACCCCACAATTACCTGTAACTTAAAGAAAATGAACAGCCATCAGTTTTAAAAACTCGAGAGTATTTTCAGATCTGACGGATCTTACGGCATGCAAATTAATAGAACATTTTATCATTAATACTATGTATGTATAAAGGTATGACATGAGGATTTCTGGCGCACTCGCAGGTTGGTGATGAGCTTGACAGCGGTGAACCTCCTGCTGGCGCTGCTAGTGCTGCCCATGTGCGCCGTGGTGAGCTACTCTCAAGCCCTCACAGCCAAGCTCTTCGACATCCCCTCACAGGGAGAGCTCCCTCACAACGGCGGCAGGAACCACGTCTCACAATCTGGAGCGAGAACGACAGCGTCTGTGAACGAGTCTCTCGAGTCAGCGCGCTCTGTCGCGTTGACAGCTAGCACTGTTGAGGAAGGGGCTGTCGGAACGACTGGCGGTGTCCCAGTAGGGATAGTAACGTCTGTAGGACTTGAAGGTGTGCGATCTGAAACGGTTGGGGCTGTGAGTATAGATGGGCTCTCTACTCCGTCTGTGGTGTTTCAAACTACCTCGAGGAAGGTGAATGTGGAAGACTTGTTGCCGGAGGGTGACGAGTGGTACAGCTCTGTTTCTGCGGATGATCAGTATGTGCGTTTAAGGAGAAGACGCTCAGCGAAAAACTTACCGTCTTTGATTATGGATTTTGCCGTAGTTCTTAGTAACGCCACTGTGCCGTGTGTAAAAAATGGAGTCAATCGTGAGCGAAAAGATTCATGTGGTAAGAACATAGCCATTTTTGAAAAGCTCGCAAATTACGAGAATTTTTTACGCAATCTGTTAAAATCAGACTACGTTTATGATCTCAGATGTCAAAGAAAATTAGCTTTATGTAAACAAGTTTTACTCAATGCCAAATCTAGAATAACGAGTTTAGATACACCTAGGAATAGGCAAGTAAGTTCTCGCTGCTTCTGTGAACTCAACTCAGTGTTGAATCAACTGATACAGACGCGATGCGAGACGTTGTTGCATTCATCACCACCCTTGGAGCCAAAGCCGTTCAGTCTGTGTGATCATTACTCAAAATTTATGTCAAAGTGGAGTCAAATGTTAAGCGAAGTTTCAAGGGAAAACGTCGATCCTCAAATGCACGCTAACTCGTTGGACCGTGATGCAGTATCCCTTCTACCAGTGCAATTCTCTGATTATAATCCGAGAACATCGCCCGTGCCGCTCAGTAGAGCTCGAGTGGGGCGCTCTGTGGAAGGAGAGCAGGTGTTGTCGCTGCAGGAAGAACCTGCAACACTGCTGGCAAGTGACCTGCTGCTCGCCAAGTCTGAGGCCGAGTCTAGCCCCTTGTGTATCCTGGTCGGCTTCTTGACCAACTGGCTGCTGACCACGTCATCCTTTTCTGTGGCAGTTATCGCTCTCGACAGGTGAGTGTCCGTTGCTGCTTCTTGCTGCTTTCATAGATGATAATATGATAAAATTATCTGATTTTTGAGTGACTCTTTACTTGTTGTTGCAGCTTATCATGCGGAATAATCTGATGCCAAAATTTGCTGGTTTTTGAGACCTTTTGCTGCTTGTGGCTCTTTTTCATTAGAAACAAAATGATGCTGCAGTTGCCATATTTTTGCAACTGTCTTGCGTTTAGAATTAGTATCTTTCCTGAGGGAGCTTTTGCGTACACTCATTTCTTTCTTTACATTAGAAACTTGAGTAAGATATTAATGGATGAAAAATTTGTTTTTCACTAGTTTAGGATGCTTTGGCGGATGCTTCAAGCTAAATATTTTTCAAGCCGAAAATTTGTTTAAAAAATTTGGATGGATGTTCAATCTCTAAACCACTGCGTAAAAATTATAAGAAAAAATCTATGTAAAATTGTACCTCTGAAAAAAAATTTTCTTGAACATTACACTCGAAGCGTGTGGGGTTTATTTTTTAAATATAGGATGAAATCTTAATACCTTTGACATCTTTGAATTTTACGTCAGTTTCCAGTCTAATAAGTCTCGGGAAATTCATTTTCATGTTTCATTTACTTACAATCTAAGTAAATTGTGTTTGACTGAATTGACTGGTTGTCTTCTCTGATCATTTCCAACCCCTCATATCATATCATGAAGCCATCCTTAATATGGATATCAAATTGTCCAGGAACATGAAATATCATATCATGATATAATTTGATATAACATATCCGAGCCATCCTTCATCATATCAGGAAGCCATCATATCAAGCCATCACCTTCTCTGATCACCATCATATCATGCCCTAGTCACACACAGGCATCAGGGGAAGACGATGCTATGTACACAGGGATAAAAGTAAAAAAACATGTGATTTTTAGGCGGTGTCATAAATAGTTTTGCTTCCTTGCGCCAAAGCAGGTTGGAAACCAGGCTTAATTGTTGGATTTAATATTATTTCCGTTTTATTTCAATAACATCATTTAGAAAGTTAGATGGAATCTTTTCTAATATTTATCATCGGCGATGACATTTACTGCTTTTATTGAGGAGTTGTTACTTTTCAAACAGTCAAACTCTTCCTGACGAGGAAGAATGTAAAATTAGTTACTAAACATATATTATTTAGATAACTTATAACACTAACATTTATTGGACCGTTTCATTAAACTATTTAAAATCCACAATCATACATATTAACACAGAAATAACATTATATTTTCTTTTAAATTTCTAAAAATCAATGTAAAAAAATCTTCAGGGCAGTAAAATTTTCATTGCCCTAGACAAAAACTTCACGTACTTTCCCGTCTTGATAAAACTGGGCCTCGTATCTAATGTATGTGGAGAATCTGAATATAGTCTTACGTTTGGCCCCTACACGGTCTATGTGCTTGGGACCCCACAAGAAAGTTGTGACGTTTGACCGCACACGGTCTATGAGCTTGGGACCCCGCAAAAAAGTTGTAACCTCGACACCCACATGCCCCACATATGTGGTTGGGACCCTACAAGTTGTGTTTGTACCCTACAAGTTGTGTTGGGACCTTACAAGTTGGGACAAGTTGTGACATCGGCACCCACATGGTCTAGGTATTTGTCATTGCTACGTTTTGTTTCCGTGCACGGATATGAAGGACTGGTGTCGCGTGTCCTCGCAGGTACCTGAGCCTGACGCACCCGCTGGCGCCCTCCTCAGGGGTGGTGGCACGCGAGCGCTGCAAGCTGCTGCTCTTCTCCTGCTGGGTGGGCGGCCTCCTCGTCGCCTTCCCGCCCTTCCTTAGCTGGGGCAGGTGCGTAGCTTGGGGTTATCTGCGAGTGTTGTCTTGTGTGTGTGGGTGTGTCTGACGGTGTGTACGGCCTGTGGTTCGCTTCACGTGTTCGCTAGCGTGTGTGTGTGAGACAACGATGACGCGACGACTCATCGTGGCCTGGAACTGTGCTCCAAACTACATCTCAGGAAAGAATCTCAGTGTGTGTGTGTGTGTGTGTGTGTTCATGTCCATCTCTGTTGTGCTTTGGTTTCTTTAGTGTGCTTGCTTGTCTTGTGTTTGTGTCTGACGGTGTGTGCGGCCTGTGCTTCTCGTTCCATGTTGTCGTTTGTGTGTGTGTGTGTCGGGATGTGTGACCTGTGGTTCTCTTCACATGTTCGGTTGTGTGTGTGGTAATGTCCGTATCTGTTGTGTTTTTGTCCGCGTCAGATGTCTGCCTGTGTGTGCGTGTATCAATGAGTGTATGTCTTTACGTTCGCGTCAGGTGTCTGCCTGTGTAAGGTTGTTCTTGTCCGTAGCTGTGTTTTTGTTCATTTTGGATGTCTGCCTGCGTGTGTGTGTGTATTCTTGTCTGTATCTTCTTCTCTCCAATTTTAACGTATATATGTGTATCTGTCTGCATCTGTGTTTTAGTTTACTTCAAATGTCTACAAGTGTGTCCCTTTCCACATCTGGATTTTTTTCTGAGTCATTTTTTTTGCGCCTGTAGCTGTTTATGTGTTAGTGTCTCTGTTTTTGTCTGGATGTTCGTCTTTGTGTTTTTTCATGGTCTTAACATCAGTTTGTGTATCTATCCTCAGTTTTTTGACTATGCCTGGATCTGCCCCTGTTTCTGTCTAAGTTCATGCCTGTCTGTGTTCCTGTCTGTCTGTCTGTGTTCATGTTTATCTATGTCTATCTATGTTATGGTTATTTACGCCGATGTTTGTCGGCGCTTTGAACTACGCAGACAAACTATACGTCGATCCCAACTTCGTTGAACTACGTCGATCTATGCTTGTGAGAGGATGTATGTCTATCGACATGTATGCCTGTTTAAGCCTAGGTCTGTCCTTGCCTCAGTCTGTGCTTGCGTCTTTGAGTGACAATGTATCATGTATCTAGTCTCTATTGCTCTCCGGTCACCGACCTTTGTGAATCCTTGAATCCTTATTTGAATTTTATTGCTGCGATCCCTCTTGCAGCTTGTGCTTGTGTCTGCATGTTATCATTAACGAGCCAAATAATACACACCATCGCACGAATCATTATATATTCTTGTACACCATCTTTCTCTATATAAAGTACCACCCGGAGGGTAATGCTCCATTAACTGGAATTTGTACTGAATCCCTAACTTGTAATATACGGCATGCACGTACCGACGTACGAATACCTTTTTTTGGCTGTTATCAAACTGATCCGGCTGATCTTTATCCTTGCTCTGCTTGCCCAGAGGACTGATAAGGCTTAAACAGGTAACGAGTCAAAGTAACTGGGATTAATGATCAGTGTGGCACACATAACTGATCAGTGTGACACACATAACTGCTCAGTGTGACCCACGTAATCGATACGTGTGACTCACGTAATCGATCCGTGTGACCCAGAAGACCGATCGGTGCGAGCTCCACAACCAGCAGGGAGTTGTGATATGATATACGTAACTCGACACTTGAAAAAAATAAATTGTTGGGATTTTGGGTTAACATTTTTCATAGGTAAAAAACAGGTATCATCATTTTAGAGGTGGATTTAAAGTTTGATGAGGTGAGATTTTGTGTCCGTCGTAATTACCTTGAGTCTATGGAAGAAACATGCTAAGACCTACAAGAATTAAGAGGAAAAATATTTATAGGACAAATAAGTTCGCTAAGTGGGAAACTTCCACTAAGACTTATGGTCGGTCAACATTTCTTTTTCTGTCTGCCGCTTTTGTACAAAGTTGTCCATTTTTTGTTTGCGCTGTTTTTTCTGTCATTACCTCAACGCCCTCTCGTTTCCGGTTGAGAAGAAGCACCGGAAGGCCAGTTTATCTCTATATCATCTGGCCACCATTGGTCACATTAATCGGCATTTGTTATCTTGACTGCCGTGCGTCTCCTGGGCTGCCATTTGTCCCCTTAACCGCCATTTGTCACCTTGCTGCCATTTGTCGCCTTAACCGCCATTTGTCACCTTGACCGCTATTTGTCACCTTGCTGCTATTTGTCACATTGACTACCAATTGTCACCTTGACCGCCATTTGTCACCTTGCTGCCATTTGTCACCTTGCTGTCATTTGTCACCTTGCTGCTATTTGTCACTTTGACTGCCAATTGTAACCTTGACCGCCATTTGTCACCTTGCTGCCATTTGTCACCTTGACCGTCATTTGTCACCTTGACCGTCATTTGTCACCTTGACCGTCATTTGTCACCTTGAGCGCCATTTGTGACCTTGGCCGCCATTTGTCACCTTACTGCCATTTGTCACCTTGACCGCCATTTGTCACCTTGCTGCCATTCGTCACCTTGCTGCCATTTGTCACCTTAACCGCCATTTGTCGCCTTGACAGCCATTCGTCACCTTGACCGCCATTTGTCACCTTGACCGTCATTTATCACCTTGACCGTCATTTGTCACCTTGAGCGCCATTTTTCACCTTGAGCGCCATTTGTCACCTTGACGCATGAAGCTAAGCAAGTCTACCTCCCTGCGCTGGCTACCATGACTTTTAACGCATTTTCCGCTCACACTGAAAACAAGTGAAGGAAATTTCGGTGCTGCTATACTGTATATAGCGTGAGGTCTACCGCCATGTATCACCTACCCAGGTGCAGTTTTACAAATTAAGTGTTTGTCGCTAAATTAAATGTATGGAAGTAAGTAGTATCCATTGGTAACCTAACTTAACCTCACGCTATAGTACTAGCAAGAGGCAGATCTCATGATATAGTGTGGTAGACCTCACTCTATAGCAGCCCCGAATATTTCCCTACCTTTCTGTCTGTTGTAATAAAGTCCCGCTCTGCCTTGTATGAACTTTTAGTTGAAGCTTTCTGATGTTTGAATTTGCATGGCTAGTCTGAGTGTTCGTTTATGGATGATTATGTTTGCAACGAATGAAGACTTTATTTTTTTCATCTGTGAATGTTCCAATGTTAAATTTATCTCATTTTTGCTTTATATAACAAAAAAGACCGCTCATGTTTCTAATTCATAGTTTAAGTTTCCGTCTTTTAGCTTCTGTGCCCTGCATGTACGTATTGTGCGTCTTAGTAAGCAATTGAGGTATTAGTAAATTTGTATCAACTCAGTTTTTATAGAGATAATTTATACCTATTTTCACCCTATTTCATCTGTGGAAGGTTATACGGGCCACACTGATCATTCCCCTGGATCACAATGATCACGTCTCTATGTTGTACTGCTCAGCTGCAGCTCCCGTACGTTTAAAGTTACAATTCAGCTGTTATCATCCTCCTCATAACCAGACGACCACGTCATTCTTCGCTACAACTGCTACTGCACGTCCATCAGTTCTCTACAAAATGCTGCATGCAGAATTTTTTAGAGAACAATTGCACCAAATTTCTATCGCGAGCTACGACTGATCATCAACGCACCAATTCTCTACCACTTACTACACTTAGCATGCGTTCTTCACCAAGTGATACAAGTGGCATCATTTCTCTTCCACGTGTTGAAACTGACGTCCTTTCTCTACCACGTGCTACAAGCGGCATAATTTCTCTTCCACCTGCTAAAACTGACATCTTTTCTTTCCCACGCGCTTCAAGTGTCCTTAATTCTCTACCACATGTTGCAAGTGTCATTAATTCTGTACTACGTACCAGAAGTGGAATTAATTAATGGTACAATAACAGGAGCGGGTGTACCGTGTGTGCAGGTACCGGTACCGAAGCGATTGGGGGTCATGCGGCGTGGTGTGGCGGGCGAGTCCCTCGTACGCGACGACGTGGCTGCTGCTGGTCGTGTTGCTGCCGCTCGCCCTGCTCACCGCCTGCTACGTCAGGCTCCTCGGGGTGGGTGTTCTGGTGGTGGTGGTAGTAGTGGTGGTGGTGGTGGTAGTGACCAACACCATCCCCTAGGTATGTGGTGGTGTTGTGGTGGTGGGTGGTGGTACTGGTGGTGGCGCTTGCGATGTTCAGTCTCTCTCACTCAAGTCACGCTGCAAAGAAATGTGATTCATGCTTGATAGTTTATCTTTAACAGGGTTCATGCTTCATAGTTTATATTTAACAGGGTTCATACCTGATGCTTAACGTGATTCGTGTGAAAAAGTTACTGTTTGACCTAATTCATATGATAATAGCAGTAAAACGTATTTCATGACTAATGGCTGGTTTTCAACAGGATTTATGATAAATTGTTCAAGTTTGGCAGGATTCTTGTACAGTGGTTGCTGTTTCACATGATTCATGATTGATAATTGAAGCTCAACATGATTCTTACTTAATAAATAATGTTTATTATGGTACATTTTTAGTAATTGTGAACTAATTTCGACGTGTTCTCAAATGATGCTCACTCTAAACTAATCGAATTAATTATCATTTTAATTACTCTTTATACGCTTTTATCAATAATGTGATATGGTTAGTGTCCTTCCAGTACAAAACAGTATAAATTTATTGTAATTTACATCAGTATGTCACGAGCGATGGTCCTGCCTCCTTGTTAATTTGCATTAACAAGGAAATCAGGTTCTCGAAATAGAGGGATTGGCATACCTCCAACAAATGACACAGTACACGCGAAATGCAAAGAGATATAAAAGAACACAGTCACTAAGGAAAAAATAAACAACAGGTACATATACTAAAATTAGGGCTGTACTCACCGATGAGTGGGGTTACCACTTACAAAAAGCTCCTTTTTCTTGCGCCAGCTGCTTCGGTGAAATATGGTACTGCCGAAGACGGGTTATAAAACTCCATATGGAAGGGCTAACGTTATTTTCATGGTAGAACACCCTATTACAGCCACCTTATAGGAAATTACTGAAATTGTGAATCCTACAAGCACTGCCAACCTAATCGGCCGACCGAATTTTATTCTACGTTGCTACACATCGAAACACATGACAAATTATGCCTAGCCTAGCGCACTCCAACGAGGTAGCAAATCGTCAGCCTCAGCTCACAGACTCATTCTCACACCACGTACTGCTTCAGTTCCAAATTCTGAGTCATGCACGGATTAGAAAATGTTCATTGTCGTCGGGGTTTTGCGGCTTCGTGTAGTTTCTTCATGTAGAGTATGATCAGCAACAAATGCAACCCTCCACCTGCGTGATAAACATTTACAACCCATTACTTTTGTTCATTCAGATAATACTCTCTCCAGTTTTTCCAATTTTGACTTGACATCAAATTTCTTATCCCATTTATTTCATATGATGCATTTTCTTGAAATAAACTGCCTCTCTTCTGCACTAAATATATGCCGCTTACCCTTCCCGGTGCTGTTTATGTTGAACTAAATGTTCCTTGTATGACCATCATGGTCTGGTGGGATGTTTTATTCCCCTCTGTAAATAGTGGAGAAAAGAAAAATTTTTAATCTATCGAAACGTACACTTTGATAAGTACAACGCTTCATATATGTCAAAAATATATATATTATGCAACGCGTATTAACATTTTTCAGAGTGTAATATTAATTTCCAGCTTACACTTAGTCCCGCTCTACCTTGTTAGACGGCACACCAAAGCTTACTGAGTCTTCAGTCCCTTGAGCTGCTCGTCCTGATTTTAAGGGCTGCCCTCTCATCTAGCTCACACCAGGGTCCGCCTCCTCATTACCCTCTGACTTTCCCCTTGGTTTTCCATGAGGCTGTCCTTTCTCCTATTTGCTGTTGAAATGTTTTGGCCAGCGCGCTGTAATCTCCGCCTTTTTTTTTGAGGTTGTTCACTTTTCGCTGTGACCGCTCGCTTTCTCAGGCTCCCCAAGCTTACATATAGAACCCCATAAATCTGTCAACCCCTTCTGGCTAGCGTCCTCGGCCGTTGTGACTAACGCTTTCAAGTGTTTGTAATTAAATTTCACCCTATGTCGTTCGGCCGAAACCTCTCAAGTTTCTCAACCCTCTTCTCCCCCATGTTATTTTAACAGCACCCTATCTACAAACACTTTTGTGAAAAGATTTTTCTGCCTATGTAAAAGATTTTTGTAGCCAAGTTCCCTCATAAATTCCTTCGCGGTCAAGTCAAGTCGCCATCTACTCTAAACACTGCCCAGGCCTCTTGGGATTGCTTAGACCACAAAAATTTTGCTGTGCTCATACGACCGTTTCGACTAACACACGTACACATGTTGAATTTCAAAAATTCATTCCACATACAACACGTTGAAGCTATACGGTTACGGTTGGAGTGCGCTTTTCATTTTACTAGAATACAAATACATCCTCCTAGATTGATGTAATTATCCCATAAAGATACACGGCATCTGTAAAGATATAATTGAGCAAACACAATTGAATTTTTCTAACTCTCCAAAATTTTCGTACAATAACATTTCTCTCAACAAGTGAATTGTTCAAGCATTTGTCGGATTGCTTCTCCAGGATGATCAATTAGTTTCAAATAATGTAACAGTTCATATATAGAAACAGAGATTGAATTAAATAAGGCTATGCAGAGTCAGTATGTCATTGACCGAACTTATTTTAAATAGATTTGGTAAAATTTAGCTGCTCATTTTCGGTCTGCAGTTCTAGGGGTACCTAAAAGAAACGAAATTTTATTTTTGTACTTAGGAGCGGAGGGGTCTGAGGTCTCGCTTTCATTGGTTGTCATCGTACTGTTCATCACTGTGGAGGCCATTCATTTCATATCAATGTTTGCTTTCCCAAAAGCTCTATTCTTCATTGGTGTATTTTTTTCACGTTTTACTGATGGGCTATTTTGAAATGAATTTTGACGGGTCGTAAAGCTTTCATTGTTTAATGTTTGAACGTGTGAGTTTTTTGTCTACCGATTGTGGTCAATTAGTTTGCAAGAGAAAGTGTCGAAGTAGTCAAGTGTTCATTGCCTAGCTTATGAATCGGTTGATATTTTATTTACTGATTAGTCGCTTTCTTCCACAACGAATAAACGATACGAATCCTGCTGAATGATATACCTTAAGCTAAACTATCAGAATAAAGCATAAAAGCTTTAAAAAATACTCTTGACGCTCGATTTAATTTTTCAGTAACTAAGAAGAAACGCACACTCTGACATACACAGGTCATGAAATACATTAAAGGGCGCGTCATGCGCGTCCCATATTGCTAAAAAAGACGCCAATATATTATCGATACTGCACTCATTCTGTACTCTCTCGATTTAAAAAGGCATCGTCCGCTGTACTGTAAGACGAGGTTATTTGCGACCGCTGCAGCGACCACACCGTTGCGTGGCTCGTCCTTTGTAACTCCTGGTAACGAGAGGAATCTTACATGTAGGTCACAGTGTGACTAGTTTATTGACATATCTCTTCATAGAACTAATTAGAACTTCTGTGCCTCGACTGCGTCGCATAAATAATCTTTCCACGAAAAAATTGACGCTCAACTGAATACCATATGGACGTCAACGAGAACAGTCTCCTCTGAATCCACAAATTTAGTTATGTTGTTTTATTCAAAATTTGTTATTTTGTCCTGAATATTCTCACTCATTATGACAAATTATTTTAAATTCCTTGTTTGATTATTTACGAAGCACATTCGCTATCTCCATTTAACTTGAATAATTAATTCAAATATTAACTGACGCAGGATTTCAAACCTTCACACGTGTTGGCTCTAATTAGCTCAACGAAATGCGTCCATGCAGGTATACAAGAATCAATTAGATACACTTTATGATGGTATTTAAAATAATTTTTTACGTGTTTGCGAGTCATGTGGGACGTCTTAAGAATATGTTTCTGCCAATGATACGTCGCTAAACTATGTCTGTATTTTTATGAGTCGTTCTCAAAAATATCTAAACATTTTGCTAAGCATCTCTCTCCTGATATACCCGCTCAGTTTGCGTCACGTTTGACACACTTTGCTCGCCGCTGGTCCTGAGATCCAATGAACTCAGTTGTGCCTTCATTTACATTTGTGAGCGTCGTGGGATTGAAATTTAGCGTTGCCGAGTGGCAGTTTTCCTTCTTCTTCCCTCTTGACTTAACCTACTGAGCGCCCAAATTTATTGCGCTATGAAGGTTACGTGCCGCGAATGTAGGCTAAACATTCTTACGAATTCTTGCACACGAGCGTGCAACTGCTTGGTTTTCAACCCCTCCACCCAGGCTGTCGAAACACAGGCAGCCTTTTATTAGTTTTACAATGACAAATTTGAAATTACCACGCTCGGGAGGACTTTCAACAGCTTACCTACTCGCGGAGCCATAACCCAAGTGGGCCTGGGGCAAGCACAAATCATCTTCAACTTACCCTGGTCTGATTTACGCCCCTTTTTTCACACATGGACATCTATACAATTTAGTCTTTGTTCTATCCCGCTGCATGTCTGAGATAGAGATGAGTTGATTAAGAAACTACGCGAACCGATGCCGTGATGGCATGTCCTTAATATTGATAGCCGCTCTTGACATTAGCATGCGTGACGTGAATAAATTGCTGTTTTTACTATCTATGGCACAGACTAAGTGAACTGTTGATCAGCGTTAATTCGAAGTAAGTCTTCGTTGACGCGACGACCTTTTAGTCTCGTGACTTCGAAATATCGTGGTTTAACTGACGTAATTATTCGTGTTTGTGCGATTGAACTACTGTTATCTAGACTGCGCTTTTTCTGAGGAAACTATAGTAAAGATAATAAAGACGAAAGTCAAGTACTTTAGACAAAGAGAAGCGATCCTGTACTTGTGTTACTTACATCATTCGAAGTGAAGTTTGTGTTTATTTGTAAATCTAAAATGATGGTTAGTGTTGACCATCAGAACTGTTACGAATAATTTTCCATCTCCCTCTCTCCATATAACTGCAAAAATGGGGAAGTGCAAATTATTTGACTTCTGTGATATCAGAATATATCTCCGCTGCACTTGATATTTTTTGGCATTTAATTTCAAACAAATTACAACGTAGCGAATTATTTTCCTATTTTTGGTACAGGGTAGTGCAAATCAAACGCCCGTATTTCGAAAAACTATTAGGAAAAGTAAAACAATACTTACAGAATTATTTTTTATTTCATTCGAATCAGTATACAATGCCGTTTGTGTGCTCACTTTTTGAAGCTGGCATCAGGAAGATGGTGGTGACCACACACATTTTACCATCACCACCACAGCCGTTGCGCGGGCCTTTCTAAACTCGTGCATTTGATTTGCCCCACCCTATATAAAATAGAAGACTCGTTTTTAATTAGACCTCTGAGGTTTTTATTTTTGCTGAAGTTTTTGAGAAAGAATGAATTGAAAAATTTTTCATTAATGTGATAGCATCTCTTGAGCTTCGTTCCTAGATAAAAATACTGTAATTAAGCATTGGAGAAAGATAATTTCTGCTGAAACTAGTTTTAAAGGGGACTTAACATCTGTTGTAGTGTTGATTATACGTGTAAAAAATGCATGAAAGTATTTGTTATAAATGACCTAGGAATGCAGCAAAAACTAAGCACAGACATTCAGTTTCAAATAATAGTAAACAGTCTCAAATTTTCATGTTTTCTTCTTAAATATCTTGAATATGTCACTACAGGCATAACTAGCAAGTCACATGTAGAAAAGGTTTCCAGATTTGCATCTTTCTGGGTCAAATCCTCAAGTTTGAGTTTTTTCCAAGTATAATTTGTAGTCTAAAGAATGCTCAGCTTCTCTCAACCTTGCAGGACCGCCAGATGCTTCGTTATGCCTGATTTGTTGCATCAATTAGCAATAGGTTATATAGATTATAAACGTGGTATATTTTTGGAGAAAATCTGAACTTGAGAATTTAATTGTCAAAAAGTGACAATACTTTTATAGTCACGCAAAAGGACAACCTATTCTTAGTCTCAAAATCGGCAATCCTTTCTTAGTTACAAAAAAAGGCAACCCTAATTTAGGCACAATAAAGGCAACCCTTATTTAGTCACAAAAAAGGCAACCCTTGTTAAACCACAAAACGGGGCAATCCTACCTGTACCTAACACAAACGCCTGCCTGCTCCCCCAGGTGGCACGCAACAAGTGCCGCAAGGTGAACGTGGGCACCATGTTGGGCGAGGGCCAAAAGACCCCAACGACAGCCGCGTCTGCAGCCGACGTGAAGAAGACCACTTCTGTACCTGCACTCGAGGCCCTCAAGAAGCTCTCCCCGGCCACCGTTCAGGCCAAGCTTGCAGAACGCAAGTCCTCTGATGAAGGCATCCATTCAGGAGGCTCGTCGCCTTTGTCTTTCACCAGAAAGTCTTCGGTCTCTTCTCAAGATTGGCAGCTCAGGAGGAGCTACTCGAACTCATCCCAATTGTCACCCTATTCTAAAACTTACGTTCAGGGCTCGGCTGAATCGAAAGACGCTAACGCTGGCGGTTCTGCGGAAGGAATTGGTAGATCTTGTTCATCGCAAATTTTGCCGTACACGAGCCTCTTTAAAAATAGCTCTTTGTCACTGCATTACTCACCAAAGGAGCAAAATACCGATGCTGCATCTGAAAAAAGAGGGTCGTTTTATAGACCCAAATCACTCCACCTCGAGCAGAAGCTCAATGATACCATGCCCAAATCTTTGGGTTTCTCGAAGCAGCATCACTCGACAAGCGAATTGAAAAAGATCGATTCGAATTTTTTACACCCGAACAGGCACAGTAGCAGCCAACCGGCAGAATCTAACGCAACCCTCCTGAACTCATCACAAGAATTTAAGAGCTCTCATCTGTCAGAAAGGACATGTCAACTATGCTCTCCGACTTCGGTTGAGTCTGGAGTGCCTCTCAATACACATGACGGTATCGCCATAAGTTCTGCAGTTCAGAAGCATCCATCTAGCAATCCAGCGTCTGAAGCGGCCCCGGACAGACCCACCAGTGTGCCTATCTCACAGTCACCTTCCCGCATGTACCCTGGCGATCTGCCGCCCAGACGGCTGCCCAAATCTGGCTCTGACTGCACTCTCGCCATACCTGCTAGCCACAGAAAGGTCAGTGTCGTGTGTTTCTCTTGTTCTTAAACATTCAAAGCTCCTACTTGATGCCGTGGAATAGTTTTATGTGTCGTTTGTTTCTAGTCCGTTATTTCGAAGTTCCTGCGTGATGTCATGGAACAGTTTTGATGTTAACTCATCATTGCGAAGTTGTCTAAAGATGTTCTAAAGCTTGCCATAATTTTTGCACTTAATAGCTTAGATTTAGAGAGAGCTAGATATTTTCTGATTTTCTTTAGACTAGATGATTTTACCTGATTTAATACTGTATAGTCGCTGGGAATACGAGTGTTGGCACATTCTTTTGACATGAGGATTTAGAGTGAATGCTCGGAGTGAGTTTTGCGGAATTAGTCGTTTTTTCCTATATAGCTTACACGATCAATACGACAGCTTTTGATGTGGGCTTAAGAATAACCGCTAAATTTTACAGTTGTTTACCAGTCCTTCGAAGGTGAATTATGAAAGAATATTTATAGCATAGTTTTGAATAAATGAATTTCTATTCATTTTTCTTTGATGTGTCGGGTAAAAAATTATTGATGCCTCATTGTTCCTCGAGCCTGCAAGAAGTTCCGGAAAATTTTCACCGCAATAGGATGGGTGGAAAGCTTACAATTCTATAGCTTTGCTCTTCATTGATGATTTCATCAATTTGAAACTGACGAGTGCGTATAAAGTTTGCACCTTGAAAGCTAAGGCTATAGTTGTTAATTATTTGAAGTCATGCCTAAAACTGCAACACTCATCAAGTAAAGCAAAAACTTGAGGCTGATGGCGACTTATTATTATGTTTGGAAGGCTTGTCCTTGCAGGTTTGAGTTATTTGGCTCCCCATTTATCTTCCCTAGTCATTGGAGCCATGACTAATGACTGCAGATGTCTGAGCGTTGTGTCGTTAGTAGGCGACAGGTATTGTTTGTAGCAGTTGACGGCGCTCAGTGTCATGGCCAATCCAAAATGATTCATTTCACAAAAGTGATGCTTCACGCAGCTGAAGTGCGGTGTCTAAAATGCCATGAAAGAGCTGGTTTCGTGCCGGTTGAGCCGGTTTCGTTTGTAGTGGTCATGAATACAAATAACACTGCAGGTTGTGGCGTACGTGAGCTGGGCATTTTGAAGTTCGTTCGGCTGTTAAAAATTGCTTAGGATTATAATTATAGCGCAAACGTGAAACAAACGTTTTCATGCAAAGTATTGTTGACCGGTTTACAGTTGGTTCTCTTTTTTCGTTGGTTGAAGCTCACCGTTAGCAGTTAATCGCGCACGATTCCCCGATACTATATATTGAAATCATATTTTTGAGCTGCGAGAGTTCTGGTTTCTAACGTCTGACGTTGACTTTTTCTAATAGTTAATGAAACTTCGAGGGTGTTCCTCATACCAGCTGACAGGTAACATCTCAACACATCAAGACCTGCTGATTTCAGAACAAATAACTTATGACTTTCTTATGATTAGTGAAAGTTACTATAATATTGTGTATCAGATTTAGTCCTTCATACTATTACGTTCTCAGAATGCTATGTTGATTTCATTTGAGATAATACGTAAATTAGACCTTAAGAATCACATCCCAAACACCTAATTGCCCCATGAATTTGCGCTCGGTTACATTTTGATATGACTTGATGTGCCCCGATAATTTGATAGGGGTTATCTCATTGATTTAATAGGATAAATCACCTTAATTAATTCTCTCATTATTTCAAAATATTTTTATCTTAGTAAGTGCAATAATTTGACGTGAGGTGCCACATTGATTTGAGATTCCACGTTTATGTTAACTCAAGCATCACATTACTTGAGCAGAGGCTACCACATTTATCAGGTGTCAGGCATTGGATCAATTATATCTGAAGTAACGCATTAATTCGATTTTGGGTGCCATATTCTTGAATTTGGGCTATCGTATAACTTAACTTAAAATCCATAGTTAATTTGACTCCTGGTACCGTATTAAATTGATTTGAGATATCAGATTCGTTTAATCTGAAGTTCATAATTAATTTGACATCAGGTACCACATTAATTTGATGTGAGATACCAGATTAGTTTAATCTGAAGTCCATAATCAATTTCTCATTGAATACATTTTAAATATGATGAGCGAAACTTAATTCATTTGATATGAGACGGGAAATTCATTTTACATGAGATTATCGTATGATACGTTGCCCTAAATTAACTCGTGCGTCCCGAACGCAGTACTACAAATTGCCGACCACGTCCGTACGGCGCAGCTGTAGCGATGCTGACGCTGTCAAGAAGGTACGGAATGTGTGTACCCTCGCAGACAAACTTTCTGCTCTACAATTCCAGTTTTGTTTATCTGTGGTTGAATTGCGTATCCAGAAATAACGCATCACAATTTCTTTTGATGATCGCTTTGACGCTTTTTATGAAATAACATCCGTTATTCCGTTGAACGAGGCATGTGAATTATGTACTAACTTTTATTTGTTATGTTAAAGGTTAACTTTTATTTTTTAACTTTTATTTTTTTAAATGGAAACAAATTTTCTGGAGGAAAAGCACTCAATTTTGTGGATTCGTTTATGCTTTAATTCTAATCTCTCGGCTACGACCAAACGACCATATATGTCTCATAAAAATACCAGAAATAAAATTGGGAAAAACGAAAAATCCCTTTTAAAAATAAACGTTATCAATAAAATTTTTAAGATGGCGTTGTGTCATTAAAATAAAAGGTCAGGTAGAGTCATATTCGGACTGTAATTAGTAAAGTTATGTTCCGCGTAGTGAGATTAGGAATACTGCACAGCGGCAGTAAGCTGCGTCACTGCGCAAAGTTGCTCAAAGTTACGTCGAACTACATGAAGTTGCTTAAGTTACTTGTAGTTGGTGGCAGTTATATCAAGTTACGTTGCATTGGTTCAAGTTGCATCAAGTTGCTTAAGGTTACTTTCAGTTTAATCTAGTAGCTTCAAGTTACATCAAATTGTTTCAAGTTGTCTCAAGTTTGTTTCAATTTCGTGCAAACTCCATTAAGTATTTGCAGGTTTCTTAAAGTCGTATCAAGTTGCATCTAATTTCTTTGGTCACATCACGTTGCTGCAAGTTAAACTGTACAGTACGTGCGAAATGAAGCTCATGCAAACCAGAGTAGTGATAAAATTTTAAATCTTGGGAATTTGTTTTTTACTTGACAGGGAATTTTAGCATCCATGGGGAATTAGTGAAGGTTTGCTGTATGAAATTCACCCCCAGCAAGTCCAGTAGTGTAGAAAGTATGGGAAACTTGAATGTGTTCCGCGATCAACGTATTGGGATAATTGGCTTTCCATTATATTATTTTCCGTTGCTATTTTCAAGTGATCTTCTTTCAAAAAAAGCGATAACTCGATACAAAATAATGGCTGAAGTTTATTCTTTTCATTTGGATCACTCGTGATATCGAGTGCTGTGCCGTTTTTTACTTACTCTGCAGGATGAACATACCTAGCCCAATAACTCTTGCATATTAAAGTATTTCATTCATATTTTTCATCTCTTTATCGTGCGCCCCGCATTTCAGTTTGGTTTCTTCATTGTTCTTTAGATTAATGTGAAATTTAGGCAGAAATAATAGTGAACGCACTTCAACTCATCGCTTGTAATCAGTTTCGATAACACGGCTCATGATGTATATACTTCAAAGCGAAAGTTTGTGAATGGTTTGTGGAAGGCAAAGAGTACGCGATGCTCGTAAGTCATCATTAACTTCTTATCAAAAGATATTTAAAATATTTCAAGATTTTCACCCCTCGCATGTACATTGTTACGAGAAAGGCACAAGAATAAACTTAATATCTTACACTGGCTAGTGTCACTTGTTGGGTCAGTTTGAATGGCTTTGTTATGAACAGTTCCTAGATTTGATTTCAATTGCGTTTGTTTGGAAATATTTTACTAATCTTTTTTGATTTGGCCGAAACTCCCGCTGATTTACTGTCTGGCCGAGCGTGGCTTTTTTTTTAAATAACCCTCCTACAATTTGTGTCAAATAAATGGCTTTCACATTCTCTGTTCTGCATTAAACATTAGCATTAAGGATTGCATTATACTTCAACCAATGAATCTATAATTTTTTTTGTCTTAAGTTTTTGCCATAGCTACGACTATTTTTGTTTTTCACTCGATGCTTTTGTAGGCAAGTTGATGAAATTTTTAGCTCATTGATATTACTTTGGGAATTTCACCTATTATGTTATACTTACACGAACTTGGTGCTCCGTCTATGTTCTCATTCATTCATTGGGGGGATATCCACGGTTCAAAATCAGAAGAGTGTCTACCAGGGATTTATTTAGATCGACATAAAAAGAGTAATTTACGGTTGGTTAATTTCATTGCACTGCGTCTAAATACGAGTATTTCTGGTTAAAGCGAAATGATGGTATCCACAATTAATTCACTAAAATGAAAACCACGCGCGCCCTAGTGCAGCACATCCTGCCTGTTGCTGCCATTGGCAAATTGTGGGCATTATTCGGTCACTGCAATTATGTGCACCTCAGTGGAGTTCACTGACTGAATTACTGCAGGCGCTGCCACTGGCGCGTTACGTTATTGATGCTGCACTGGTACTCCAATAGTATTCTTTGTAGTTGCTATTGAGTCATTCTTATATCCTTTGATTTAAGCTTCATGTGAATAACTTCGTAACCGAGAGTGGTGCTTTCTAAGCGTTCATTCATAGGAATGAGTCATGGTGCACATACTGGAAATACTAATTTTCTAAGCGCCAATAAAATGACCCATCTGAAATGAAATTTTCCATCATAATGTTCCTTTATTCTGATCTTTGAATGTATATAAGGTTTAATTGGGGAGTAAAATACGGGTCAAAAAAGTAGATTGTCTCTCACAAATTATTTTACGATTATTTCATGGTATTGCTAGTTTATTGTTGGTTCGTAACTGAAATCAGGACGCGTTCACGCTTGGCAGAACAGAGCATCCTAAGCTGGTCTTAGACTAGCACATCACCTAATCAAGTGTGTTTGAATAGGAAAAGTCAGAGAAGTCTTTCTTGAAAATTCGAGTGCCACATTTGATATACAGAAGATTCACTACATTAATTTTGAGATAGTTGTCAAGGCGGCGCTCATTTACAGTTAAGTCATCTATCAATGTAAAAAGTAAACGCATAAAATTCATTTATATCTAGACAAAATAATTAAGGCATAAGGAGGTAAATATTGGTGTTAACCCGTACCGGAAACTTGCATAAAAATCTCACCCTTTTATAAACCGCGTGGGTGCAGCGCACAGGCAGTCGGTGCAGCAGGACGCAGTCGCTGCTCAGCTGGTCGCCGTCGCTCAAAGTCGGCCTCAGTCGCCGTGCCTCCCAGAGGAACTCCTGGGGGTGGGAGTCTTCCCCCGGCAAGGGGCTCCTGTGAGTAATGTTATGCTTCCTTCATGTGTAAAATTAAGGTCTCATGTGTACACTTAAGGCTTCATGTGTAAACTTAAGGCTTAGTTTAGAGGTTCCACCTTTCTTGTCTCATCCCATGGCGTGAAACATGAGTACACAGAAGGATTGGGGGCAAGCGAGGATACTCGGACTATCTAGGATAGTTCGACCCCAATTCGCCATGCCTGGTATTTTCTTCAGAACATTTGCAACTTCTTTGGTGATTTCATAACAGAGAGAGAATTGGTTTAAAAAATCAGATGAAATACTTTTCTACTCTTCGAAATGAAAATCTTTTCTACTCATCGTGCTTCCTCTTCTATCGCTCATTCCCTTCCTTTGGTTGAGAGCTGAAAAAACAACACAACACTATAAAGCGATCAAAGAAGAAATGAAGATATGTATTTAGCATTCCTGCTGCACACAGGTAAGATTTCTTGTGCTGTGGTGAATGACCCATCCATGTTGACGTCCAAGGCAATCACCAATTACAAAGGTGATGTACAAGCTTCCTACGATTCTTGATAGGTGCTTCAGCTGAGTCGGTGACTGACATCTGGTGAGAATTTTTCTCACGTTTTGGTGAGGTAAAGATTTGATAAACTGTCATGTCATTCAAATTTGTACATTCAATTACTTGCGAGAAGGGAAATTGTTTAGTTTTACAAGCTGAGAAGCGCAAAATACTATCGTTATATTCAACAATTTAACATAGTCCATCAATACACAGCGCTACTTCACGTCTGAAGCATATTAACCTCAGGAACTAACTCGCATTTCTTCTCTCTTCATTGCGTATCAAGGATGCCTGTTTTGATCCCAGGTACGGAGTTTTTGATTGAAGATATTTCCGTGACCAAACGAGTTCGATTTTCGAATCTATGCCAGTCAAATTGTTATTTCTTAAGTGAATGAACCTCCTTTGGGAGAGCTCCTCCTTTAGAAAGCTCCTTTAGGAGCTTTCTCTTGAATCAGGAGTTGTTGCTGTTGCTACGAATAGACATATCTAGGGATAACTTGTTCCGTTGGTTATTTTATTTTTGTTTACATTTTACACACGAATCTCTGCTTTCATGCATGCATTATGCAGTTTAACTTCATTTTCAACGTGTCCAAGCGACGAGAAGCACATACGGTCACATACCGCATGAAAACTTTCATTTTAAGTTGATGCATGATTTATCGACGCGCACCAAGACAGCGCGTGAATGCAGCCCCAAAGTTGAGTGAAAATAGTCCGACTTTTTTCGCTTGCACACACCTTAACGTTTTAAGTCATTAACTGCACCTAGTTGTTCATGGAACTAGGAATACTGAACTACCTCACCACTATTTTTATTGCATTCCAAATAAATGGTATGATCGAAGCTAACTATATATTTAGCAAAATTCCTTTGATTTTCGTTAATTTCTCTCATCTCTCGCTTTAAATACAAACATTGACTATCTTATCGACTAAACTCTAAAAATGATATCTTCAAACAACAAACGTCGTTCTTGCTGTTTGTTTTTGTTTTATAATATGGAATGCTCAAAATTTTACCGGTTGTGATTGGTTCAGTAAAGCTCTAGAACTCTTCTCGTGTAATGTAATTTCCACTATGTACTGTACTGTAAATTACACAAAATGTAAATTATGTGTACTGCGTAGAGTACTGTACTCGTATGTTGATGCGCAAGTTTCCCACTGGGATTTGGAGGTCTAAATTATTAGTGCCTGCGGTCATGCAGGGCAGCGAAACAAAAAGGCTGTCTGTCAAACCTGGCCTTGGCCATGGACTTAAACAACTTTGAAATTGATGGCTGCGAGATAGGATATTTGATTAATTTTTAGATTCAAAGGCCGATGTAGCGACCGCTTGATCGGGATTTTTATTGTTTTATTGTTTTATTTTATTGTTTCATTTTTACACAGCCTGAATGATGTAATTATTAGCATTATTATAACTATTATAATTACATTAAGATGTTAACTACTGTCGCTTCATTATATGTGATTCTATCACTGACACTCGTCTATATCTACTGTTCTTATTCACTGACATTTTTACGTTAAGATTTATGACAATTTCACGGAGATGCACGACACAGAAGCGAGTAAGTTTGTCCCATAGTAGATGCGTGAAAAAGAATGAGGTCGCGCTTTTAAGGCTTAAACAATAGACATGATGGACGGCTTTGCTAGTGACCAAGCGGCATTTCATGTTGTAGCCATCGATTTCTCCAGTAGGGCTGAAGTGGTTGGGAAATGAGCAGGATTGATAGAGTTATGGTCATTGATGACTAAGTTCTCCTGTGAGACTGTGGCATGGTGGAGATTGATGTAGTGACTGCAGGATTGATGGAGTTGTGGTCATCGATGAATTGAGTTCTGTAAAACTATGGAGTAATCAAAATTGATTAAGCAACTGTATAAATCGATGAAGTAACTGCATAAATTGATGAATTGACTGCAGAAATTTATGAAGTAACTGCAGAAATTGATGAAGTACTGTAGAAATAGATGAATTAACTGCAGAAATTGATGAAGTAATTGTAGAAATCGATGAAGTAACTGCAGAAATTGATGAATTAACTGCAGAAATTTATGAAGTAACGGCAGAAGTTTATGAAATAACTGCAGAAATTGATGAAGTAGCTGCAGAAATGGATGCAGATGTGATCACTGATGAAGTCCCGCCCCAGGACGGTGAGCGTGGTGGTGGGCGTGCAGCTGGTGACGTGGCTGCCGTTCTGCACCGTCGTGGCGCTCGAGATGCTCGGGCCGCATCAGGACCTGCTCGTGCCCGTCGGCGTCAAGGTTGGTGCGCGTGACGTTTTATTCTTGGTTGTTGTTAATGTTGGTTGTTCTTAATCTTGGTTGTTGTTAATGTTGGTTGTTCTTAATGTTGGTTGTTGTTAATGTTGGTAGTTATTGTGTGACTGTTACTCACAGGTCTTTCTATTAAAATCTTATTAGATATTTTTAGTTGGGAGGCTTTTAATATCCCATTTTGGAAAGGCTATTTAGGAGGCTTTATTAAAGCGCTTTGGTCTTTTGATACAACTCTTTTTGCATGGAATATTTGGGAGGCATTAGCGCAAAGATATTTGGAGACAACCCTTATTATATGGGTTGTGGCATGAGCGTTCGAAGATTCTTGAATCGCAGTTTGATATCACAGCAAGTGGAATGAGATGCAGGTGGATGAAATCATGTTAACTTTCAAATGCTCAATATATATTCACAAGATATCGTGTAACTACTGGTTTCCTTCTCAGAACATCATGATCTTCATTCTTTCGTATTTTGAACTTTCCAGCATTTTGTTTTTGTAACCCCATGTACATCGCAAAATTTTTTTGATTTTAACGATGAAGAAGATCTCATTAAGGAAAACCATGAGCACGCCTGAAGACATGAAAAAAACAAAATTAACCGGGACAATATGAGCGTAATAGCTCGGTGTTATGCCAACGTTTGCGGTCTCGAGGTAAGGGTGTCCGGAGTAAACACTGCGCATAAAATACTCTTTCCACTACTGCTCTTACACCTTTACCCTTCTGGGAAAGGGTGTGTCTGTAGGGGGAACAGCGTCTGTGGCAGCTCCTCCCTGTATATTTACGCGCTAATATTCATCAGCGTGACCACTAACATCCCCTAATACATGACCGGCCTCGTATGCCTCAGCTCTGATATTGAATAAAACACTTAATACATCGCTGATACGCTGCTACTTCCAGTAATAGAAACCGCGAAAATCATTCAAGTTGTTACTGAATTAAGGCCATTTTGTGCAAACGTTTTTTTTTTGTCACTCGCTTCGTATAATAACTCGGAGTTTGTTGTGTGCTTCCTCGGTTGATTGGTTGGTCTCGTGTCAAATCTTGACATCTGAAAAAAAGTATAAATACGTACACTGGAAAATGTATCGTCTTTGTCTTGATAACGTCGTACATTATAAAGTGGCACCTGAATACTGCATAGTGGCCGGAAGTTTTAATTTTTTGTATTGTAAACATTTAAGTAGAAGTATTTGTTAGTGTCCACTACTGAAGTATTGATGCGACGTAAAATGGAGAGGTGGTGAAGTTTGTATGACAGATACTCTCATCGCATACTTTTTGGCATTCGTATAATCGGAGGGTAACTCATGATTTTAACTTTCTGTTGTGAAAATAATGGGAAGGTAATTCATAATTTTACGCACATATCATCTCAATTGGGTGATATACTCCTCTTATAATTAAATGGCTTTCAAAGGGCAACAGCCTTAACCGTCATTTTCAACAGGGAGATATTCTGGATTGCAATATATTAGTTTTGCTTAGCATACAATTCCTTATTTTTGTACGTTGATTGTTTTAATTAGCAGTTCAATTCTCTTTTTGAATCTTGAAATGAATGCATTTTAACTTACTCAACATATTATGCATATATATTAGGTACATTTCGGATTTAATATTTTGAAGTTGATATATGTAGAATTTTGTAGTCTTAGTATATATCTTGCTTTTAGGATAAAATTTTAAACATTAATCAGATATTCCAATGTATTTTCACCTAATTCAATATTGAATGAACTTACTTCAATAGAATTACCGGAACTACGTTTTCAAGTATACGATAATATTGTTAAGAAATATTCCCCGAATTGAACAGAAAAGCATCTCGCTTACGGTAAGTAAAATCAGATATTGATGGAATAACCTGAGACCGGAACCATACCCTCTGATAACGCTCCAATTACAGCTGCGACTCGTCCTTCCATGCATGTCACACGCCTCCAATGACACCGTCTTTTTTGCAGTGGTACGCGAGCGTGCTGCTATACTGCGCATGCGTGCTGCAGCCGCTGGTGTACGGCCTGCTCAACCGCACCATCCGCAAGCAGACGCGCACGCTGCTCAGCTACCACTCGCGCCGCCGCGTGCATGTGCCCGCCAAGTGCCTCTGGCTCACAGCGCTCTACACGCTTCTGCTCGAGAAGCTCTCCGGCAACACTGCAGGTGGGTCCAAAGGTCTTAGCACTGGGAATGGTATAAGAGCGATTACTACCATTAGCAATAAGTATGAATTAAAATAATTTAGTACCTGTCACTCTACTTTTTGACTACTGTTACTGTTTGTGTGTGTCCCTATAGTGTAAAGTATTTATATGTATGTATTTATACTACAAAAAAAGCCGTTAGAGCAATTAAAAATTTGGAATACAATGTTCCCACGAATGGTTCATTCAAATGCCTAGGAATACTTAAGCTGTCAAATCCTCATCAGTTTTGCCCATACAATCATGCAATTTCATGAATAAAGCTTTCAATGATGAAAGCCATAAAGACCTCGAACAATTAATATCTTCTTCAATTGGCCATCACGATCATTTCCCTTGCAACACCTTCTAACATCTGTGGGAAAAACTGTTAGGAGCATTTGAAAAAAATTTTGAATGTCATTTCTTATCTGGATATTGATGAATCTAGCTGATGAGAAGCAGCTTTCTCTTTTTTATTTGATGGTTCAAACTGATAGACCTATTCTTCTGAAATGAAACTAATCGTAAATAAATTCTTAAATATGAAGTTATCGCTTGGATCATTACTTACTTAATATGATAAATTGGCTTCATATAATTTTTCATTTTCTAACATCTACTCGATCAGTCACGTGTACGTTCAATTTAAGTGTTCTACATTAAATGAAATTGTAAACTTAAAATAAGGTTTTTATAGGATGCCCATTAGAAGTCACTCAACTTAGCCTGGCCCACAAGTAGCTCTGCTCCAACCTATCCATTGTGGTAATGCTGCGTCATGATTCTACTGATGGAAAACCCTTCAAAATAAATTGCTTAAATTGTTTAAATTACTTAACTTCTAAAATACACAGAAACCTCTTAGCTATACTTTAATCTTCAAGTATTCTACAACTTCCAAGCTGCACAGTAGCATTTTGGTTGGTCAGTAATTTCTGTGTGTCCAGTATGCTCTTCTGTGGGGCTTCATTACTTTCCCATATTTTAAAATATTCATGGCCTAGCTTTCTACTCTCTAAAACTGAGCCATTATCAAGGCAAATACCTTACTAAGGCTATGTTCATTTTACCTGTAGGTATAAACAATATGGTTTTGGTTCATTCTCTCATGATGGTTATTCTTTGGTTCGGGGTTCATAAATATTGGAGAGGCTTTAAAGGCCTACCAACGAACCCACTCTGGAGCACAAAGGTCTTATTCTCTTTGATACTGCTGAGTTTCTAGGATCCTCAATAATACTCAAGTGTAAAAGAAGTTCTGTACATCACAATGTATTTTACTCTGAATTTCACGTTATTCCTTACTCATGCAATAGCATTTTTTCTGCCCTTTAGCTTCTTTGTAGCCCAGAAATTGTACTTTCAGTTTTTATTTTGCTCTACAAAAGACAGCTACATCTTGGCTGCCTGATAACTTTACAAACTGATGAAACATTTAGAGAACTAGTAGTTTTATTTGTCAATAATTTACTGTATTTTTAATAAATGAAATAACTCACCAACTGTGCCAGCTTGTAGCTCCTTCAAAGACATTCCTCTTGCAATAAATTTTAAATTTCTTTGTAGTAAAGCTGCCCCGATTTTCATTATTTTAACATATGAGAGGGAGTGGCTGAGTGGAGAGAAAGCTCAGTGAGTAGAAAAGCTCCTTCTCTAAGCTCTTCTACACGTTTGCTTCGTTCGCTTTTACCACTATTACCTGCGACCTGATGAAAATACCGCTGACATTGAACTGGGACCAATCAAAAGTTTTTCTAGTGCTTTTATTATCTTATTAATGAACATGTAAAAGTGATTGCGTCAAATTTACATTTGCCCTGAAGGTGAGATGTCTCCTGTTGCAGATCCTCTCAAGTTGAAGGTTGGGAGCGGATCACGCCGGAACACACATGAATTCAACAATATATTCTCAGCTACGCCACCTCCACGCACCTCCGCAGCTGCCATGATTGTACCTCCGAAGCAACTCAACTCTCAAACTTCCTGTACATGTTCAACAGTAAATGCCTTTGAGACTCAAGTGAAAACTGATGTCACCGACTCTAAAGACCACCTAGGAGCTGTTTCCAGTGTTATTCCTGATGTCAGTAACCATATGGGACACGTCGACTTGATGTCTGAGTATGGAGTACAAAATGAAATGCTGGCCAGCTCTACCAGAGCTCTTGCTGACGTTGGTTCATCAGTCCAGAAACTCTCATATCGTGACCGCTGTCACACCGTCAGTGCGATGATGAAGCCTCGGATTACTTACAAAAAAATGATGAATGAACCTGTTGTGAAAGTTGAAAAATCCCTAGAAGCTGTGTCCGTTATCGAATTGAGAGAAACACCAGCTCAGAAGCTCGGAATAAATACAGGGGTCGGAACTGAAGAAGCTAACTCTGGAGTTGCGAAATCGCCCAGCTTTTTCAAAGTTCGACGCTTGCCCTATCGAGACAGGGGCTACTCTGTAGGAGCGAAGCTAATTCTTTCCAAGCGGCAAAATAATCAAGCTAACTTATTACATAGTAACGTCACACACAATCCTACGCCTGCTGCCGAGCCCACGCAAATACTAGAAACGCCGATTAAAACTATTTCTTCAGACAAAGACCCACTTTGTTGCGCGCCTGATTTGGGGGAGTTTGAGAAAGACCCAGGGTTTTTTATTAAGCGAAAAAAGAGGTCACTCCTCATTCCAAAACTAGTGACCATCCCAGCCACTCCTCCTACGTTTCTCTGTACCGCCGAGCAAAGTTCCGTGCCTTCATCATCTAATCTATCGTGCAGTTCTCCCAGCTCTTACTCAACCAATCGCTTAAGCCCTACCCGGTGTAATGTATCCCCACGCCTTTCCCGGAACTACTCGGAACAGTCTTTTAGTCTCGATGAACCAACTGTCCATGCTCGAAGAAAACAGAGACCTTATAATAAATCTTTAACTATTGACATTCCTCGAGATAAGGGGAGTCTGAGCGATGCCTCTTGCGACACTCATTCACCGAGATCCTTTGATTTTCTCCTCAGAAGCCCATCGGAAGATCGTGCTCAACAAAGCGGGGTAGATTATGAGGATCAATTAATTGGAGCTTCAGATTTCGATGACGATCGTGAGCCTCGGTATATAGATTCTTCCAGTGACTCGAGCTCCATATCAGAAGAATTAAGTTGCTTCAAAGAATCTTCAGTTTCTTTAAATAAAGAAAAACCCAGTCTTCTAGAAGTCCATCTATACACAGATTCTGAAGTCATGCATTCTGAGCAAGGCAGTTGTCCAGTTGCCTCAATAATAGACTGTGGAACAACGACTGTTAATTCTTTGCCCTCAGGTAGTACGGAATCAGAAGTACTTTGTCCCCTAAATGACGCCCTAGGGAAAGAAGAAGCGTTCCAAGCGTCTGCAGAAGTTAAGAAGAACAAGAAAAACAGACTTACGAGAGGTATGTTTGTGTTTGAAAATAATAAAGATGTAACTAAGGTAATCTCAGAAGTATAAAAAAGTGATGCAATCTTGGTACCTCTTACCTATTTGTTTGTTTTCGCTTTTTCAATGGTTTTTGAGTCGTGAAAATGGTAGTACGCGTGAGCAGTGTGTGTCAATCTTTGTAACCCTGGTTATCCCACTTGAAAATTTTGATGTAAACTACAGCTTTCTTTCAAAATCATTTTCCACTATTTTCATTTAATTTTTCAGTAAAAATTTATGCTCTAACTTTATGCTCTAAAGTTAGAAAAATTGAAAAATTTATGCTCTATGAACAATTCGACGGGTTCATTTAGTCAAGAGTACTTGACTGAAGCTGGGTTTGAGCTGGGATTGATTAAAGCTACTGAGCTGGGTTTGATTAAACTCTGTGTCTTGACTTCGCCGCTGTAGATAACTCACAGTGTGTCATCTCCTATTGCTCAGTAACTTAAATCTACGGATTTCGTGCTCCTTAGAAAGGAAGAAGGTTTCATCATGCAAACTTTACTTCATGAGTTTCGTGAGCTAATGAAAGTCATTCCTTCTCCGCAGGCGCGACAGTCGAGAGAAGCATAGGCGGATCTTGCTCTTCTCTACAAATTCGAAGACCTCGGTCTGCTTCGGTGCCACCAAAGGAAATATGATAGGGAACATAGCATTTGAATACGTTTTCAGGGAGTAATGTTATTCCAGCATTTTGTAGGGAGGTCGGAGGTAGTTGCAGCTTACAATTTAATTGTTATTAAAAGTCTCAAGTGAATGTAAACTTCAACCTGAGTCAGTACTCGTCATGATGCGCTTTAAAAATTAGATAATTACTTATGTAAAAGTTAGTATCATTCTTTTTTTACTGATTTTCATTATTCTTAACATTTCATTTCAAATTGCAATTTGACATAAAATGATACTATTTAAAAAAATCAGGAGGATTGAGTTGCTTCCGTAGAGTCGCCCTATGAATACTGAATTTATAGGTACATAGATTTCTATCTGACTCTGCGACCGTTGAATTCAACCTTCTTCAAGCCGCCGTTCAGGTCGTCAAAGTCTTTGATATCGAAAGTTATATCGAACAAACGTACCAAGCTTCTCATGAGCGTTTCTATGTTGGAAATATTACAAAGTCTATACTTCAGTTAAACGACATCATCTTATGCAAATTTCAACTAATTTAGATGATTATTAGTTGAAATTATTGATAACTGAATTTCAGTAATGTATCAGTTGAAAGAAAAAACTGATTTCAATCTGGATTAGTTGAGGTGAGCACGAGATGATGTTTTATAACTTGTTTTATAACCTTTATAACTTTTCACATATCCTTCTGAGCGTTTTTTAGAATACAGGGAGCGTCATGTGTTGTTGAGGGTATCGTGCAGAACCTGAATTTTAATCCCACGATGTGCCTAAGTAAAATACCCCATTTAAATGCCAAAAAACCGTAGTTTTGGAATCTTACCGATGATGAAGAAGGGTTTGTTTCATTGAAAAAATGCCTGCCCTTGTATTATTTGAGGCGATTCACGGGAATTTGGAATTTGGACAATCACATGTGTAGGTTTAGAATTAATGAGCAGGTTGGTTAATTTTTGTATAAATTTTTGAGTCTCAAGTTTTTCACACACGCATCATTTATCTGGTCATTAGCTAGTTTAAGTACTTGTATGACTTAGCCTCGTAGTGTAAGGGTATACCAAAGTTTTTTAACGCAACCCTCGTATATTTCAAGAAGAAGCAAATGCTATGAGTCAGATCTGCATATCTGAGCAAATTCTGTACTTGCAGCCACCGGCGATTGACTTCAAAGCCCTTCATGTTTTTGTTCGCTCTTCGCTAACTTTTGGAAGCTGATTTCATGTTATATGATTTCTCAGGTTTTGTTTCATTAGTAGTTAAGTGAACTAGCATGCAGTACCATCCATGTCATGTTTTGAAAGCCCGTCAATAATGTGCCGAGGCTCACTGCGTTTTGACTGTAACGTACATCTTTGTGATTTCGTGTGTTAATAAACAGAAATACTTGTAATTGCTAAGAAAATAATTTTGCAGTATTAGTATCTTACTACACCTTGAGCTACAACCAGTACTCTGTATTATTGTAATTACACTCTTGTTCGACAGCGTCGGCGTTGTCCATTTCTTTTAATTTTACCACTTACCCAGCCAAACTCTTTCGCCGTAGCATGCATGTTTTTTGCCACCTAAGCGATTTAATTACTTGGGCGGCGAAAAACATGCATGTAGGTGGCGAAAAAGTTCGACTGGGTAGACGTTTATTGACAGTTTAGCTAAGCAGAATTGTGGATTTCACTTTGATGGAGTCGATTCAAAGTAACCGAACAGATTTTTATAATTTTCAAGGGTCACGAGTTTCGTAACTTATTGTAATGGATACCCGCTTTCGAAGGACGGAAGAAACCTTGACATTGCTGTGTTATACATCTGTTGTACTTGTCTGACTTTTCAACTTTAGATCTGTAGAACTAATGCTTTCTCTTTGAACAATTTATTTGAATCTTTGTTTCTCAAAAGTGTGGTATTGTGTACAGCATTAACGGTGAATTTTTTAACCAAAGCTGATTTGTTTAATACTTCGTTGTTTCGTGAAGTTTTCTAGCTTTCTCTTGGGTGCAATTTTGCGTAACGGAGTCTTATGCTTGCAATCGCTAGAAAAAACGAAGATGAACACATGCTAGTGCAAATTAAACGTGTTTTAGATTAATATTTTTCTTAAACAATGCAAAGAGAGGATACAACTAATATTACAGGACTGTGATTTACTTTTCTTTTAGGGAGGAGGCTGAGTTAAGCATCTATCTGAACGGTCAGCATCTGGGCATTAAGAGAGAAAAAGGACACCATCATGCTTTTATTTCTCTTTGAATTTAAGGTACTCCTGAATTTAGAGGTAAATTTCTCCGGGTAAAATATGGCGCACCTTTGAATGAAGAAAAGACATAGGGAACGATTGATAACAGCGTCAAACCGAACAAGACACACTAGCGGATGATGTGAGTGACGTTAGGTTAGCTAGAGGTATTCAAATGCCAAATAATTAAAATCCATCACAAACATGATGTTTAATGGTGAATTGAGCAAACGATTTAACTATGATGTAATACTCACGGCTTGTCACCCTAAAACATTTACTATTTCCTTGGTGAATGGATATGGAGTGCCTTATACAGTGTGATAATTTAGTCACATGCGGAAGAACAAAATCGATTCTATTTACTATTGTAGTTGTTAATTAATGGGTAAGGCATCAGGAATTTCGTTTATGTTAGCGCAACGATTTATTTTGCTGCTTTAAGGAATCAGTTGTGTCGACTGCGTTCCGAAAACGTGACTCTAAGTAAGTACACGCATTTAACAGGAGGCATTTCCCTGTCGTATTTCTGACTAATGAGTAACCGATTCTGAGTGTTCGTTGTATAAAGTGCGGTTACGAGAGTGTATTAGAACTACATATGAACTGACGTAAATAAATGGAAGTATTATAGAACTCTGATTTTCCTTGTCCTTAAATATTTTTCAATGCTATAGTTTTATTACGCCCTCGGGCCGCCTTGTCTCTTCTACTTCACTGAAGGGTCAGCCCATGTATACACGAACCTTTGTTTCAATTTACGAACTCCACTGCATAGGTCAAAATTTCCGTTAATTAAAATCTGTTATAAAAATCAGGAGCATACATTTTTAATAATGAAAGATTCTCTAAGCAATTGCTTAGCGTCGGATGAGATTTTAATCCAATGCAGTGCTGTTGTCTTTCCTGCGCGATTTTCTGTCCATGCATCCATAAGAATGAGACTTGTAGCGTTAAAAACTTCCCAACTGAATTAAAACAGTTCCCTGTTACCACCACCCTGGTATCAGCAGCTCAGTGGTGTGCACCAATGCGCTCTCTTGGTCGTGGACATCATTTTCTTACGAAGTTACAGCAGCAGTGTTACCAGTTACCACCAATGGCTCAGCACTAACGAACTTCTCGCGCTAACAGCAAAGGTTGTGTTTCTACTCGGTGCCGCACACTTGTTCCCACGTCCCTGAGTCCTGAATTTCAAATATTTTACGTTATCGTAGCGGGTGAATTTAATTAAAATAAATGGTATATCAGGATTCGCTCTCCTTTCTCCGTTGAGAATTTTTGATTATGATTCACATCATTATTGGTTAATCATTTTTCAATGCACGCGCGAGACCATAAATTTACGTAGCTAAATTTCCTTGACTGATGTCGAAATTTCAGCTTCGAATGCCAAAAACTCTCTGTGTAAAATTTTAGGTGAACTGCATTCATTTTTTACGTGTCTTCGCAACTTACAGGGTTTGGGCGAGGATACTACTCGTGTTTGAGAGTGGTTCGTACGCGCTTCGTTACATCAAGCTAGCTCACACACGCCGGGGACGATGTAAAACATTCTCTGCCGTTCTAATACGTTGATGTCTGCGAAATTCAAAGTTCATTTCAAATGTGGTAAAGCATTAGCATGATAGGCTGTTATATTTATCATTAGCTCTTGTGTGTCGCATTAGTGACTATTAGCACTGATTCTAATATACTCATCAAATTCAAGCAATGCATCAAGGAAAAATTGTAAAGACCAACAAATGAGAAAATCTATTAAAAGTTCTACTCATAAATTTAGAGAAATACTACTTTTCTATTTTCAGCTATTGTGAAAATTATTATTGTGATTATTATTATTATTGTAATTATTGTGAAAGATATTGTGAAAATTTAAAACACCAGTCGTTGTCAAAATTATTTGAATAAGGATCAACAATATTGAATTAATTTTTTATTATTTTAAACGATAATATTTTTTATGCCAAAAGGGTGTGCCATACGTTAATCGGTCTACTTGTTCCCATACAAAAATAACACCTTATTTGTACTAAGTTTTAACAATACAAAGGGAATCATCAGATCATCATTATGCTTTCCGAACACTGCCGCAACGTTTAGTCAACTTCTTCCATTCTTGAGGCATCTTCATCTTCTCCCTCAAGAGGCGGAAGGTCGTCCAAGGAAGGCATTTCGACACTAGCGTCCCCCGAGTCGTCGTCGATACCAAGGCCGAGTTTGATCATCCTGTAGATGCGACTAGCGTGAGTAGTGGGGTCCTCAAGACTGAAGCCTGACGTCAGAAGAGAGGTTTCGAACAAAAGCATCACGAGATCTTTCACCGATTTGTCATTGCGATCGGCTTCTGCTTTCTGTCTCAAGTTTTCGATGATGCTGTGGTCAGGATTTACTTCAAAATGCTTCTTGGCCGACATGTATCCCATCGTTGAGGCGTCCCGAAGCGCTTGTGCCTTCATGATACGCTCCATATTTGCAGACCATCCGTATTGAGAAGTGACGATGCAACACGGGGAGGTGACCAACCTGTTTGATAACAAAACTTTCTCAACCTTCTTGTCCAAGATATCTTTGATGAGTTTGCACAAGTTTTCGAATTTTGCTTTCTTCTCCTCAAACGTCTTTTTCTCGTCTTCATCTTCAGGTAGTTCCAGACCTTCCTTTGAAACCGATACCAAAGTTTTCCCGTCGTACTCCTTCAGCTGCTGTACGCAATATTCGTCGATGGGGTCAACCATGTACACGACTTCAAGGCCTCGCTTGAGAACCTTCTCAACGAATGTTGAATTGGCAACTTGCTCTTTGGATTCTCCGGTCACGTAGTAGATGTGCTTCTGGTTATCCTTCATTCGAGACACATACTCCTTGAGAGACACCATTTCCTCGCCGCTCGCTGACGTGTGGTAACGCAGAAACTCGGACAACTTCTTGCGATTAGTGGAATCTTCGTGGATACCCAGTTTGATGTTCTTCGAGAAGTTATCATAGAACTTCTTGAAGTTCTCCTTTTCCTCATTTAGCTCATCAATAAGTTCGAGAACTTTTTTGACAAGATTTTTGCGGATCACCTTCAGAATTTTATTCTGCTGCAACATTTCACGAGAAATGTTAAGAGGAAGATCCTCCGAGTCCACAACGCCGTTGATGAAGTTCAGGTAGTCTGGAATCAGTTCCTCACAGTTATCCATGATGAAAACCCGTCGCACGTACAATTTGATTTTATTCTTCTGCTTTTTGTTTTCGAAAAGATCGAAAGGCGCTCGGCGCGGGATGTAGAGAAGAGCTCGGAACTCCAACTGTCCTTCAACGCTGAAGTGCTTGCACGCGAGGTGGTCTTCCCAGTCGTTGGTCAGTGATCTGTAGAACTCGCCGTACTCGACTTGCGAAATGTCGTCAGGGTTGCGGGTCCACAGCGGCTTGGTCTTGTTCAGCTCCTCATCCTCATTGTACTTCTCTTTGATGGTTTTCTTCTTTTTCTCCTTCTTATCAGCATCTTCGTCCTCGCCCACGTCTTCCACTTTAGGTTTGTCATCTTCCGTAGCCTTTTCCTCATCTTTTTCATCTGCCTCGTCGTCCTCGACTTCCTGGAAGTAGAAAAATATTTATGAGAAATGTCAGTGTCATTAAGTCAAATAATACTATACTGGGACTGAAATAGATCATCAGAGACATAAGAGGGTTAAGTTGAGAATAGTTTTTTCAGAAACACCTTTCGACTGTTAGGTATGTTAAACCTTACCTTTTCTCTTTCCTTTTCAACAACGAGTTTGATGGGGTAGCCGATGAACTGCGAGTGCTTCTTAATAACATCTTTGATTCTTCTTTCTTCGAGGTATTCAGTCTGATCTTCCTTGAGATACAAAACAATCTTGGTCCCGCGACCCAAAGGCTCCGACATGTCGGGTTTCACAGTGAATGACCCACCAGCAGCTGATTCCCAGGTGTACTGCTCGTCGTCGTTGTGTTTGGTGGTGACGGCCACCCGGTCTGCTATGAGATACGCAGAGTAGAAGCCCACACCAAACTGGCCGATCATAGAAATGTCAGCACCTGCGTTGAGAGCCTCCATGAATGCTTTAGTGCCAGACTTCGCAATGGTGCCGAGGTTGTTGATAAGGTCAGCCTTGGTCATACCGATTCCGGTGTCATAAATAGTGAGAGTGCGGTCATTTTTGTTGGGTACAATGCGTATGAACAACTCTTTGCCGCTCTCCAGTTTTGAGGGATCTGTCAAAGATTCGTAGCGAATCTTGTCCAGAGCGTCAGAGGAATTTGACACCAATTCTCGAAGGAAGATTTCCTTGTTGCTGTAGAACGTGTTGATAATCAGGGACATCAGCTGGGCAATCTCAGCCTGAAACGCGAAAGTTTCCGGTTCTTCTGCCATCTTGACAATTCAGGTCTGAAAAATAAAGTAGTAAGTGTAAGTTTTTAAGAAAGAATCATACACTCCACACAACATCGAATGACTTTTAATAGCATTTTTGTAAGTTTGAAATCCCATTCTCGTAAGGAGCCTATGAATTAAAACTGATTTTTTTTAGGATAGGGTATTGTGGCAGTGTGGAACTGAAAAATTAAAGCTTAATTTACTTTTTGACCATAGGGTACAGGAACTTTCTCACTTTTATCCTTCGGGCTTATTCAAAACTGTCGAGTTCTTCATTTTTAGTATCGTTAACGATAAACAATTTTGAGAGATATTTTCCGAAAGTTACTGTCTTACGGAATGAGAGTATCAGAGTAGGTTTACAAGAGCATGAAAAAAACTGACCACGTGGAACTTAAAACCACTGAAAGTTAATTATCTGTAAGCATCATAATTTTGGACGTGCATTCACAAGCGATCTTCCAGAAGTTGAAATTATTAATTATATTCACGAGGTGCAACAAACAAAAAAACTGACCACGTGGAACTTAAAACCACTGAAAGTTAATTATCTGTTAGCATCATAATTTTGGACGTGCATTAACAAGCGATCTTCCAGAAGTTGAAATTATTAATTATATTCACGAGGTGCAACAAACAAAAAAACTGACCACGTGGAACTTAAAACCACTGAAAGTTAATTATCTGTTAGCATCATAATTTTGGACGTGCATTCACAAGCGATCTTCCAGAAGTTGAAATTATTAATTATATTCACGAGGTGCAACATCTCCACAAGCTTATTGACTTTCAAAGTTGGGCGCATTGCAGCCACCCTAGAATGAGCCAATTTAGCCAAGATGGAGCCCCACTCGAGAGCAGCCAGCAGAGGCAGGGTGGGGCTACACAGCGCGCGTGCCGAGGCCGGGGGGGCACGCAGACCAAAATAGCCCGCGGCGTGCCGGTGCCGGCACTGCGACACGTGTGCCGCCCCACCCACGGCTGCCACACTGCCCTTCTTCTTGCCAGCTTCTGGCATTTTTTGACGCAAAAATTAAGCCATGAAATTATCATCAGCCTCGATGGGTTACCGAATGGTAAACTAGACAAGTACAAGCAAGGATTGACTTCTGTTTTAAGATGTAATTCGATGAACTTCTTGTGGCTTTTGAATTTTTGAAATGCATGCAATGAAAAGAGTATTTCTACTGATTGAAATCTGATCATTTTGACCTAAAAACAGCAGCCTTCGCTGGCATTACTCTCGCCAGGCTCTCTGAAGTTTGAAAAATGCAACATGAATCGTCTCTTTTTACTATGAAACTGTAGGCAACTCGACGAAAAGTTTGACGGTGGACACGAGAAATCTGAACAGCAATAGATTGTTGATCTTCGACTTAGATCTATATCTCGATGAGTTCCAAAAAAAGATGAAAGCATGGAATAGAACACATAACTCATGTTTGAAATGATCATTGCACAAAAATAATCATCTTGCAATTTTAAGATTACAGAATCGATTTACGCACATAATATAAGCTTTTCTACCTCATTAACAGGATCTAGTTACTGCAAGTCACAATAATGGGGCGATATATAAAATTTCTGAGGAAATAATGCTCAATGCGTTATGCAAGTGATCATCTTCACATCTGGAATTATTTGAGTGGATGCATGAAATGTTTTTGGTCACTAGCGCATGAGCAAATCGACATCGAATCAATTACCCATCATTAAATGTTTACTGCATCAATAGAACCATTAAAATTTCACATAAGCATGAACAAAAGTTTCCTGATGTGTCGTTCAAGTTTATTGTGTCGAAACACTAATTCAGCTTGAAGGAAAAGAGAAGGTAGGTACCCACATTGAACATTAAGCACTCATTTTTCAACTTGTGAATTTCTGCTCACCTGTTTTATATTACGGATGAGACAACTGAAGGGTTCAAGCAGCGGCAGATTTGTATAAGATCTGTTTCTTTCCGACTAGGGAGTTGCACTCGCTTTCCTCACTTGGAGCGGGTTAGTATAAAACTGAAGACCTGGGCCATTGAGGGGCTTTATATAGCCCACCGCCAGCGTGTACTCGAATGTTCTGCACTCGTCGTGGTTACCCTCGCTCTGTTCGGAACTGACGTTCGAAGATGGAGTGGTCATATGTTCTAAACACAATCAGTGCCAGGAGCGTCGATATCGTCAAACTGCACCCTAGTTATTTCCGTTCGTTTCGATTTGTAGAAGAAAGATGATTACTGTTTTAAAAATCATAGTCATAGCACGGACAGTTACAACATTTATCTTGCAGTGGAAAAAATAAAATATTGAGTAAAAAAAGTACCTCTGCTTACTTTATTTTTAATGAGATTGCTTATTTTCTTTTTATACTTTGTGGCATCACATTACAAAATATGTTTGAAAACTAAGCACTAACGACAAGACGATCTTAAAATGGTCTATAAACTCTTTGGGAATTTATTCTGATGCAGAAAGATCAAATTAAGCAAAACGACTGAGTTTGAACTTGCAAATTGTAATATCGATTTATTCCAATGCATGACAATATGTAGACCGCGCCTTGAGCGACCAGAGGTCACGGAGGGGACTTTCATGATGCTTTTCACCGACCAGTGGTCACAAACTCAATTTTCATAAATACTTAATGTAACTGAACCAAGGCGCGATCCATTTAATATTTGCAGTTTTCAAAATTTCTTATTACAATTGACTTTAAATTTGAGTTGAATACTGAACTTCAACTTAGCAAATCGCCGTCAACGTGTCAAGTATCTCAGCCTGATTACTGAAAAATTGATTCGAGACACACGCTGCGTACGGCTCTTGAAGCAAACACGTCTCGAAAGAATAACAATTTTTTGATAGACTTGGTAAAGACTAAGCCGTCACCTGAATCTCAATAAGATTTACTTACAGGTATACGGAGTTTGTTATCAGGATACGATTGGGTTGAAATTATAAAAAAAAAACTTCAGAATGTTAGGTTAATCACACAATGAGAATCTGACAAATAAATTGTAACCTTTACAAGATCGATCATTTCGAGCATAAATTTTCGCTGATTTTAAAACGTGAGATTGGTGGGAAATTTTAATCTTAAGTATAATGAAGTCAGTCTTTCCATGTTCCCAGTTACGCAGGGTCGCACCGCCCGTTCAACCGGGGGCTGAAATTTCAACCAGTTCAGTCACCGTAACATAACAGCTGGTAGCATAAGTTTTTCTACGTCGACTTGGCAATTCTACTTGCTTCAGTACGTAATGCAGCCAAGTGATCTTAGGAAAAATTACGCTGCTATTTGTACCGGTAAGACGATAAAAACTTAAAACCCACCTCATCAAACACTGAAGGGACGATTCATTAATTACTTAGGTGACGAAAATTATTAGCATGACATCATTATCGATGTAACTGGTAATAAATCTGCTGTGTGAGAGATACAGCCTGTCTTCTGCAACATTTTTTACATCTATTGGCCGAGTTTCATGCGCTCCATTATATGTTTTTATTCATCAGCCTTTAAATGTGTCGAAACAGAATTTCGCAAAAAATACGATACGAGGACAAATGCACAAATGGTTTCAGAAGTGCTGAATCACACTTGATATATCTAAGTTTTCAATGCTCTACTAACGAGAAAGTCTTGTTTTGTGACTGAGAATATGAGTGCGCTTCACTTTTTGAATTCGCTTCACTCTGAAAGCAATTAGAAAAGCACAATAATTGGAAGCTTTATAATGAAAAAGCTTTCAATCTTAGTGGAATCATAACATTGTACATAGTACTTCCAGCAATACCTAGCTAAGGATTATTAGCAATTTAAAATCTCTGAATAGTACTTTGAATTCAGGGCTCCATTAAGCGATGTAATTGATTACATCATCTTCAGAAAGGTATCTCAATTTTCATAAAATTAACGGCGCTTTAATTAACTCCTGTTCATGCATTCTACCCACTATCAGCTGCACTGATAACAATTAAACGAGAAGAGGAAATGTGAAAGACCATTTCTGATGTTTCTTGAGCTAAGCAAAAATTTTCCGATTTTCTTGTTGACAGGGGTGTAAAAAAAGGCTAGTGTGTGAAAGCAAAAGACTATTTTTAAAAATCCCTTTAATAAACCGAGGCTTCTGCGATTTTTTCCCGTACACATGGGCATAAAAAAGTAGCCAGTGTGCGAAAGAAAAATATCATTTCTTAAATCCCTTGAGTGAACAGAAGTATCTCCCATTTTTTCCGTACACAGAAGCGTAAAAAAGTAGCCAGTGTGCGAAAGCAAAATACCATTTCTGAAATCTCTTGAGTGAACCGAAACATCTCCTATTTTTCCCGCACACAAGGGCGTAAAATGTGGTCAGGGTGCGAAAAGGAACGCTAAAAATAAGCAGTCCCTCTGGGGGCTGGTGAGGGCGATCGAGGGGCGCTCTGTCCGACTGAGAATAAGATATTTCAGGACGCGGCGGCCGAGAGAACTTTCGTGAAGCTTCTAGAACATTTGCTCGAGAGTGAAAGAATTGCCCGAGTCATTTTTCTGCAAATGTAGTGTAGTTGGAACGCAAATTATCTATCTTGATATTCTCAGGCACATACACGAGAACGCAAAAAATGCCGTGCTATAGCACGGCATTTTTTTTTGCGTGTATGTAACGCAGATATAGCTAGGCCGCATGGTAGTTCATATGCATTTTGGGACTCAAGAAGACATCACAAAAATGAAAGAAATACCATAATAACTTTTACCGCAGGGATAGTAATGTTGGAAAGTAGATTGGGCGTTTTGGACGTATACAGGAAACGCTAGAAAAGCCCTAATAACTTTCAAACCAGATATAGTCCTGTCATATGGTAGATTGTGCATATATTATTATGTTATCCTGCCTTTCAAACATTGTTTTGTATGGTGAGGATAATTTCAAATGAAAGGAAGGAAAGTTGTAACGTAGAAAGTAATGGACATTAAATATTCTCTACCCCCGAGTTATGCGTCATTAACTCAAGATAATTAAATTTTATGTTGATGAATGTTCATCTCAGTTATTCATAATGTGAATCGGGATCGCTTCAATTGAGTTTGAATAACTTAATTTTTCTTATTCGTGCCAGTTAAGTTCTCATATGTTGATGTCGTTTAACATGAAGATTTGCTTTACTCATTTACCTTCGACTTGGAATAATGCTCCAAGTACAGGTTTCCAAAATGTTTCAACCATATTGATTCTTTGCTAAGTAATATAAATAAATTATTCAAACCCCGGAATAGGTTCTTAGGCTTGCATTCAAAATTGGCTAACAGTCGTAGTTTGCATTTGATCTCAGCTCTGTATTTCGTTGTGCTACCAGCGATCCAAAGCTTCTTTGCGTGTTATAACTCATATATACTTAATTCTTATTGCATATTGCTATCTAAACTAAGTTTCTAATTAATATATATTAGTTTCATAGATTTTTTGCGTTTTGAGGTGCGCCTCGCGCGTTCCTCCAATTCGTACGAACTTCGCGGGATTTTGTGTTTTAACTTTTGTTTTTCAGGAAATTGTTTAGGTTTTTGCGTTTTATAGTGCGTTATTAATTGGTGTCGCGGCGGGCGCGCTTCAGTGTTCGAGAATAGTGAATTCAGTGATTAGTGAGTTTCAAGATGCCAGGCAAGAGGACAGTGGAGGACTTTTTCCGCTTGAAGGGCATCAGCAGTATAATGTGACTCAGAAAACGGAGCGGAACTTTTCCGGGAGTTCGGGATCGGAGGACATTACCACCAACTCCCGCTCGAGCTCCCTCATGTCCTTGGACAGTGAGCTAGAGGACGGTTGTTAAGAAATATATGGTTTTTTAAATCTAAAAAAGAGATTTTGAAATGCATAAGTAGCAAAAATAGAGTATTTTTGGATTTGTTGCAGGAATTATCGCTATAGCTTGTCGCTTTACAGTTTTTTGGAAATTTATCGCTTTATCGTAATAGAACTTAGCGAAAAAATTATAGCTTTACCGTAATCGCTTTATCGCAAAATTAATCGCTGCCCGCCGTTGGAAGTCGCTGACTTTTTCAGGCCCACAAGTAGCTGTACTCAAACGTTTCCATTGTGTTAGACTTGAGAAACAAGCTATTGCTGTATCGCTTGGAGTAAGTTTTTTTTAATTGAACAGGAGGTATTTACTTCTTGTTCAATGCTACTTAATTCATAGTTTGTGATATCGGTTAGGGTAAAAATTAAATTTGGTCAATGTGATATAGTCACAAAGTTGAGGTGAAAGCCCCATGATTTTCATACCGCATTTTTAAGAGGGTACTGTAGTGGTCATATTTTCGATGAATGCTCACCGGATGAAAATTTATCAAGGCATTTGATGTAGGTGAAATTATTGTTTTCCAATTCCTATTTTCTTTTTATATTCTTATCACATTAGAAATTACTTGGGGTAGAACATCCCCAACAGCATGATAGTAGTCTTTTTCATCGATGTATTTATTGACTAGTTGTTCGAAGTTACCACTGTTCTTGAGAATAAATTTCCATTATGATCTTTGTTTTTATTATTCATCAAACACACTGTCATAAAGTTTTACTAATCAGTCATGATCCATGAGTGGGTTTGAAATGAAAATTTTACAAATCAATCTAGGTATACGAAACGAATTGACGTAAAAGTGTTACTCATTACTCTCCACACTTATGGGACGATGACATGTCGTAAAAGTTTCACTGGTTCGTCATGAGACACAAGAGGGGATTGACTAGGCATATCAGGGCATTGAAATGTCGGAGAGGGCTTAGACACATTTCGCCTCTGTAAATCTAAGTAACCGTTGAAAAATCGGGAAACAAATATATAAATGAAAATATTAATTTCGTGGGATTATTTACCATACCAATTTCTACGTCAATTGCTGTGTTTGAAGGTGGGTGATGAGGTTATATCACAGCATCCTTAAGTATGTTAAGCTAAGGAGGTTGAACACTTTAATGTGTTCAAAAATATTTTCAACATCTTTAGGTAAAGGTAAAAAAGGTATTTGGGATATTTCTGATCTTGATTTGTGCATTTCTCAGCCATGAATTTTCCTAGATTGAAACAATGAATAACTATTTGTCAGGCAATAAATCAGTTCTAGCAGGTTATAGTGGAAAACGGAATTAAGAATGCAAAGGTCGTTGTTGCTTGCTCCATTATTACAGTCGAACCATGCAATCGTTCTCAGCCTCTTAATAATAATAATGATAATATTAATGAAGGCATTTACGGATGCTTTATTTCCTATTTCAAGCCTGATACATATCACCTTATACATTGGATTTTCAAATGCCTTATAACTAACGCCAGGACGCCATTACGCTTTCCCCCGGTCAAGACCGGTACCCATTTCAGACACCTGGATAGAGTGGGGTATTGTGCTTGGAATTTTTCCCCTATACCCAACAGAGAAAATCGCCACCAGCGCCGGGACTCGAACCAGGGTCTGCCTAGACGGAGGCAAGTTCGCTAGTCTCACGACACGACGAGCACTCTCAAGACACGACGAGCACATAAGGAGGTGGAGATAGCGAAGAGTAAGTTCAATGATTAGACGAGTTTCTTAAATGATTTCTATCATTCTGCTCGGTGAACGATTTCTATTATCAGCAGAGAAGCTGCTCATGCTCTATAGAAAAAAAAAGATTATGATTAAAGGAGAGTAAATACACGTAATACAGTTATAGGAAAAATTGTATATTTATTGTGAGAAATGCAGGAACGACATTTAAACGAAAAGCATAAACCAATAAAGTTAGGGCAGCAAAAATATTAACTCTTCAGAGCCGGACTTTAGTTATAGTTATCGTTTTCAGGTTATAGTTTTCAGGTTACAGTTATCGTTATAGTTTTAAGTTATAGTTTTTGAGTGCTCGTCATAGCCGTGTGGCTTTCTGACCCGCCTCCGTGCGGGCAAACCCGGGTTCGAGTCCCAGCGCTGGTGGCGATTTTCTCTGTTGGGTATAGGGGAAAAATTCCAAGCACAGTACCCCACTCTACCCAGGTGTCTGAAATGGGTATCGGTCTTGACCGGGGGAAAGCGTCATGGCGTCCTGGTGTTAGTTTTAAGGCATTTGAAAATCCAATGTACAAGGTGATTTGTATCAGGCCCTTATTGGAAATAAAGCATCCGTAGATGCCTTCATTATATTAAAAAAAATAATGCATGGGGAGACGTGGTCCTTAATACCCAGCTCACAGAATGGCAAGTAATTGGTCATGAACCTATAGTCTACGAACCTCCAAAGTACTCTTGAGCCTCAGGACATGCCTGGAAGCGCAGTCAGGCGAGTAGACGGGTGAGCGGTGCAGTCAGCAGCAAGGAAGGCGCCTCAGCCTCTCATTGTACATCCGCTCGATCATCGATGGAAGGGAAGCGAAGCGGACGAAAACCGCCTGCGCCCCCTTTGTTTTATACAATGAATAATGTTGAAGGATGAAGTTGGCTGGTCAAGGGTTGAAGGCGACCTGATCTGGCACCCAAAAAACTAGCGAAGTAAGTGTGGCTTGACACGAATGGTGCGTTCATTCGGGTGTATTCCGAGAAAAGTAAACTACAGTTCAAACTCAAAAACAAGCCATCGCTAGAGCTGGGTTGTATAATTTTTTACATATTAAAGTATGGAGATTACTAGATTACTTGTGACTAAATTTAATTATAGGTTTTGACGTATTACTCATAGTTTAGTATTAAATATAGTCTTAAAATTAAGTTCAAGAACGAAGAAAGTTAAAAGTTGATAAACGTGAAACTAATACAGCAAATACTGTAAATTTATTGTTCATGCTCTAGCAACAATGCCGCAGTTGTTGGAATTAGGGCTTGAATTGGCGCAGTGCCGCTCGGTGATTCTCCTCGTTGGGTAAAGAGAAAACTCAGCCACTATTTTCCACCCTACCCAGATGTCGGAGACGGTTACCGGTTTGACCGGGGATAACTGTTATTGCGTCCTGGGGTTACTTATAAGGCATTTGAGAAACCAATGTATAAGATTAAATGTATCGGACTTGGTTGGAATATTAAAACATTATTTTCTTGTCCAGTATGTGGTGCTTCCCCACACCCTGCCTCGTAAGAGAAAAACTTTAATTCATTCAGTTTTGCGTTCTATGCATATATACAAGGAGACATTTATGAAGTATATCACAAGGGATAATCAGTTGAGTAATTATGCCTCAGTGCTTTACAAATTAGCAGTCGAGATCTGCATAATAAACTATTGTGAATTTGAATTTTTGTTATGTTTCGATATTCCCTCATATCTATAAACTTGTTTCAAGCATGCAACCAAGATAACATATTCTAACGTTGATTCGTGCTTCCGAAGAAAATTTGTTGTAGCATACGAAAAACTCTCATTACAGTCGAATTTTGAGTGACGGTATTTATATTTTTGATTAGCAAAACATCTAAACTAAGAAAATCAATAGGGTATTACTGAGAATTTATTTAGAATGGATTACCGTGTCAATTCTTTAAAGTGCATGGTTCAATGAAACTTTATACTCATTGTGTTTTATTTCATTAATTTGCCCTGCTTCTTTCTCAAAAATGCTTATTTGACATTTAAAACGACGACAGTACTCTTAATTGTAGAACTCCTTATAAAATAGATTAGCACGAATCAAAATGTAACAGCGCCACAGTTACAGTTCAACAGTGTCAATCCGTAATTTAGTCCTGAAAATCTGTAAATGTGAAGGAAGAAATTTACCAACAGCAGGAATGTAATTTCGAAGATTTTGCTAGGCTTGTTCAAACTGTTCCATGTTTGGCACCAAGCGTGGTTGCCTAATGTTAAATAGCTCTATTGGTAAATAATATTTATACATTAGATTAATTTGAGAATTATAGGTCTATTTGACAACTATACCTAAGCATGATTAAATTTATTACAGGTTTAACATCATGCACTCCTGCGCATTTCTTTGAAAAAATTTGTTTTGCAGTGGAATTCAGTGCACTTGAATTGTTAGTACTAGAATGTAATGTATATTGGATTGGTGAAATATTGAAAATATTTACAGTGTGAAATACTGATTGTTGAACTCAAGATGTGATGCTTTTGTGAATGTAAAATAAAACTGTTTTCATGTGGGCTAGATACTATTTGAAATAAATATTTCAAAAGCTTATGTTTGTATTCCATTTTTAAGGTCTTGAACAATATCCAGAAAATTTTTTAGAATTACCAATGAAAAGCAAAACTTTTGCTATTATTTATTGTTTATAATAATTTTTTTGGCTTATGATGATCACAAGTAAATGGCACTTCAATTTATTTAGTTATGCTGCAGTAAGTCATACGATCTTTCAGATTTATGAAAAGAAAAATATATTAAAGTAACTACCCAGTCCTTTCATGATAGATCTCATGGTATTAAATCAGCAGCCAATAGATCAGGTTGAGTTGACATTGTTTACAACCTTCTGCTGTATTGATCTAATGCAGTTTGAATAGTATGTACTTCTTGTGATTGAATCCAAGATGAAATCAACATTGCAATCTGTGTTGTAGATCTTCATTGCAGTTTTAAATTGGAAAAAGAAGTGAAAATAGTTAGCTTTACAGAAAGACAACAGGAAATCATCAAATTTTAAAATAAGATTGTTGCTCTTTTCTGGCTTTGCAGTTCCAGACCCTAAGTATAAATTTAAGCAGTTCAGTAAACTGCTTTTGTGTTCTAACTTCGGTAGGAATCTGAAGGATATGTCAGTTATCGATTTTGTAAATTTTGATGCCTTAGCATAGTTAATTAGATTGAAATAAACAAGTTTTCTTCTATGCACTTTCCGTCTCAAATGAATATTTTATTAGTTAGTTATAGCGGTAAATGACTTACCGCAACTCCAGTGTTTGAAGCGGCAAGTTATTCAAGGAGCACGTCGGACAGCAACACTGCAATGCGCACTCGCTTCCAGCGCGATCGTCATCAAAGACGAAACCAAACCTACCGCTATACCTCGTTAAATACTCATTTGACGAAAAAAGTGTATAGAAGAAAAGTTATGTATTTTGATGTCATTACCATGATTCAAGCAACAAAAATTTGAAAATCGATGAGTAGCTGTTTACTCGAGCGCATTCGTCATCAAAGGCGAAACTAAACTTACCGCTATAGGCCTAAATCGTAAAATACTCATTTGAGACGGAAAGTGCATAGAAGAAAACTTGTTTATTTTGATTTAATTAATTAGGTTTAGGCCCCAAGAAGTGGAAATTGACAACTGACATATCCTTCAGATTTACCCTAACTTCCAATGTATGAATTAATTTCCTTTTCTTTCCATACTCTTAATAATTTAGGTCAATATGTATTTTAGGTGCTGCAACGAAATCAAGAATTTCGTTGCACAGAATCACTAAAGGAACACATTTAAAAACCTTTTACAGGAATGACATTCTGCTTGCTGATGCATTATTTTTGAATTATTTAACTTTGAAGTTGGCTGTCGCGCTCTAAAGGAAGCGAGCGCGCCAAGCAGAATTTAATTAATAACGGAAGCTAACCCCCTATTACAAACGTAAAGAGGTTGGGTCGTGAGGGGTAGCCACAGTTCTTCTTGTGAAAACTATAAATAAAGCTTCTAACCCACCCATTAGGATGACGGCCACAATCGTGTTTACATCAACTACAAGATGGCGGTGCTTTTGGTGGTCGCCATCTTGGAGTTAATGTAAACACGATTGCGGACGTCATTCTAATGGGTGGGTTAAAAGCTTTATTTATAATTTTCACTAGAAGAACTGTGGCTACCCCTCATGACCCAACCTCTTTACGTTTGTAATAGGGGTTAGCTTCTGTTATTAATAAAATTCCGCGTGGCGCGCTCGCTGCAAAAGCCAACGTCGACAAAGTTCAACAATTCAAAAATAACGCATCAGTGAGCAGAATGTCATTCTTGTAAAAGGTTTTTAAATGTGTTCCTTTAGTGATTCTCTGCAAAAAAAATTTTTAATTTCCGAGCAGCATCTAAAATACATATTGATCATAATTTATAGGTATTATTTAATTTTTTACATTTTTTATTGCAGGTGAAATTTTGAGTCTTTAATCATTCATCATTCAACTTTGGTCCTGCTGGTTCAAAAATTGAATTTGTATAAATTTGTATTCTAAATTACTGTATTAACAAAAATGAACCACCAATATCCCCATTTTTATCAGCAGCAATCTAATGTGTCCAATAACAATATGAGACCACCAGGTCCAGGGCAAGGACAGTTTTTTGCACAGCAGCAAATGCAGCAGTACCATGCTCAAATGCAGCAGGAGATGCTGGCCCGCCCTGTAACTGGCAGTAGTGGTCAGCCCCAGCATGGTCTTTGTAACACAGCCCTTAACACTACTGCTCCAACCTATGGAGCTGGACCTAATTCTTTTCCAAGTTATGGTGCTGGATCCTTTGGCAGTCAAGTGTACACTGCTAACCCTAACATGGTTGCTAGTTCTAGTATTGGGCCCAATGCTAATACAGGATACAATCATGGCTTGAATACCAATGTTACCCATGGTTCTGGGTCCAAAACAGTTTCAGGTTATGGTTCAGGCATTGGTGCAAATAGTGCTTCTTGCATGCCTGCTGCAACTTCAAGCATCCAATGGCAGACTGACAAGAATGTGAGTGGCTTATAAGTTTTGTGTATCGTAAAAATGTCAACTATAATGTTACGGCATTATGCTTGTGTTTTGGATTAATCATAAATATTCAAATTGTTTTTTGGTTGCTGTTTTGATGGTTTTCAATTATTTATTGTAATACAGTATGCCATGAAATGGATTGTATTTTAGTTACCTTACAATATATTGTTATCAGTAGTCAAAATCTATGTGCTACGCCTACTCCCTACATTGAGGATTTTATGCATCATGTTTGTTTTATATTTTGCGCTACATGAATTTAACTTTTTGCTTGAGAGGCTTTTCTCATTCCACTCAGTAAATAATAGGACTGATATAATTTGAAGCTATTTTTTTAATATTATCTTAGGCAATTTGATGGTTTTACTTTCATTTTATTACAGCTCAGGCTAAATGTTCCAATAAGTTTCATGTATTTTAGTGTTGAAGAAATGTTTAATTCCAACAGATTATACACTTTAATTTCAATGCATCATTGCAGAGTGACATGCTGAGCTCCTCTCAGATGATGCACACCACAAGCCAGCCTGGCAATAACCAGAATTCAAGAAAAGGCAAACCCCGCTGTATTACCCTTCCACACTGGCTGAAGCTTGCCATCTCCACCTCAGAACCCTCAAGCAAGACTGATTCTCTTTTGCCTTGCGTGCGTGAGGTTTACACTAGAGCCCTTGGTCTGGTTGAATGTTCAAGTACAGATACATTCAATAGCAATAGTGCATGTAATACAGGGCTTAATGATCAAGTTGGGAGTAGCAGAAATGGCTCTACTTCAGAATGGGTTGAGACGAACAGAGTTTCATTGCTCCTTTTGCGCACTGGTCTTCATGCAAACGTCCTCGCTGTGCTGTGGGAACTTGTGAGCTGCAGCAGGGCTGGCCAGCTCTCCAGGACCGAATGTGCTGGCTTACTGGCTCTCATTGCCCTTGTACAGGTAAGCTTGTGTTCCATCTATTTCAATTCATAATAGCAAGGTATGCAACATGTCTCTTCTATTAGCAGCCAACAGAGCATTGTGGTCAATGAAGTAATTCAGCTTCAATGCCTCAATTTTATAGTTCATCAGTAATGCAGTTATACATTTATGTGGGAATTCTACAGTTATGCTTTTAAACTAAAGCTGTTTTTAAACATTGATGCTATTTCATTCCCCTGTGAAATTGTGAATAGTTAGTTGCATTTAGCATCATCTTATGTTTAGGTTTCTCATTAAAAAATAGATGACATGTACTTTCCTTGTATTCATGTACTTATCCTTGATATAGACTAAAACCTTATTTTTTATATAGACATAAAATCTCATCCTTGATATGAACTACATATCTCATCCTTGATTAGGTCTACATACCTCCTCCTTGATTTGGTCTCCATACCTCATCCTTGATTAGGTCTACATATCACATCCTTGATTTGGTCTACATACCTCATCCTTGATTTGGTCTACATACCTCATCCTTGATTTGGTCTACTTACCTCATTCTTGATTAGGTCTACATACCTCCTCCTTGATTTGGTCTACATACCTCCTCCTTGATTTGGTCTACATACCTCCTCCTTGATTTGGTCTACATACCTCATCCTTGATTTGGTCTACATACCTCATCCTTGATTTGGTCTACATACCTCATCCTTGATTGGGTCTACATATCACATCCTTGATTTGGACTAATCACCTCGTCTTTGATGTTACAGTCCGGCCAGCACCTGGTGTCAGCTGAAGTTCTGGAGAAGCTCGAGGAGCCTGTGGTACCCGTCATTGACCACCCGGCCCTGGTGCCCTTCATACAGCAGTTCCAGCAAAGCAAAATACAAATGCAAAATCCTCAACAAGATCCATTGTCATTCCAGCAGTCTGTAGCTCAACTCTTGCCAAACCATACTACCACTGGAACAGTTCACTCGCACTCAAAACCAAATTCAACTGCTCAGCCGTCAAATTGGCAAACTACAGAAAATCGATCAATAGGTAATGATTCAAATGATACTGATGAATTTGCTGATTTTGTAGCAGCCCCTCTTCCATCTGCTGGGAATGTCTCTTCTGCAGCAGGCTCATCTACTTCTTTTAATGCTACTGTTGGCTCTAATTTACTTCACCCCTCTTCCGTCAATCCTTCACAATTGTCTTCCAATAACTTTTCACTCCAGCCTCAGTCTACAGCTGCCTCTTCGGTACAGCCTCCCAGTGTCGCCCCATTGATTAATGGCACCAGCACCACTCCAGCTACTGAGAAGCGCATGAATTTACCAAAGGTTGGCTGTTCTCCTGAAAATTCTCCCAGTTTGAGTTGTGAGAACTCAGCAGAGGATGATTTTGACGATTTTCAGAGCGCTACTTCCGAGCCTGCTGGAATGTTGTCTTCTGATGGATCTCCTCGTAGCACTCATCAGTTTAATGGCGCTTCAAAAGCTAGCACCAATGGGAGCAATACTCATCATGTTAATCTTACCCAACCAACAATGGACGTGCCATCTATATCTACAGGTCAGTTTGCTGACTTCTCGTCTACGTTCGTGCCTCCAGCTTCCAGTGGCTCTGTTGATACGGGTTTGTCACTTCTTAAACCAGCAAAAATTAACTCTTGTTCTTCAGAGGATAAATATGCTGCATTTAGAGACTTGGATTTCAGTGAAGCTGATACTGCTGAGCAAGAGCCTATTCAAAACCCTGGTTTGCCTCAAAGCTCTATTGGTGATGACTCGTTTGGTGATTTCTGCTCTGCCAACAAGTCCTCTGATGATGATGGGTTTGGTGACTTCACTAGTGCAACACTGTTGCTGCCTGCAGTTTCTGCCGGCACTGATGCAGGTTCTGCTTTCACAGCAAATTTTGAGACAGGATTTTCCACCATGTCCCTACAAAACAGTTTTAGCCAGCTAAGTGTGAGCGTAAATTCAGCACCCACTTCCGTTTTGGCACAAAACAGTTTTGAAGAGGGATCGTTGTTTATGAGTAGTTCAGGAAGCAAAGGCAGTTCCTCTTTACCTAACAACTCCAGGGGGGAAAAAAATCAGGAAAATTTGAAGCGAGTACAAATCGATTCATCTCTCCCGTGTGAGTCAACATCCCAGTCTACAAACGCCGGCAACTACTCCAAAAGCAGCAGCGCTGGTCCATCTGACTGGAGTGACATATTTGGTGTGCTGCACGACAAACCTCGACCTGAGCCTCCTGTCCCTCACGGGAAAGTCGAGACCCAAACTGCACCTGAGGCACCTTTTACAGTAAGTTTGCAAGCTCAAGTTGAAAAAATTTGGGTTTTTGTTGTGGTGATATTCAGTATTTTACAATTTTATGGTCTGTAATGATATGGTCTTTGCTGTTGAGTTATTTGTAACGTGACTGATGGTATATCGAATTTGGTTTTAGAAGGATATAGATAATGCCTGTCATTGAAATGCTCTGAATCAGTGAAGTAAATGAGTAATCAAAATATTATTCTTCCATTCCGGAAGTTTTTTTTTGTTGTGATGAAACTTCTTGAGTTAAACCTGGGGCATGCTGAGCATTGAAAATTTAATTCTGATTATTTTTGGAAGCTATGCATAACTTTTCGTGTCCTGCTTATTTTTTGAGCGCCTAGTTTACACAATATACATGACCATTTTTGACACTGTACTTGATACTAATAATTTTTAACTAATGCACACTGCTTATTTATTCTCCATGGAGGGGTTTTCGGACGAACCTCCTCCATTTCCTGAGACATCGGGTGACGAGTTTGGTGACTTCGTATTGGCTGGGGACGGACCCACTTCTGCGACCACCGTCGCTTCCATTTCGCATCCTCTTCCCAATTACGGAGGTGTGAAAGCTGAGCTAACTCGTTCAAGCCTTGGAGCGTCTCTCACTCAAACAAAGAGCAATGGAGGAGAGTTGTTCGATGTCCCGCCGCCGCTGAGCCACAGCACGTCCGCCGATCCGCCCAGCACAAATTTTGTTGGCTTCAACAGTCATGGGAATGAAGCATCACCTTTTCCAGGCCTGAATGATTCGTCTGCTACAACCATTTCTGTTAGTTTCCAAAATACAGGCGTTGACATGAAAGCAAGCTTACCTCCTACCGAGTTGCCTCCGCCTTTAGATGAAGAAGTTTCGCTGTCAAAGTCGGGATCTTTTAAGCAGGATAGCCTAGGTGATCGCTCGAGCTTGGGTGATCGCACGTCTCCAGGTGTGTGTTCCGATGCCGTCAGCCTGGATAAGTACAGCAGCTTTAGGGAGGTGAGTTCTGTTAGAGTAATGTTGCGTGATAACTTTTTCATGGTTGCGTTTGGAAATAATCAGTTCTGTCTTTGCCAAGATAAATGTAAATGCTATTCATCGGTTAAAAAACATTAGTGTTAAAAGTTTGCTGGCTATGAATATTTTTCTACTGACTTGACTGTCACGTGATGTTTTTTCTGGCCAAAATCTTCAAGTATGACATTAAAAAAAAACAACAAGAATAAATAAATGAACAAATAAAAAAGTGAAAGAATAAAAATTAGAAAAATAAACAATTAGCTTAATATGTATCTGTTAGAAATTTCTTCTATTTTCGATTCACTTCAATAGAAATTTGCGCTTCATCAAACTTGTTGTTGATGAAACCAGCTATATTAATCTTGGGTTTTCTTCTGAAGAGTAACTCTTTTAATTAACTGGGCTGTTCTTCCAACGATTTTTTAGCTCCCCGCCATGTTATTAAATTGAACCATACAGCTTGTGAGAGCCATACATTTTGAGGGCCCACGTGTGTATCCAGGATGCACTTCTTGACCTAAGTACATTCAACAGTTTTCTTAGCCTCCCATCATGTTATAAAATTTCAACAGCTTTTGAGCACTCTGCCAACAACTTGAGAGCTTGCGTATGTATCCAAGATATCTTGGCCCGAGCACGGTTTGTAACATTCAACAATTTTCTCAGCTTTCCATCTTGTTGTAAAATTATCACAGCTCTTGAGAAATCTAGCAACAACTTAAGAGCCCACGTGTGCGGACAGGATGCCCTGCTAGGCTCGGGTGGTGCGGCTACAGAGGAGGACCCGGCGGCGGACTGCTGGCTGCGGTGCGTGCGTGCCTGCGAGCAGCTAATGCAGGCTGCCCTCACCGCACTGCAGCCCCTCGCTGAGCGGCCGTCGAGCGACGACCCGCAGCTGGACTGGCGCAAGGTCGCTGCCACGCAGCACATGAAGGACTTCATTGCGGGTCTGTTCCTCGGAGTTGTGGGGTGTTGAGGTGTTGGGTTTTGAGTGGGTGTGAGGTGTCGTGAGGTTGTGTTAGTTGTTGTGAGGTGTTCTGGGGTGTTGAGGTGTGGGGTGTTCAGTAGTTATGAGGTGTCATTCAGGGTTGAGTGGTTGTGAGGTGTTGTAAGTTGTCCTTGGTGTTGTGAGTTGTCCTTGGTGTTGTGGGGTGTCCTCGGTGTTGTGGGGTGTACTTGGTGTCGAGTTGTTGTGAGGCGGGTATTCGGAGCCCTTGTATTTTTGGCTTTCAGTTGTTATGCGAGTTCACTGATTTGGACACTGTGCTGCTTGCTTGGGAAGCACCTTCAAAGTGGCTGCTGCGCGTTTGCTGCTGATGCTGAAACATTGCAGTAAATGGTGTAGGAGACAAACGGTATGCTGTAACAGTAGTGAGGTTGTAGGTATGCGAAATTTTGTGTGTGATACATAAATTAGTTACTTATTTCGTTTTTCAACATTAATTGCTGGTTTTCATCCCCTCAGAGGGATACAGGTATTGTATCTATGGGAATTAGCGCTCCCAGGGGGACTATGTGAGGGACTGAGCTAAAGGTTAGGTAGGCTTCCTTTTGTTGAAATAGAATAGGTTTCTGTTTTGTTACGGACCATCTTTTTTCGGTTCACTGTTGTCCTGTTTTTCAGCACCTACTACTTTCTTCTTCAACTTTTTCTTGTTTCATGAACTTCTTTCTTAGCTTCCTGTTTCTGTGCACCTTGTGCATAGATTCCGCATTCCCTCAACTCCATACTAAATGGTGCCTCCCTCCTTCCTCTCTTAGAACATCTTTGTCATGCAATTAAGGGAGTCTAAAACTTTCTTATATAATAATAATAATAACAATAATAATAATAATAATGCTGGTTTTCATTCTTTCTTTGATGTTTCAAAGAATATTGTCAAGTTTTTGTACTAGCGGTGTTCTTGCTGACGCATTTTAGTGAATCGTATGATCCATGAACTAATGATTTGCCTGAAATATATCGTTGGGTTAATTTGGGCTTTGAGCACAATTGACACTAACTGGTGAAAAATGTAGTTGACTTTATTTTATTTTTATAACTTTGTTTCAATTTATTATGAAATATGAATCCAGATATCTTTTGTGATCCATTCAGTAACTAATCTATTACTGTTGGGAACAAGATTTTTAAAATAGAGATCCCATGAAGATTGATGCAAATAATTAATAAACGTAACGCATCTCAAATTGTGTTATAATCTTGGTTTTATAACGTCAAAAGAAGATTGAATATCCCTTTGGTTTTGTCAGTGGTGAAGGCTGATGAACCCTTTGTGCAATATTTGCTGTTAAAGCCACTCGTTATTTATAGGCGCAAAAATTCATTGCCTTACTTTTTTGAATGATGGTATTAATATATTGGTGAAATCATTGCATTAGTGGCAAACAAAAATCTAGTAAGAATAAGTCCTGTAAGAAAACTGACATGTAGCTAACATTCCGCGAGTACTTTTTCCTGAATTTGTGATTTTTGAAATATTTCTAGGCATGTAAGATTTCCAGTGAATGCAGAAACTCGAAACTTAATACAAATCATTCTCAATAGTGGCAAGTGCGCTATTATGAATCGATAATATTTGCCATTCTAATTGTGTGTTGGTATTTTGTAAGAGAAATTAGCAGTTTTATGTTCACTAGTTTTTTATGCAGCAGCTACCAAAGCATAATATTGAGCAAAAACTGAATTTTTTAACGTTTTGACAAGAAAGGCTCTGAAATTAACGTTACATTGTTATTGCCCAGAGCAGAAAAAGAAGGCTATGCTGATATAGATGAGTGCAGTGCTCTAGGAAAATGTGTGAGGAGCCACGTCCTGCCCATTAGTCCTTACAATAGTGAGAGATTGTGGTTTCGGCCGTTCTGCGTTGAGCCGTTGCGTAAGATTGAGACTTGCGAGCAGTTGCCTTCTCCATAGCGCAAAGGCTAAGCATAAGGCAGGGAAAATCGTGGTTCGAGACAGTACGACACGCGCGGTATTTCAATAACGGTCTGCGCGCCTCTTTTGGTGATCGTGGATAACGAGCAGAATGGGTAGAAGATGTAAGGGGAAAAATTCCTCTGCATGTTGGGGTAGCACATAACTCACTTCATTCCGGCAGGTTGAGGTACTAAAAACCATGTTTTCAACACGATTGGGATATTGAAAAGGTCAACAAAAACAGTACGTGACCATAAATACAAGACTGTTACTATAACAGGTACGCAGGAGGTGTGGGCGGTGAGCAGACGAGTGGAGCGGGCTTGTCAACGCGCCGCTCCGAACCGTGCACTGGGTGACGCCCTCCAGTCCTGCGCCTCCCTCTCGCGCCAGCTCGCCCAGCTCCTCCTGCCGCTCCACGTCAGTACTGCGTCCTGCTGTGCACTTCTTCCTCTCCTTGTTGGCGAAATTTAAACTTCCGTAACTGTAAACTTATTCCTCTCCTTGTTGACAAAATTTAAACTTCCGTAGCCGTAGACTTCTTCCTCTCCTTGTTGACAAAATTTAAACTTCTGTAGCTGTAGACTTCTTCCTCTCCTTGTTGACAAAATTTAAACTTCCGTAGCTGTAAACTTAGTCCTCTCCTTGTTGACAAAATTTGAACTTCCGTAGCTGTAAACTTATTCCTCTCCTTGTTGACGAAATTTAAGCTTACGTGTTCCTCTGACTGTCGTGCATTTTCTTGCTGAATGTCCAAGATACTCTACTATACGCAATGTGTGTTTCCCAAATCTTCGTGGCTGCGCGGAGAATGTGTTGATTGCAATACTTAGGGAAAACGAGCGCTCAGGCTTTAACGCAGCAGCGTTGCAGCTGTTCCTGGAGAGGTGCAAACTATTTTCTGAGATTTAACAGGAAGCCACGCAGTAATGCACTGTAGCCAAGCGTGATATCGTATTGGAAGATTGTAGATGAAGAAACTGCAATATGGCCGGGTGCGCTGCGTTGGTACCTCGGGGGGTTTCAGCGTGGGTAAGGCGTCCGGCCATAATGGGTGGGCAGCTGAAACCCCCTACGGGGTTTGGCTGCCCAGTGTGTTCGAATGTGTACTGTATTATGTACGAAATTTCAATGGGGAGACAATTATAATCTTGAGTTGTAATTATAATTACGATCATATAATTTTGTGATGTTCGTATGATGTTGATGTTCATCTTACGTGGTAAATCAGAAAGCCGGATACTGATTAAATTGTGTGACCTCCGGTGCGATATAGTTTGAATAACTGAAGCGCTAGCAAACCTATGTTACTACTACTACTACTACTACTACTACTACTAAACTTAACGTAGCTGTAGACTTCTTCCTCTCCTTGTTGACGAAATTTAAACTTCCGTAGCTGTAAACTTATTCCTCTCCTTCTTGACGAATTTTAAACTTCCGTAGCTGTAAACTTATTCCTCTCCTTGATGACAAAATTTAAACTTCCGTAACTGTAAACTTATTCTTCTCCTTGTTGACGAAATTTAAACTTCCGTAACTGTAAACTTCTTCCTCTCCTTGTTGACGAAATTTAAACTTCCGTAGCTGTAAACTTATTCCTCTCCTTGTTGACGAAATTTAAACTTCCGTAGCTGTAAACTTCTTCCTCTCCTTGTTGACAAAATTTAAGCTTCCGTAGCCGTAAACTTCTTCCTCTCCTTGTTGACGAAATTTAAACTTCCGTAGCTGTAAACTTCTTCCTCTCCTTGTTGACAAAATTTAAGCTTCCGTAGCTGTAAACTTATTCTTCTCCTTGTTGACAAAATTTGAACTTCCGTAGCTGTGAACTTATTCCTCTCCTTGTTGACGAAATTTAAACTTCCGTAGCTGTAAACTTCTTCCTCTCCTTGTTGACGAGATTTATACTTCCGTTGCTAGGGACCTTGTGGAAACGTAAACCTAAATTTATTACTCCTCTCTACCCTAAATTTATTATATATTTAATATTATTATCCAGTGGCTGTAAACTGCGGTAGAATTAATTGGGAGGTCAGGATTGAGTTGAATTTATTCTCCGCGTCAATGCATTGGGGAAATGGAAGTTTTATATTACTGTCAATTGTTATTTTACTGTCTCAGTCCTTTGGTCATCTTTCGTGAATCTATATTTTGTGCGTGTGTTCTTTCTCTGGACATCAATATTTCATCATTTCTAGTTTTTCTAAGCTTGTTTTAATTTCTGTTTTATGCAATAGCTAGTTCCGCTTTAAACCTGGTTACTTGGTTTCTGTCATTAGGAAAGCATTTCCTAGTTTTTTACTCCCCATGCCTCAAGGATGCAATATCGAATCGAGCATTTTAAAGTTTTCCATTTCTATAAAATGAAATGTCACACATCTGATAAGCGTTATAAGTCCCTGATTCATGCTCATGTTTCAACTTTCCGCACAGGCTCCGAAGCTCACACGTCGAGATTACGTTAGGTATGCCGGCGTATTGGAAAATGCCTGTTTAAATATTCTTTGCTTAGTGTGATTTCAGTTATTTAAACCAACCCCCTCACGCCATCCTGTCCTTGTCGCGGGGAGGGGGCTTGTGTGTTCAATGAAGCCCAAGGCTATGCTGTCCCAGGTTCAACCATGACAGACAGGCTTGGGCCGAGATCCAGACCAACTGGGATGGCAACATTGACAACCGAGCTGACAACTGGATACTCTCCTGGACACACACTGACCTCTCCTTGGATTTGATTGTAAGGCCGGCCGGGACCTAGACCCGACCTGCCGGCTTGATAGTCGTGCGCGGCAAGGGTTAGCCGATGGCCGGGTGGAAAGGCGGGGGGCGGTTTAAACGCCAGTGAGGCGCGGAAACGTCTCGCTGGTTAGTCAAGCGCAACAACCTGCTGCATCTGCTCGTGCCAGGAGCTATGCCTGTGCTTAGTGAGAGTGCCCGTCGGGACTCCGTGAGCCTGACAGAAGGGTTCCCCTTGTTGGCGGCCGCCCAAAGCTGGTGCCGGCTCAGGGCACAGGTGAGACCTAACCTATTAACCATGGATATTTCAAACTCAAACCCCCCCCAAACCGTAAAACAATTTGATGGTGACAACTTCAACCCGCCCCCGGACTTCTTGGACACCTCCCAGACAGGAAATGCGGAAGGCAATTCTCTGTCAACCTCCGCGGCACCAAAACCATTGCAGAGCATATCTGCGAGTGGCGAGGAACGCGAGGAGCTGCAACAGCAAAGTGAATACACACTTGAGCCTTTCAACCCGACATTTAATAAGAGACGCAACACAAATTCTAATCACCGAGCAGAGCCAACTTTGGACTCGGCCCAGAAGATGGCACAAGAGCAGGCACACCAGAAGCAACCACTTATTGCACGAGAGACTGGGATGCCTGAAACACCGCTAGGTCCCCACGATAGTGGCCCACGGTGGACGAGAGTAAACAGAGGAGGACCTGAACGACGTAGGCGCCCGCAGCGAACGGGAAGACAGTGGACTGCATATGATGAAGAGTATAAAGATACGCCGTACTATGCAAAGTACATCAATATAAACTTTCCAAACCTAGACATAATCAGAAACCTCAACGTGATCCAAGTTGACAAAGACATCAGAACCCAAATAGGTGACCCGGAGAAAATCTCAAGATGGGGCAAGAGTTCTCTACTAATAACCACCCAGTCGGAAGACCAAACAAAGAAACTCCAGTCCATAACACGCATTGCTGGAAATCCAGTTGTCGTTTCTCCTCATCGGACCCTCAATGTGGTTAAGGGCGTTGTGCGTAGCCATGCTTTTGGAGGATGCTCAGAGGACGATTTGAGAAGGCAACTGAGCGACCAAGGAGTTACAGACGTCCGGCGAGTGAAGATAAAGAGAGAAGGAGAACTAGTTACAACAAATACCTACATCCTTACCTTTGAAAAACATTCCCTTCCAAGAACCATCTCCCTCACATCTTGGCACCACGAAATTGTCGAAGCATACAAGGAGAGACCGCAGCAATGCTTTAGATGCCAGCGATTTGGCCACGTAGCTAAGTATTGCCGAAGTGAGACTGAAACCTGTGCCCGATGTGGAGAAACAGGACACAAAAAACTGGATTGTAGAAATCCGATCTGCTGCTACCATTGTCAGCAAGAACATTATTCCAACGATAGAAGCTGTCCCAAGTACATACTTGAAAATGAAGTCCTGGCCACTCAAGGAAAAAAAAAAATTCCCCGTCCTGAAGCTCTCCAAATGGTTCTTGAACGATCACCAGACCACAACCGCCTCTGCAGCACGGTACTGCAAACGCCAAGATCAAACCCCGACACAGCAAATAACCCGGCGCGCACCGAAACGAATCTACAGGCAAGCACATCTAGTACAATACCTGGCGCCCTCAACACAACAACGCAAACGCTAAAACTCCCAGATGCAACACCAACTATCGCACCCACGACTATCCCGGACTCGACTCCACAACCAGTTGCAGAGGACGCTAATGTAAATAAGACGCCACATAGACTGCCGGACAAAAGTGCCGTACCCCCGAAGCCACCAACGGAGGAAAGTGTGAGCGAACCCGGTAGCGGCAAAGACTTACCTCCTGGTGCAGTAAAAATGACGACTCATGGCAAAACCCAAGATAATTCACAAAAACAACTGGATCCTACTTGCCCACCACGGACCCAGATAACGAAGGAACCAACTAAGGAAACGCCAGCGCGCGAAGAAGGAAAAGCGAACAGATACACTTTTAAGAGACTCAATAGGCCAGACAGTCTAAACCAGCTATCAACATACGACAGTGACAGCTCAGTCGATCAAACCAGCAATAGCAAAAAAGACAATCCATCAAAGAAAGTACGGCAAAAGTCACCCAATAAATCCCACGGGACATCCTTGGGAACAAAGGAAATACCATAACGTGGAAGACCAGCCGTACGCCCAAGCTCTGGAGCTGCCAATCGTGGCTCTAATGAGTGCAAAATTCCTGTAATAGGCCAACAACCGCGGCCTTGGGAGCAGAATAGGCGCTGATGCTGAAGACATTCATCCAATGGAATCTACAATCCTACCGAACCAAATTCAATGAAATAAAAAAATCTTACATGGCCAAACACCAATTTGTATGTGTCTACAAGAAACAATGTTACGAAATCAACAAGCCCATCCCCCCTCGCATTATAAAATAATCATATCCACTGTTACTCGTGCCGACAACCATGAGCGAGGTGCTGCAATCCTCGTCCATTATTCAGTCCCATACAAAATATTGAGGCTGAACACAAACTTGCAGGCAGTTGCTGCTCGGATTCACCTCAACAAAAGCTACACTCTATGCTCCCTCTACCTACCCCACCTGGATGTCACCTATGAAGACCTAAACTCGCTAATACTACAGCTGCCTGAACCGTTCATAATCATGAGAGATTTTAATGCACGAAGTACGCTGTGGGGAGACCATACTACAAACGCCCGAGGACGATTGGTGGAGCGCCTACTGCTAACGCACGACGTCGCACTCCTCAACTCAGGCCAGCACACCCACTTCCATCACCAAACATCCACTACCTCTGCAATAGACCTGACGATTTGCTCGTCAAACTGCCAGCTCGACTTTAGATACTCCGTTCACGATGATCTGCACGACAGTGATCACTATCCAATTCAATTAGAACTCTTCCAACCAACCACAAACCACGAGCGCATCCCCCGGTTTAATACTGCAAAAGCAAACTGGCCCATGTATTACACCCAAACTGCCGTCGAGAACCCTGAGTTGTATACGAGTGAAAATACAGAGATATTCCTGGACAACGTGTGCAACATTCTCCTATCAGCCGCCAATGCCGCCATACCTCTCACCAGCGGAACGCTTCAGAGACCACCAGTCCCGTGGTGGGATGAAGAATGCGACGACGTAAAGCGTGAGAGAAGAAGAGCAGGAAGAGCCTTGCGCAGATGCAACAGCATCGCCAACAAAATACGTTACAACCGAGCGAGAGCCATTTGTAGGAAAACATTTCAACAGAAACGTTCCAAGTCATGGGAAACATACCTCAACAGCATCACATCCCGGACGAGCATGACCTCTGTCTGGAAAAGAGTGAAGAAACTATCAAGTAAGTTCACTCACTCCCCAACGCCAGTAATAGTGGACAACGACTAACGCCTCCATAGCAATCCGACTACAGTTGCAAACCTAATCGGAAACCACATAGCCATGACAAGCAACATCTCCAACGTCAGCGCTAACTTCTCAACCCATAAGCAAAGAATGGAGAGCCAGGTGCTACGCTTTGGAGACAACGATATTTACAATGTTCCACTTAATATAGAAGAACTACACGGAGCCCTATCAAAAAGTAAAGAAAAAGCCCCGGGACCTGATACCATTACCTATGCAATGGTAAAACGCGCGCATGAATCTTTCCACCAGCTCCTATTACACCTATTCAACTATATCTTTTTGCACGATGTATTCCCGGACCAGTGGAAAACTGCAATAATAATCATCCCCATCCCCAAACCAGGAAAAGACCCGCAGTGCGTGGGAAATTACAGACCGATTGCCCTCACAAGTTGCTTGAGCAAACTATTGGAAAGAATAATCAACTCACGGCTCATGTTCTTCTTAGAAGCAAATAATAAAATTACAAACGTGCAGTGCGGTTTCAGACCGTTCCGTAGTACGACCGACAACGTCGTGTGCCTAGAAACCGCTATCCGTACGGCAATGAGTCAGAAGCAACACTTCCTGGTCATCTTCTTCGACTTGGCTAGGGCGTATGATACTGCATGGCGATATAATATAATTAAAAAGCTCCACACTGGAGGACTCAGAGGACACCTACTGCACTTTGTCAATAATTTCCTCACCGATCGCAAGATAAAGGTACGTGTAGGGAATTCCTTCTCCGACACAAAATATTTACAAGAAGGAGTGCCCCAGGGCAGTGTGCTAAGCTGCACCTGCTTCCTGATTGCGATCAACGATATAGCAGAAGACTTACCGCTCTATGTAAAAAGCTCCCTATATGTGGATGATTTTGCCGTATATATAGCAGGACACCGAACGGACACGCTGGAAAGACAACTCCAAATCGCAATAAACCGACTGGAACGCTGGACTGACCGAACTGGATTTCGTTTTTCTACTACCAAGACAAACAGCATGCATATCTGCCGAGTACGTGGGTGTACCAAAATCGCACCGCAACTGGTCCTACATGGGGAAAACATCAACCAGGTGCAGACATACAAATACCTCGGCTTAACTATAGATGAGAGCCTAACATGGCGACCCCACATTCAACAACTGAAGACGTCATGCATTAAAGGGCTGAACCTCCTGAAGTTCCTCGCCCACTCGTCATACGGATCCGACAAAAAACTGTTACTACGTCTCTACATAGCCCTAATCAAACCTAAAATTGATTATGGATGCGAAGCCTATGGGTCCGCCTGCCCTTCGCTACTGGCGACTATACAACCGATCCAAAATGCAGCTTTGAGAATAGCAGCTGGCGCCTTTCGAAGCTCACCCATAGATTCACTACACAGCGAGACCGGGACCAAAACAGTAGAGCAATATCGTGCAATAAAAATTATGAACTACTATCTCCGCCTGCAAATAAACCCCAATACATACACACTTCAAGAACTTAGAAATATCCCGCCTCATGCCTACGCTCCAGAATCGACGACACCCCGACCATTTTACGTGAGTGCCACGAATCTGCTGGAATACTACGATGTACGCTTCGACAATGTGCTGGTGGAAATGCCATACGTCTTCCCACCCTGGCAAGCAGGTGCTCAAAGATTGTGCAGGGAGATGTACAATGTGAGGAAATCGCAGGTGGGGCCAGTGGCAGCTCGATCGGTGTTCTTGGACCACTTGGCATCCCACAGCGCGTCAACAATATATTACACGGACGATGCTCGTAATGAATCCGGTACTGGATTTGCTGTAGTACGGGGGGATAATGAAACATCTGAAAGGATCCAACGAATAGCATCCAGCTACACAGCTAAACTGTATGCTATCCTGACTGCTGTCCAAGCCTGCCGCTTTGCTTCCACGGGATCTGTGACCATTGTGTCTGACTGTCGTAGTGCGCTTATGCACTGAGAGAAATTTTGACACACCTAGGTGTGTCAAACGGTTATTCAGAAATATTTTGATAAACATTGAAGTATTTCTTTTGACCACATATTAAAGCGGTAGAGAAACTTGAAACACTTATTCACGTTTCAAATGGCTCAATATTTTTTGTAGAAAGCCGAACTGTGTTTAAATTTTGTAATTGGAGTACAATTCAACCCCAAAAAACTTTACATCTTCGCTAATTTTTCTTCTAATTCATGGACATTGTCTGTACATCAGTGTAATTAGTTGCTGGTCTAAGAAAGTGAAATATTTATGAGAAATAAAATCGACTTTCGTTAAGTGTGTCATGTTTGGCACACTTAAGTGTGTCGTAAAAGCCCATGACTCAAAAAAGTGTGTCAAAATTCATAGGCTAATCAAGTATTTTGTTGACACACTTTTGTGTGCCGGTTTTGCGACAACTTGACACACAAAAGTGTGCCGCTTTTGCGACAAAATTTTTCTCAGTGTGGGGATTGCACAATACAAACCTCGACACCCTCTCAGCCTTGCAATTCAACTGGCGATACAGCAAAGTGGGAAACGGATTGCGCTCTGCTGGGTACCTAGTCACGTTGGGGTGAGGGGCAACAAGCGGGCGGATACTGCCGCCGTTCTGGCAACCCACCGGCAAACCATCGTACGAAAGCCAATTCCCTCAACTGACGACAAAGCAGCAATAAAGAGTAAGGTGAATCGAAAGTGGGCAGCCCAAGCGGACAACAAACTGAGATCATTAAAAGAATCAATAGTGCCCTTCGCTACCAGCTACCAGCAAAACCGCCCTTGGGAAGTGAAACTATGCCGACTACGCATTGGCCACACGCACGCCACTCATGGACATTTGATGGAGGGGGGCATGGCACCGACGTGCGGGGCTTGTGAGCCCCCACTGACAGTGCACCACATACTTGTCGAGTGTCGGTGTCATGATATTGCGCGGAACCTTTGGTTTGGCGGACGTCCCCCGGACACCTTGGAGGGTTACCTTGGAGATGGCGACCAGGTGAAGCTTGGGGGACCGGTGTACAACTTTATCAGACAAATAAACTTCTACAACTACATCTGAAAGTGAAACTTGCCTACGCAGTGGATTAACTACTACGGAACCAACTCGCCCTGATACGGAAACGACAGGAAAACTTAACGCGGGAAACCAGTAAAACTGAGAATCACTGCTGAGATCAACACTTATGGGGCTGTGGTGGTAAAACCAGGAATATAATAATAATAATAATATTTAAATCAACTAACAAAATTTGATTTTTGAAAAGGTCGTCATACTCGTAAACGATATGTCATCCTTTGCTGTTGATAAAAGCTCACGAGGGAGTTCATTTATGAAAAAAGCGTAAAATTAAGGCAGAGGAAAATGACCGTTCTCTAAATTGCAAAATGCAATGTTTGATAGTTTGTACTGGGGGTTAAAACCACGGAGGACGATTGTCGTTTTATTCGGGAAGAATTTTTCTGAATAATTTTTATTCATGGAGCTAAATTAGGGAGCCAGTGATATAACTGGAATTATTGTTTGTTGTGTGGGAAGTTATTTTTTCTGTCTGTTAAGATTACTATGGGCTAGCTCTAAATATCAGAGAGATCGTTTTAGTCTTACAAGGACGATAGACATTCCGGAGGGACATTAGGATTATTTTATAACATCCTTATTCTCTTACTGTTTTGCTGAGAAACTCGCGCCCGATTGCGCACGTATTATTCATCAATGAAAATTTGCATCATATTTTGTTCACATAAGGGGACTAGCGCTCCCAGGGTAAAAATGTGAGGTTCCTAGCTGAGATTGAGGCAGCCTTTTTTTGTTGAAATATGTTTTTTGTTTTGTTGATAACCATCTTTTTCTGGTTCACTGTTGTCCTATTTTTCAGCATTTCTGACTTTCTTCAATCACTTTTATATCTTGCTTCATAACCTATCTTTTGAATTCACTGTTTCTATGCGTGGGGATCTTGGATGGGAACAAGCATTGTGCATAGATTCTGCTTTCCCTAAGCTCGATATTAAATCATGTCTTCAGTCTTTCTTGTTTTGGAAAAGCTTCTTATGATTGCAGATGATACAGCGCTTGTGGCTGATTCAGAGGAAAAACTGAGGAGACTGGTTGCAGAGTTTGGTAGAGTGTGCGAAAGGCGGAAATTGAGGGTAAATGTGAATAAAAGCAAGGTGATGAGATGTTCAAGAGGTGGAGTGTTTGGAACTTTGGATGTGAGGTTGAATGGTGAAGTTTTAGAGGAGGTAGAGCATTTTAGGTACCTCGGGTCGGATGTGACTGTTAAGGATAGTATGGAAGTAGAAGTGAGGCATCGAGTGAGTGAAGGCTGTAAGACATTGGGTGCAATGAGGAAAATTTTTGAATGCAGGTGTTTGAGTATGAATGCTAAGAGGGGACTGACTGTATGAAAGCTTGATTGTGCCAGTTTTGTTGTATGGAGCAGAATCCTGGGGGTTGAGAGCAGCCGAGAGGAGGAAGTTGGATGTGTTTGAGATGAAGTGTTTGAGGAGCATGTATGGAGTAACAAGAAGAGATAGGATCAGGAATGAGTTGGTTAGGGGGAAGACGGGTGTTATCAAAAATTGAGTAGGCGAGTGGATGAAAGAGTGCTTGGATGGTTTGGGCATGTTGAAAGAATGAATGTTGAGTGGCTGGTTATAAAGATTTATAGGATTTATATGTCGGAAGTGAGTGGTCTGCGTGCACGAGGTAGACCACGGATGAGTTGGATGGATGGGGTGAAACGTGCTTTGTATGAGAGGGGTCTAACTGTGGACTTCGCGAGAGGGATGGCTGCAGACAGAAGTGAGGGGGGGCAGTGCATAAGAAAGTAGTTTTATTTTTGACGCGGTACTGGATGTTGCTCGCGTGTGATGAGGTTGACCTGTCCTGTGCGGGGGGAGGGGCTGCACTCAATGAAGCGGTCGGGGTAAACCAGCTATGGCTGTCGGGCCTGACTGTTGAAGGGGGTTGTGCTGGGCTGCTGCTGATCCTGGCAGTTCAGGTGCGGCCAGTGCTGCCTCTCTCGCCTCCTAGTGTCTAAGTGTGGTGATTGTGGCCTGCTGTCGGCTACCCTCCCATAGGGAGGATAAGCCGGTATATGTATGTTCTTATGATCAGGGAAGCTTGAACTAACTTATCCAATAATCTAATGAGGGATAGTACAAAAATTTATCGTAACTGATTATCCATAAAAACCTTGAGCAATTCATCACAGCTGATATAATTGATGGGTGCGTTACGTCAGTTATCGCGATTGATAATGTTTACTAATTAATCACAATAGAAAATCGATATTAACGTTCAGTAATCCATGGAGGTAGATAATCCAGCAATGTATTTGGATTGATAATCTTACTATAGCATATCCCTTCCAGGAGTCGGGCGAGCTTTTTGATGCGAGCGATGCACCTGACACGACCGCTCTGCAGCTGCCTGCTACTGAGTCAGTCTGCGCCTTGTGCGTGACTCCGCTGTGCAGCTCTGCCTCCAGCACCAGCCTCATGTACGCTGGCCACCGCTACCACCCTGGCTGTGCCAACCTCTGGCTCAACTGCGTCCACCCCACTCTGCCCTCACTCTCGCCTGCGTCCATCTCGGTCCTCTAAAGCTCCCTGACAACTTCTCTTCTTTGAATTATTAATTGTGCTGCTCACCTTTGAATGATTTATTGAGCTGCTTACTTTCCTCTGCGGCAGTGTTGGATTTGTGTTCTGGTTTTCTCTCACTCCTGATTCAGGTTAATTGGTTCTTGTGACTAGCTGTTTGAGGAGTTCATGCGTTGCACTCAAAGCTTATCTGAGTTACCTCAGCGTGAAGTTTGATTGCGCTGTGGAGTTCAGCTTTGCTTTTTATCTGTTGCTACTCATTGCAATGGGGAGCTACTTTTCTGGCATGTTTCCTTTGAAGAATGATGTTTGATTAGTTTGATTTTGTTTTTCATTGGTCTATAAATGTTACCATTCTAGCCATGGAGAGGCACTTACTAGAATTTTTCAAGATAAGCTCAAGGTAGGCTGATAGAGCGGTGAGTTTCTTATTTCTTTGAGTAACGATTTCATCAAAAATCCGCTTCAGTAATATACAACTATTGTATTTATGAAAATTATCACTTTCGGAAAGATGATTTTGATCCTGAGCTGAAGATTAGTTAGGCGTTTTCTTTGTTGACGTAGAGTATTTGTTTGTAAAGGACCATCTTTTTTAATTTACTGTTGTCCTTTTTCTAGCTCCTATTACTCTCTATTTCAGCTTTCATCATTTCTCGTAAATTCTTTCAATCTTGCTGTTTCTGTGTGCGGAGTGTGATAACGCAACTCGTGCATAGATTCTCCGTACCCTTATTCCGTACTAAATAATATCGTCTACCTCTTTTGGCAACACTTTTGTTGGGATTAGGGAGACTTAAACAAACTTGTAATCTAACTTGCATTATAATTCTTGGAGTTTAGAAGTTCAGCTCCAACATTCTAAGGGCATCCGTCTTTCCCTGTGGTATGCTGTTAGTTTTTGTCAATGGAAAATATTGAAGACACGTAATGATTCAATCTTTTAACTGTTCTTGTATAAATGGGTTTTCTCTTCCTATATTTATCCAGAAATCATAAAATATTTACAATTTCATGCATAAGAAGGAGGCTTCTAAAAGTCATTTTTTCTATGAATAAAGCATATTCTAAAGCACATATACCTTGAAAATTTTCTCTCCTCGATCACTTTGTCAAGCACTCTTGAATGTTCTCGTTCTGATTATTTAAATATCAATGTACAGTATATCTACCAAATTATCATAATATTTCTTTAAGTGCAGTTCCTTCTTTCAGGACATGGTGAATCGTTCACAATTAATTCCATGAGATGCAGTGCAACTATCATGGTTGTGCACTGCAACGAAACACACAAGTAGCACTGCCCTGTTGATAAGTCATTCGTGTGCTGTAGAGAAAACCAGTGAAAGTCGGAGTCATAACGGAAATAGTGGGGTAGTATCGAGACGGAACTCACTCGCTGCAAGGAGATGATTTTGATAATATCTACGACTCCTGAAACAGCATTTCGTGTACATTAGAATTGGAGCAGTGCTACTACTGCGATATTGGTCGGAGATTTTGTTTTTAACTCTGTTTAATAAATTTTCATCCTTGCGTCGCTTTGCACACCGAACTATGAGACATTCCTAAACAATAATTGTAATTGGTAGTGTGATTGAAAATAGATGAATGTTCTGCTTAGCCTATGTTATGCTTATGATGTGTACATACGATGGTGTATTTTAATTTTACGAATGCCGCATTGGCAATGTCAAAACGATGAAAACAATGGCGTTAGTTCGCTTCACTTTCTGGGGTTTAAACACCCTTATTCATCTGCCTCTCTCTTATGCTTGCTCTGTCACATCGTTTGTATAGCGAGCAAACGGTTTTTATTACTTAAGTTCTAAGCCTTGAAAGTTCATAAAGTTTTGAATGTAGCGCGTATCACTTTTTATACATATATACAATGGAAAATCAAATTCATTGGCACATGAAAGGAAATTGACTGTGGTAACTAGAGCGTGCATTCGTAATTCGATATTTACCGTGCAATGTGCACTGCATGCCGATTTGTGTCTTTTTTACGGGTTATTTTTATCTCTACAGATAGCCTATTGCGTTCTTTTAGACTTGCTTGCTATGCGATCAGTTGTGACTGGTTCTAGCCGACTACCGTGAAAGTAAAGCAGCAATATTTTACAGCAGTCTCGCAAAGTATAATTGTCGGTTTAATTACGTTGAAAGCTAAATATTCAACTTAGTTTGATGGTACTTTAAGCGTTGTAGAATTCAGGGATAGCGTGGCAATATCATAACTAGCGGAAACCATGAAAGGAACGACTAGGGCGTTAGATCACCTACCATTCTGGGAATATTCTATTTTAAAGGTTTCCCTTGACGTGTTGTTTCCTGGAGCAATTGGTCCTGAAGGATCTCAACGACCATAACAACATTGGTAATCTAAAAGAGTTATGTTGTGCAAATGTGTGTGCATTTACGGTTCTCTTAAAGTTTCATTGTTATTGCATTATTTTCCGTATGATCAAATCATTAAAAGAACTGATGAGCTTCGTTCAGGAAGTTGGCTGTTAGTGCTAGTCTTATAAGTTTACCTTTAATGTAAATTGATGTACCCCAGTGGTATCCTAGCTACTCAACGCTGACTCAGCAACACTTGCATGAAGATGTGATCAGCTGTAGCAGGCAGGCAGTTAAGTAGGCAGTGTCTTTTCTCTGTTTTTTTGTTAGGCCTGTTTTTGTACGACCAACATTTTGGCTGGAGCACTGTCAGTACTAAATCAGGATGTATACTTTATTCATTGTTTTTTGTTCCACTAAGATATTTTCTGCTACTGTTGTAGTCTTCAAAAGACTAGTTGTATCAAATATATATATATGGCATAATATTTCCACCAAAGTTACGTATTTTCTCTTCAATTACAAATCTGTTGTGCCCTTGTGCTCTGTCATCAGGGACTTTAACCTACTATGAAATTTCTTCCAACGATTTGTTACACTCACACACTATTAATGCATTGACAATTATTTACATTATGTTTCAAACTTTGGTGTCATTTGTAATTAACCTAATATTCTCTATATTTTTTATTCGCAGTCCTTGTTACGCTTGAGAAATTTCTGACTTTGATGTTACAGTCGTGCTCCAGTGTTGATAGCTACTCGGCATTCAGTTTATCGTTGCATCTTAAATCTTTGGGTTCTTCTGTCTCGACTGCTGGTTACATCGAAGATGATTTGTTGCTGCCGTGGTGACTATCCTCGTCGGTATAAAGGAAACTGTGTTCAAGGATAGGATTTTAACTCTTTACGTTAGTATTTTTATACTCCTATTACTGTTATTACTTGTCCGATGGCTGGAAGCGGAGGAAATCCTGAATCCTGCCCAATTCGGCTTCAGACAGCTTCGAGGGACCACGGATGCTGTTGTGAGGCTACAGAGCCATCTGGTCCAGAATGTTGCGGCCCGTAAGCAGAGCTTATGTGTCTTTTTTGACCTGCATAAAGCATATGATACCGTTTGGAGACATGGGATCCTAGAACGTGTTTATGGGTGTGGCCTTCGGGGCAATTTGGCCTTTTTTGTGCAGCAATTCCTCCAGGAGAGAACTTTCCGTGTGAGGGTGGGAGCCACACTGTCTCCTTGGCAAATCCAGCAGGAGGGCCTACCCCAGGGTAGTGTGCTGAGCTGTACCCTTTTCTCTCTGGCCGTAAATGACATCACCTCCACACTGCCGGCCGATGTTTCGTCGTCTTTGTATGTTGATGACTTCATGATCTACTCTTCATCAGCGTATTTGCCGGCACTGTCGCGCAGAGTACAGTTGGCAATCAACGGTGTGAATGACTGGGCAACGGAAAATGGTTTCGTATTCTCCACTGGGAAGACTGTAGCCCTACACTTTCAGGGACGATGCCGACGGAACCCCCCACAGCTACTGCTCCGGGGAGTACCGATAAACTTTGCTCATAGTGCCAAATTTCTGGGTATGACTATCGACGACAAACTATCGTGGAAACCCCACCTGGCCGAGCTGAAGTCAAACTGCAATAGGAGAATGAACCTGTCGAAATGTGTATCAGGCCTGGCGTGGGGAGCTGACCGTGTAACGTTGCTGCGCCTATACAGAACCCTGATCAGAAGTAAGCTGGACTATGGTTGCACTATATACCAGTATGCAAGGGAAACTTCGTTATCAGCGCTAGACCCGGTGCACCACACGGCCATAAGGCTTTGCACTGGCGCTTTTCGGACCTCCCCGTCAGCCAGTTTGTGTGTGGAGAGTGAAGAACCCCCACTTTGGCTCCGCCGTGTGCAACTGAGCCTACAGTACCTGGCCCGTCTAGATCAGCTGCCTCTGTCTCCTACATGGAGAAGTGTGCACGCGCCTTCCGGGCGACATCTGCCTTTCCCATATTGTCTGCCTTCATCACTAAACTATCCTGCGCTGACGGCCGCCATGCAGCTGGGACCCATGAGAGTGCAACCTGTGCTTTTTGACTGCTCCCCGACATGGCGTGTCCCCGTGGAAAGTTTCTGCCCTGGATGTCGAATGCCTAAAAAGGAGTCGATGCCGGCTAACATCCTGAAGGGAATTTTCATGGAGCATATACTGGAGAAACGTGCAAACTCTGTGAAGATTTATACAGACGGCTCAAAGACAGGAGATGCTGTGGGCTGCGCCGCTGTGTCCGGGGAATTGGTGAGGGCTAGGAGACTGCTTCCAGAGACCTCGATTTTCTCAGCGGAGCTGTATGGTGTGATGCAAGCGCTACAGCTGATTGAGGAGCACGCATACCACTCTTTCACCATCTTCGTGGACTCGAAAAGTGTAATAGATGCTGCTCAAATGTACAACAGCACCCACCCCATTATTGCGGAGATCGTCATAAAACTGGCACAGTTCGTAAATGAACAGAAGAGTGTCAAGGTATGCTGGGTGCCCGCGCATGTGGGGATATCCGGCAATGAGAGGGCAGACCGGGAAGCTAAGCAAGCAGCTGGGTCAAGTGAGAGAACACTAAATTTGATGGTCCCTTCCCGTGATTTTTATCCTCGCATCAAGGCGGCGGTGAAGGATCTGTGGCAGCAAACCTGGACGGCCACAACTGACAATAAATTGAGAAACATTAAGCCTACTGTCCGAGAGTGGTCATCATCTAACTGCCGTGCTCGTCGAATGGAGGTGATACTCTGCCGCCTCCGCATCGGCCATACTCGCATAACGCACGGCCACCTCATGGAGCGACAGCCGCAGCCGCAATGCGAACGGTGCCGTGTTCCCCTGACTGTCGTGCATTTTCTTGCTGAATGTCCAAGATACTCTGCTATACGCAATGTGTGTTTCCCAAGTCTTCGTGGCTGCGCGGAGGATGTGTTGATAGGAATGCTCAGGGAAAACGAGCACTCTGGCTCTAACGCAGCAGCGTTGCAGCTGTTCCTGGAGAGGTGCAAGCTATTTTCTGAGATTTAACAGGAAGCCACGCAGTAATGCACTGTAACCAAGCGTGATATCATATTGGAAGATTGTAGATGAAGAAACTGCAATATGGCCGGGCGCGCTACGTTGGTACCTCGGGGGTTTCAGCGTGGGTAAGGCGTCCGGCCATAATGGGTGGGCAGCTGAAACCCCTACGGGGTCTGGCTGCCCAGTGTGTTCGAATGTACTGTTGTATGTACGAAATATCAATGGGGAGACAATTATACTCTTGAGTTGTAATTATAATTACGATCATATAATTTTTGATGTTCAAATAATGTTGATGTTCATCTTACGTGGTAAATCAAAAGTCTGATACTGATTAAATTATGTGACCTCCGGTGCGATATAGTTTGAATAACTGAAGCGCTAGCAAACCTATGTTACTACTACTACTACTACTACTTACTGTTATTATAACCACCATTATTAAACTGGCACGCGTCTGGTAGTCTCAGACATCAAAATGAGGAATGAACTGCAGCTTGGCAGAGTTATAGTTCACTGTATTGAACTTACTTACTCGCTCTGTAGAGTAAATACAGAGTTATAGTTCAGTAGAGTTTAACAAGAAATACAAAAATTTATAGGCTATCTTCGAAAGAGGTCTATTTAGTCCCCCTCAGGGGGATACAATTATTGTATCTATGGGAACTAGCGCTCCCAGGGGGACAATGTGAGGGCCCGAGCTAAAGGTTAGGTAGGCTTTCTTTTGTTAAAATAGGATAGGTTTTTGTTGTGTTACGGACCATCTTTTTTCGGTTCACTGCTGTCCTGTTTTTCACCGCCTACCACTTTCTTCTTCAACTTTTTCTTGTTTCATGATCTTCTTTCTTAGCTTTCTGTTTCTGTGCCCTTTCTGCATAGATTCCACGTTCCCTTAACTCCATACTAAATGGTGCCTTCTTCCTTCCTCTCTTCGATACGCTCTATTTTTGCAGCGGTTAGGGAGGCTTAAACTAACTTATAATCTAATCTATAATCTAATAATCTATTTAGTCCCGTGGAGCGTTAGAGGGTAAGGAGACGTGTGCGTGTAGAAGGATTCGTTGGAACATCAAGCCACTCTCTTTATATAAGTGGTCGTGGAAATTTATTCATTACAAGTGTTTGCATATACTTAATACTTTTAAGAACCACTTATATTATATGCTTTATGAGGTAATAGGTTAATTTAGTAGCATTATCTGCTATACTTTTGAGAACCATTTATATGCTGTATTCGTTATAGCATCAAGCCACTCGCTTTATGTTGTAAGTGATCGTTGAAATTGATTTATTACAAGCATTTGCGTATACTTGATACTACTTCTGAGAACCATTTATATACTTCGAGGTAATAGGTTAATTTAGTAGCATTATCTGCAATACTTCTGAGAACTATTTATATACTTCGAGGTAATAAGTTAATCTAGTAGCATTATCTGCAATAAATTTCTTGGTGTTGGTCGTATGAAGCTCAGCATTCTACACGTTTTCATGATTAAATAACACCAGAGGAGCTAATGTTATTTTCAATGGTAGTCCTAGTCTTTCATTTGAACGTTGTAGGTAGGGTGTCGATTGCTTACATGCACTTCATACTACGAGCGATTCGAAGTAAATTTCTTCATCTAGATAATATACGGTAATGTTGCGTTTCTTATACATGTAGTTTCATGTGTTATATATCACGTTACATTATTGTGTTCCATTATACATATTCTACGTCACTTTATTTCCTTGAACCTAGATAGTTAACCTAAGACTATGGTTTTTCATTTCAGCTTCAGCTTTTATATGTGTGTATGATAGAAAAAATAATGCTAATTTATTGTATTTATTTCTGATCACTTGACAAAATTACATCGTATTATTTAACTGTTCTTTCTTTACCTTACATTGCAGGTGGATCATACAACCTCCTCGGTGGGATACAACTATTGTGTCTGTGGGAATAGCGCATCCACGGGGTGTGTGGTCCCGAGCTGAAGGTTGAATAGGGTTCCTTTTATTTAAATAGAATAGGTATTTGTTTTGTTACGGGCTTTTTTTAATGCACTTCTGTTCATTTCTCTAGCGCTTATTAATTTTTCTGTAACTTTTATCTTGTTTTTATGAACTTCTTTAACGCACTGTTTTTATTCGCTGGGGATCTCGTGTAGGAACATACCTTGTGGATAGATTCTGTGTTCCTTAACTCCATGGACCCGAGCTCAGAGCTAGGTAGTCCTTCTTTTTGTTGAAAATAAAATGTTTTTGTTATGTTAAGGACCATCTTTTTTTTGGTTCACTGTTGTCCTGTTTTTCATCTCCTGCTACTTTCTTCTTCAACTTTGATCTTGTTTCATGAACTTCTTTCAACTTACTGTTTCTATGCCCTTTCTGCATAGATTCCGCGTTTCCTCAACTCCACACTAAGTGGTGTCTTCCTTCTTCCTCTCTTTGGATCGCATTTGTTGCTGATAGGGAGGCTTAAACTAACTAATAATCTAATCCATAACTCCATACTAGATGGCGCCTTTTTGGAACACCTTTCTTACGGTTGAGGGGCTTAAATTAATGTATATCTATGGATTTTAGCGGATTTCCAACTGAAGCACGTCAAAGGTCAGTTATCTGGGAATGTGAAAGACATGGCTCCCTCTGCGGAACGAATCACGAAAAGGGAGAAATAGCTATCAGTAAAGGCGCACTTCCCTCCAAATGTGTGAGCTGATGCGATATCTGAGCATTCATAAATCTTGTATCGTGCTGCCTCACTGGAAATTCGTGTTTAACTTGTTACGAAATTTTTGGAATAGAGATTTTCGGCCTATTTTACGTTCCGTTAGGCGCAGAAATGCGAACTTGAAATGAATAAAATTGGCAACTATTGATTGTAAATTCGAGGGACAACTGTAGAGTTCTAAGAAATCAAATTATCAAACATCCATTTAAGAAAGCGCAGCTGCCTCGTATTTTGTGGAAGGAATTTTTTCGTCCAACCTTGAGTTAACCTGAGGAATGATCAAGTCCAAGATAAAATCTAATGCGCTTCTTGAAATTTTTTTGCTACTCACAAACGGAGAACGATTATTATTGCTAATGAGAGAGACAGATTTTATCTTTTGGCGGAGAAAGAATATGCATTTCCTTTAACAGCCATAGGAAAAGCTTAGGGTACGCAGTGACATATCCATTAAAATGAATTTTTTCATTTGTTAAACTAAAGAAGATACGGCGAATAACAGTATAATTAAATCAGTTTTTCTTGAATGAAAGTTTTCCAATTTCAACGACCTAGAGTAAATTTCAAACGGAAACTTATTCTCAGTTATCTCCATCAAAAGAAGGTGTTTGAAGATGAAAGGATCCTTTTCATTTGTTTCGTTGTCAGTGTGTAACATTTGTTGAGTAGAATCTTCATGCCAGTACATTATACTACCAATACATTCTTAGATCTTTAGATCACAGCGATTTAAAAATGGTTCAGGTGATCTGCAGTTAGAATTCAATTTTTTCTTACCCCTAAAAATTTTACGTTATTGTAGAGTTTGTTTCAAAAAATGCACGAGTTTTTCTTTTTTTCTCTATATGGACGCAATTATTCAATGTTTTTTATTTCACTACACTCCAGCGAACCAACGAAACACCTGACAGAACATCAAACAATATTGTTTTGTCTCTTTAATTAAATTTTTTGTAGGTTTAACAACACGCAAACACTCAATCAGCATTGACAAAAAAATATTGTAATTTTATGAGCCGTTTAAGACTTACTCAATTGTAGATTGGAGTTAACAGTTTCTGCAAGCGTCAACGTAACACTGTGAGAGTACCCACACTGGCACCGAGTGCATCCTGTGTGTTCGATCCGTGTAGCTTGCAGCAGCTGCTTGACGTACGCACTGATCCGATTTGCTGGAATGCAGTCGAATGATCTGAGGGAAGACTGGTGTAAAATGGCAACGTTAAACCCAGTCCAGAAGGTGATTTCGCAAAACAATTTTAAACGTCATCAAGTAATTCTTTTGATGAGCGCATATCTGTTCGTTCTGTTACAAACGCTTAGAAATATGCACTCCGACTATCAATAATTGCTTGACAATAAATATAGCTATTTCTAAAATTCCCAGGAATAAATTCAGGAAAAAATTTACAAATAACCCTATTTGTAACGACAATAACTTTTCATAAATGTGGAACTTGAAGCATAAGTTAACATTTACAGAGAAACTTGCTTATTGAAATCATTCAGCTTAGACTGGCTGAAGGAAACAGTTTTTCCTATAGGAACAACCAAAATATTGTCATTGTCGCTGTAAATCAAGGATTAACACGGAAAATGAGAATTAATTCTCAGTAAATTTAAGTTGCAGTACCACAATAACTTAATGAAAGAAGGTTATTATTTACTCACGTGAGCGTCATAGAGTTTAGTTACATCAAAAATCTCACATTGATGAAACCAGTAATTTTTCCAACAGTGGGTAGCATGTGGGACTGTCCCTAACAGAAAATGTTTTTAGCTTCTACGTGCTAAGGCACAAACTAATCATTCGGAGTACAACAATGCTTTGAATTACTAAAACTTTAAAAACGAAAAAAATGTTAATAAAATCTGTCATTTTATGAAAAAAACGGACGTTTTCGAGACCAGATTCATCATCAGCTCTGTAAAATACAGAGTATGATCAATCCAACGTATGCTTGAAAACACGGTCGATAATAAATTCCAGAATATACATAAAAAGAGAGCAAAGGGGAGAACTATTCATTAACTATCTGAAGGGACACGAGCAAAACATGTTGTTTAAAAAAGTTTTTTCCTTAAAAATATGCGGAAGTTCTAAAATCCTAAGCTAGTAATAACGGAAAGAACTGTTAATTATTTAAAAATAATCAACACGAATAATTGCACTACACTTCTCGGCATGGCTGCGTATTGTTGAATGAGGAGGATGAGCCAGCAAGTTCCTAATACGGAAACTCCTTTGATCTACTTATGGTGGCACTCAAGTACAGGGTGGAATATTGTGGGGACTAATTCGTAATACACGTTTTCAATTGATTTGTTGCAGGGGAGTGTAGAGTGTGGGATAAGTCGTCTGGCATATTCTGAAGGCAGTTTGAGTAATTTTTTTCCTATTGATTTGAACGATTTTTGTATCGAAACGAAATGCATGATTTCTCATACTTTGATTGGAACATAAATTGGCTCTTAACGTAATGTTTCATGAAATAAGGTTCCAAGTTTAATAATTCCGAGTGTAATTTATCAGCCAAAGGAGCTCTTTAGTTATTCTTTGTTACTTATTTTCTGGACGATGATTTCGGAGGCTGAAAGAAAACCCTTCAGCGAAGAATTTACCACTTTATCCGTTTAACCCGAATAATGTAACTTCAGCGCACAATTTCTACTTGCTACTCACGTATTATGAATATGAAGAGGAGTGAATGATGAAGTAAGGTGTGTTTAATAAATATTTTAAACCTCAAAAACTAATCTTTCTTTAATAATCAGATAAACAAAATATTTGTCATGATCGTTCACACCATAGACACAATTTTTCGCCTTAATAAGCTTTATTTCAAATAGACATACCATAGATTTGTACAATTTATTGCTTGACATCATAGCCAATGAAATAGTTGAAAAAATACTAAGAAATTAAGATTTGTAAATAATATTTTTACAACGTTTACCCACCACCTAAAATTTTTAGGAATAAAAATTTTTAAATCATAACCGTCCTGCATAGCTTGAACAATAACACGAACTAGAAATAATTAAATCAGTCAGGAATATTAGGGGTGCATAATTCGAGTTGATGGAATACTGAGGGAATAATTGTTAATGAACTTGTTGACCCACAGCTCAGACACAGATCATTATAGATATTAATTTTCATCTCGACATTGTATCATAATGCACCGTGGTACAGGAAAATCATTATATTAAACTGATTTGATTATCACCTTGTTATAAAGTTGAACACCCGTATATTTGAGAGGATGGATGTGTGAGCGGGGCCAGCATTTCGAGCTCGGTGTTTATTCAATTTCCCACTCGACCCAACTGTAAAAATGGTTATCGGTTCGACTCCTTGTCCTTGCATGAATTTTCAGGCATCTGAGAAACTAGTATATGATGTGTGTACCACCGTGATTAGAATATTTTTTTTCTCTCTAGCGCGCCCATTACCGGGGTGAATGAAGATTATACAAGTTTTCTCATCCAAATGAAGTGAGGTGAACACTCATTTGATGCTGAATGAAATTTCCAAAATTTCGATTAAACACAAAGCGCAAGTGTTCGTACAATTATAGAAAAATTCATGAAATTCAATGTGCCGTGTTACATCTTATATATATATATAAAACATCTAACCGGTATATATATATATATATATATATATATATATATATATATATATATAATATTATCATATATACAAATATATCTGTTGCGCGATCACCCACATATGATAAATAAGATGCTTATCAACCAATGATCCTTTCGATACAATATTTAATAAAACGTCGTTATAATATTTCATTAAAAATTGTAAGCAGCAACACATACTGAAAGAGTTGTCACGAATGTTCTTTGCTCATTATCTTATATTTCAGAACATCGCACAGCATTTTTATAGAACGCGCATATATTGTGATTGCCTCGATGCATAGAAATGTATTTGTGTACGTTTGCGTGTTAGGTGTATATATGTGCGTAGGTATGTATATGTGTATACATTTACATGTATATATGCACAAATGTGTTTACTTAACTGACAACTGGCATTTTAACTAGAGATGATGTTTTTATTCTGTTCACTCTCAATGTGTAACATTACCTAACTCGTCATCTCTTTATTATTGTAAAACATTCACGTAAAAAACTATACATTAGTTGTGTGATCATCCATTTATATTTAAATAAAATGCTGATCAATTAATGACCGTTATGTTAGAATTGTTTAATTAGAAATACAAATCCTGTAATTTTCGTGGTCCTCATGCTTTTATATGTGTATATTAATTTTTTTCGTGCTTTCTTAAAATGGCATTTTTGAACATCTTCCGAAGCAAACAACTCAAATATTATTTCCTGGCGCCAAGAATTGCGAAGTTTCATATCTTGTACGTGTAAATTGTAAAAAGTGTTCTAAACCCACAATGAAAATGCATCGTCTATGAAATTGTGTTGTCTTTTATAATTATCATTACATGAATCATCAAATGTAGATTAACTAGGGAGCACGTAATAATTATCATTACATGTATTATCAAATGTAGATTAAGCAAGATTAGGAGAACATTGCCCTCAATCATTTATTTTCGACTAGTGACATGAGTATTACTATACTCATGTGTGTGTATCACCTAAGTGTATTAACTTTAAGATATTTTAAAAACCAATGATAGGAATTTTGTACTATCTCTATTGGAAATAAAGTGATTTTTTTCTTTTTTTTTCTTTTCACTCCGAAGAAGACCTCAACGGTAGAATTGCTGAAGCCTCTGGAAGGAGTCATGAAACTCTTGAGGCCATCGATTGCGTCCGGCAATCATTGCACCGGCAATCATTGCACCGGCATTTGCACGCCTGCATTGCAGCAAATGGCCGTCATGTTGAACGTCATTCGCTCAAATCTAACCTAATTTAATTTTTTTGGGGGTCTTAGTAGTTAGAGCCGTTATTCTGTTTCTTGCGGTCGTAACGCAACTGGTCTCCAAACTTCTACATTGAATTTTCCTGCCCACTCATCGTACGAATTTTTCTCCAATTTGATTCAAATTTCAAGTCCTTGTAACTCTATAATGAAGCATTTTTAACTACACGGTTATTTAGTTAAAAGTGTTTCTTTTTAACAGTCCCAACCTTATGTTGAAGTTTGTTTGACTAAAGTTCGGTCGCCCTGTATATCTGTAGCCTAAAATTTAAGAGCGCTTGCCCTCACGTGGAAGGGTCACTGCCCTGTAGTAATCATTGTTTCTTCCTGTTGCAAAATAGAATAAAGTCAACCACAATTCTCTTCACTATCTAGGTCTTTGAAATGGATGCCAGCTCGACCAGAAGTAACCACCATTGCGTTCGGCGAAAGTAATTGACAGTTCAAAAAACCAATTTGGCACTCATCAGTGTTTCAATGAAATGTCCAATTTCCAACATTTTAATTAGCGACTCAGCAGAGCAGTCTTTTATCACACTGGGTCCTTAAGTTCGTTAAATGTACAATTTGCTATTTTTGTGTTCTAAACCTTAATGTATTGAAGAAGGCGAGGATTGATCATGAAACGAAGCGTTTAGCTGAAAAAATGATAGCGTCTGCTATTGACATTTTACATTTTTTTATAGAGCTATTTAATGCTTGAGAGATGTTTGACGGTACCTTGTTGTTTCCTATTTTTTGCTTTTCTGTTGGGCCGATGTACTAACTTGCTTATTTTAAAGCAAATCCGTAGAACATGGAAACGGTTCTACCCACCTCAAGCTTTTCGTTCAATTCACCGATTTTTATTAGAGCCTTCCGAAACATAAACAAGGCAAATCAACTTCTTCAATGTCTAAATGAACTCTGTTCTCCATGAGATCGCGAGCGTACCTTGCAAAGACCGGAGCTCGCAAATGCCTGCATGTTGCATCAAAATGATTGTAAGTTTGATGAACCAGCAGTCAAAATACTTCAATACTTCAATTAGGTTAACTTTCTGCTTAATGTCGATCTAAGTGTGTCTCGAATGCTGAAACAGGCATAAATTGAACATGATAGAATTAAGATTTGAAATTCAACGGCAAAATGTAGCTTGAACAGAAAAATACAGCAGCCAGCTAATGATCATTTTGATATTCATTTTCAGTGAATTTAAAATGTATTAGACACGAGAAAAAATAAACGTTCCATTCGATGACAACAGCTATGATCCATTCAACTTCAGCGAGAGCAAACGTCAATCAGTATACTCAAGCTGATCCATGAACTAGCGGATTCATAAAGCAGATTGGAGTTTTTACGTTCCAACCTTCGCTGGATCAACCTCGGAAGTCTCTTTGTAAACAGCTGATCTCAGACACAACTGAGTATCTGTCAACCGCAGAGGCTTTGTGCGGCTTAGGCAGGCCTTCCAAACGGTATGAGTCATGCAAGGCTAGAGTTGGAGTAAATAAATTGAGAATTTAGGAGTTCCACTTTACGATGATCACGAAGCAACGATTTTACTTACAGTTGAAATTTAAATATCGTTTTAGATGAAAAATTTTTCCTTCAGAACTGAAATTATTTTCGCTCCCGAAAGTGTAATTGAGCGGATGGAATTTCGATGCGTTTCATCTTGCACAAAGTTTTAATAGGAGAAACTTGATTTATTTGATGGGACTCGCCAAACCCGGAAGCGCTTAGAGAGAAATGTAATAGGAGAAAATAATATTTATAAAATTCAGCGAAGAACTTGAGCTGTTATGAACATTATATGCATCAATCTAACCAATCGACCGAAATGAGAATTAAGGCTGAACTTTCATAAGTGCAGAATTTCGTGGTGGGAATAAATTCACGCGATATACGTTTGAAAGGTGCTTCGCATAGATGCTCAATTTGTTACCTATCTGCAGTCTAACCTTTGAGCGAGTTTTTCTAAGATATCACATTTTTTCAAGTGCTTTTTCAAGTGCTATCACATTTTTTATATACTGACGTACGTGAATACGAGTATTATGTCTGGCTAAAATTTGCGACTCGCTATTTTACATGTTTTGCTTTTGGATACACAATCCTCTGCTGAAAATTCCCTTATTTGAATTTTTAATGATTTTTTAAATTTCAGGACAGATTTGATCGAAGTATGTAGAAGGGCTAAGTATTGAATTATACCTTTAGTAAGTATATAATTGTCGCTGTTTTTAGCACCCACTAAAAACGATTTAACGGATCATTCGTTCTAGTGAAGCTATCTAAATACGGGGAAACTGCAGATGTTCAACAACGAAGAAAAAATAAAGAACCACTTCCGTGAGTCACGCTCTTATAGCATTTTCCCAATAAAACAAACGAACAAACAAACATCGGATGCTTTATTTCCAATCAAGCCTGAGCACAGCATTTCCGACATCTGGGTAGAGTGGAGTATTGTGCGTTGAGTTTTTCCCCTATGCCTAACGGAAAAAGTCACCACATAGCCGCTGGAATTCGAACCCTCGACACCTTCACGGAAGGGTGGGTTCTTTAATCACACGGTTACGACGAACACGAATAAGCTTTCACACCCACGCTGGATATCAGGGTTGGATTTAAAAAAAAAAAATTGGGTCGTCGTAGACTGAGTGACACGGAAAGTTATTTTTGAGGCAGGTTTGCTATGCCGTGACCTGGGTCAAATAACTGTCCTAGGCTGAGGTAAGGCACGTAGCATAGAAAAAACGACTTAGATGAACTCACGCCGCCTTTTGTATCGCTACAACGACGTAAATTAATTGAAAATTCTGCCTCAGGTCGCTGCCCTGATGCATTAAGGTCGAGGCTGTTGATAACGTGCGCAGCGGAGGCGTTGTGGTCCGGACGCATACGCTTTCGTTCCATCATTCCGGTGAAATTTAGGTCTGGCCCAAAATGACGCGCAGCTGCAATCGTGAGGGTAAAACTCGACTGGACACTTTTAGCTGCCCTAAATGAACTGCAGGTGACATATTGTTGCTCTCCTTTTTTCACTCTGACGATATCGTACTTCTCTGATAAAATGGGTCGATTTATTTTAAAGTATTTAAATTGTTTTCACCAAATCTATGTCGCATGCTTTGCAGTGACAACTACAAAATTTTTCAAGAATGATTAAATTAGAAGGTTGTGCATCGAAATCTCGCATTGCTTTGGAACGGAGTAGTATTTAGTCATTGGGAAGGTTGGTCAAATGAAATGTATGAACATAACGCTGGGATTACACATCAAGACAAAGATTTATCTAGATTTTATTTCAAAGAAGACTTCCGTATAGATAGGGACATGATTACGATGATTGCGTGATTGACTGGAGCCCAATACCGAATAGATTCATGATTCAAAAAGGTCGACGAGTGTTCTCATCTCTTTACCTCCCTCAGAGTAATGCAGAGTGGTAAAATTTTGTCCATCCAATATCCCAAGCAAAAAACCAAATCGGAGGAATGATGTCTTGGTCAGTTACCGTTCATCTAACATGAGACAAAAAGCTCTCTCAGTTTCTGGAGCTCTTTTGCGGAACAATCTTTCCCAGCACATCAAAAACTCTAAAACTGTAAAAGAATTTAAAGTAAATGGCTCACGTCATATTGCACCTCTGTCATAGGGCCTGCAACACTTCGGTGTGAATTTCCCACTCACCTGAAATTTTGATTTTCCTGAAAGTTCTGTTAGAAAATTGGTAATTAATTCTTCGTAATGTTTGCTAAGTCATTCTAATATTGATCTTAATAATTTCTGTTGACTATAATGAGAAACGCAACCGTTAACTCAATACAGCGGAATAAAGGTCATTTTTTCTCTCCTTAATTATTAGTAGTATTCTCTCATACTTTCTCATCTTCATTTTTTTGATTTTCTGTTTTGTGAATTTTATATTCAACATCCGTGTGATAAACAAACTTTTGAAGTTCATTTTTTGTGTGTTCACCAGTATACAGGTTAACAGATGTGAGGGTTGTGCTATGTTTTTGATAAATTAATTTTTAGCTAGCGTTGTCTCACTATTTCGAAATCCTTCAAAAAGGTGTTCCAATCGATTTCGGCAAAGCTGGGGGAGGAGGGGATCTAGCATTTGAGCATTTTTAAATTTTCTTAATTTTTCTGTGCGTTCAGCGCACACTAGCACTGAACTTTTAAATCAGAAATAATTATAAATTTCAGCAATTAAAATTATTACTCGGGACAACTGTTAAATCTACCTTTACGTGCCAAATTTTGGAAATATTTGCCACTCACAAGTGATATCCAGCCAAAACAGTATTCCATTTTATCCCATGTACCCATGTCCGTATAATGCTGACGAGAGTACCGATAGGATGTGAAACCCGGAATATGGATATATCTGTGCACACGTATGTGGGTATATGTATATCTACATAAATATATAAACATGTTTCTATGTCTATTTTTAACTTGAAAATAACCAGGTTAATTAATTTAATTGCTCTTGCGAAATTATTTCAAAAATAGATCTATCACTACCCTAGAGAGCGTTTCTGTGAATAGGAAAAATAAAAAATACAATTAGACAAATAAAATAAAGCGCAATTTGAGCATTTGAATCGTGGAAAAATTAGCTTTCTGGTCCGTATGGTGAAGAAACTATTTTTATTTTGAGTATATGTTTTGTTTTCGCGTTTCTGCCAAAATTTTATAGATTTTTGCTACTGATAAGTGAAATCTGGCTTACACTGTATCTCCATGTTAGCCCATGTATACCCATGTCCGTATGATGTTGCAGAGAATACCAAGAGAATATGAAACCCGACACTTTCTTTGTTATTGTTGTTCCTCCACTGTAACTTAAGTTTTCTTAAAATTTTGATCGTAAAATTGAAAAAAAGACATTTAATTTTTACATTTTTCGAAGTTTTTTCCTCATCCTCATTTTTTCTTCAGGTTATTTCTTACGATTACACTGAGCTTGACTGTCATTTTAGATGTATCATGAGCGAGATTGTTTTTTGTGTTTGTTAGTATTTTTCCTATTTTATTTCCAATAGGTATATATGAATATGAATGTGTAGGTGTGTGTGTGCGCACGCATACATGTATTTTTGTGTGTGCGCACGTACACATGTTCAAATATATACACACACATGGATACATATATTTTCTATTTCTATTTTTGATGAAAAACAAAACTTCAAGACACATTACATTTTACCTAAAGCTCTGCGACCAGTAAACACTGAACCATATTTCAGAAATAAATTTATTTTTTGAACTTGCTTAATGATTCAAAAATAGATCTATCACCACCCCAGAGGGCGCATCTGTGAATAGAAAAAATGAAAAATATGAGCAGACAAATGAAATAATAGCGCTCATGAAAAAATTATCAGCTCTCTGTAAGCATGCTGAACAAGCCATGAATTTCTTTTTGCGTGTAAGTTTGTTTACGCGTTTCTTTTCTAGATGTGCGTGTTGTGTTGCGTGATGTTCTTTATAGATTACTTTGTGAGTAAGTTTTTCTCAATACTTGATAGTCATTTACAACGGTGTTTCGAGCGGCTTTCGGTATCGCGTTTTTTGTCTTTTCTTACTTTCGGTTCAACAAGTAATTTAGGAATTCCGAAGAATTCTCTAGTAGTATTTTAAATTATTTATATGTTTTAAGCCATCTCTTGGGATATAAAATATTCAAGACATGATATTTATTAATTAATTAGCTCATGACAGGGTTGTTCTATTTTGTACGCCACGTATGGCGTGTCTATTAGTACGCCTCGTAAGGCTTACGTATTTGTAGGCCTGTGATAGTTTGTCTATTAGTACACCTCGTATGGTTTACGTATTTGTACGTTTCGGATAGTTTGTCTATTAGTACGCCTCGGTTAGTTTGTCTATTAGTACACCTCGTATGGTTTGTCTATTAGTAGACCACGTATAGTCTGTCGATTAGTACTCCTCGTATAGTACGTTTGTCTAATGAAGTTTTATATTAAGAAATTTTTAAAAGCCAATATGGTTGTCATGTATCTCATGTGCCAACCTTTTTGGAAATGAACGGTTTTTCTTTCTTTCTTTTCATTTTTCATATTCTTTTGCAAACTATATTTTACCGAGGCGCTTTATTGCTTAAGTTTACGTTTTTTGCTCACGGCTGTTTTCCCATGACACGGTTCCATCATTAGTGTGCAGAAATAATCCTCCACAGGGCCCACTTGAAGTCACTCTTCATCACTCACGGTGACGGCTTTTGTTCGGACGCACCGTGCGATCATTATTCTGAAAATTGTATTTCTTTCAGCTACAGAGAGCACTGCTGTAAGATTTTCTACTGATCACTAACGCTCCGTACACAATGGGAGCTGGACACCAAAGTTTTCTGACCCTAATGACGACATCGGTGACGTTCACAGCTGCCTGGCCTACAGCGCCTTTGGAATGACGGAGAGCCAGGGCACCTGAGGTCACTGGATTTCCAAGGAATTTTCGTTGTCGTTAAGCTGGCTACGAGAGGAGAAACGGGAAGTCTTATAGGAATGACATAAACTCGGCTTCATTTTTTCGAACGAATGAACGGCAGGATGAGTGTTTGGGTAAAACTTGTGTGTGTTTGTACATCAGTCTAAATTATGCCGGAGCATTTATGATTTTAACGCACTGAATAGCCATAGTATTTGCAGGCTAGAATCGTGGATGGTCCGGTGAAAAAAGTGGGCTAGATAGTGTGATTGCTGCCTGCCATCGCATGTGGGGAGAATGACTTTTCAATAGTTCTTTCTCCATCGCCAACGCATCGGCATTACTCAAAGAATGGGCCTTCTATACGCACCCTCAAAACGATACCGTTGCACTAAGTCAAATGTTCCTTTTAGTCAATCGAACTTTCCACACCGCCTTATTAAGGTTGATATTGACGTCCTTTTTGAATCCCCGTTCACTTTTTTATTCACAAACCTCCTTTAAAACAGGATCAAAGTGCCACAAAATCAATTATTGCAGCTACATTTCATCTTAAACTGTTTGTAGTCACAAAAATCGGTTATAAGAATGGCTTCGTTAGAGTGTGTATGTGTGGAGACGGAAGCGTATGAAAAACTAGCTGCAAGTTGTTTTTAATTTAAATTTTGTGCATTATGCTCCGCAATTTTATTTATTTCATATTTTGTTAACTTTGTTAAATAGATCACTGGGATGGAATATTAGGTAGATCACAGATGATCGGATCGAAGAATTTCAAAACAAAAAAATCGATTTCCATTTTTTCGTATGTGTTTTTCACATTGCGAGTGAGGCATAGGAACGAAACAGTTGGCGTCCAAAATACTAAATTTAGAAGCTCTAGTAACATACATTGAGTTAATGGAGTTAGTTGACCAATGTATGATTTTATTTATTAACAAGAGCGTTTTATATAGTTGATACTAATAAAGAAGAATCCCTTTCGATCTCAATGAGTGCAAAACGTCACACACTACATACACGTGCAATAGAGAAGGGATTTCCTGGGCTGCCGTCGGCGAGCTTGGACCATCGTCCGTAAAACTCTATTTATGTCGATGCTGCGCCAGCATTGCAGATTTTTTGCTGTTGAAGCAACTAATTTGTGTCTGTTATTCGCATGTACAATCACAACTTTTAAATACCTTCTAAATACTAAATTTAAAAACTTTTTGTGGAATAAAAACTTTCATGGGCAAATATCTGCAGCCTCTTTATTTCAAGTGTTGCAGAAAAATAATAAATATTGCTTTGGCCAGCTGTTTTAAGTATATTTGACATTGTATTCTACTCAGGGGCAGGAATTTCTACAAGAGTTTTAATGCGTGATTTTCGACTGACGACTGCCAGTCAGCGTAATGAGACATGTCTTATTTGCATCAAGAAGAGATAGGTTAATTTATTAATGGTTTCACAGTCCCGCAAGTGGAGCTAGATTTTGGCTTCCTATAGCTGAGAACAAGGGCGAAATGATCGATGATGGCGATCTCGTTGAAATTTTCCTGCAATAGAAGCCTTTTTTATTCATGTTTATTTTTGCGATGTGACAGTTAAAAACTTTTTATACTCTATAAAGCTTCAGAATACATCATGGTATTGATTGGTGCTATGGGAGAGTAAATGAAATGCAAGCTTTCTTTCTCAAATAAATAGCATCAGCTACACCAGCGCATATTATGAAGTTAAACGTACGGTTCATTCAACTGTTTAATTGCGATCAACTGCTGATGTTTTTTAAAATCATATTTTTGTCAATTCTGGTGAACATTTTGATATCCGTACACTTTCTCACCGCAAGCATGACATGCCCTGTTTCTCTTACGTGAAGCAATATTTTCCCAGTTGATACAAACGTCATCGCTCAACATACAATCCTAGGTGAAGTGTAACAATTTTGGGAAAGGCTTCTTATTTGACATTCAATGAAGCTAATGGGCTTTATTTGAAATTTTTATCGACAATTTTCGGTAGCGATTCATATCGAGACTAACGTCAAACACTTCTCCTACGTTTCAGGTTTCAGCGCGCTTAATCAAACTTTCTCCATTTGTCTCGAAGTTGCTGATTTCAGAAGCCGACCCAACACAACCTTGCAGTGCAATGGTGTCTGTGTGTTATAGAAATAGGCAGCTCAATCAATAACGACAGTGCAAGTATTAGACAACTAAATCTTCAGCTCAATCGCTCACAGGCATTGACAGAATGCCCCATTGGTTTCAAAAGAGTGCTCGGTGTCGACATCTCAAAATACAAAAATGCGACAAATGAGAAAGTTTCGTGAGCCAAATAGAATGATTTCGGGGCACAGAAATCAATGGTTATGTTTAAGCAATGCAGTAACATTCTGAAGATATTTCCGCAAAAATCAAGCAAATTGTGTTTTGTGATGTAGTCATTTTTAGACGCTAATTTACAAACGAAAGAAGGTGTACTGAAAGCTGAGTTCCACTCGGCTGTATGATGTAAGAGCATGAAAATTAAAAAAAATTCTTGATGATGCTACAAAATTTCACATTCAATAGGCAACAAAATTTATCGACGCTTTTAGAGTAATGCAGGGAGTGCATTCATTAGTATTTGCTCGAGAGTCGTACTTCATTTCATAGCACAAAATACAGCCAATAATATCCTGAGAAATGAAGTAACTGAAAAATTTTGTAGTTCACATTTAGTGTCGTGGAACGTGAAATGAAACACGTCTATGACTCTTGATGAGTCGCATGAACGAGGCAAAGGATTTATGGTTTTCTAAAAAATCTACTTTTTTACTTCCAATTTAAGTGTGTAACTAAACAAAATGCTGTTATGTCCTTGTATTACATTCATAAAAATAAATTTTTGAACATTGTACTATCGGTGTACTAATCTCCTATTTAGGTATTGTTGACGATTTATAATGGGACAAATGCTTTTCAGTTTATTTCATTACAGAAATCTGAACTATTTCACTAATCACGTAGGTTTAGTTTGACACTCCAATGACTTTGAAGTACGGCTAGGACTTAATTTGAGAGAACAAATTCGAAATTAAAATAAGTCCCATATTCTTGAAAAATAGGAAAACCAGAGATAAAATAGTGCTCGCAGTTACCTTTGAAAAAAAGGTGCTTCCTGATGTCGTTCAATTCTTTTTCCAAATCATCTGGACAACACGTTTAAGTACTCTAAGATTTTATTTTATTTAATTTTCTTCGCGTCGGTGGTTATTTTCCTGCATCGTTTGAATGTTTTCGTTTTTGTGAACTGGTGTCTTGAGGTGCATGCAGTCATTCATGGTGTCTGAATCAATACGTAGATGTTACACAGAACATAAGCAAGATATTTTCGGTTTATTTTTTCTCGGTGTTTTGTTTTGTGAGGCTGGTCGATGATCACTCGATAGATTCTGTAAAAGTTTCTTGTTAATTGTATCAAGTCAAGAGTGAATGCTTGTACAAAAGTCTCCTTCCACACTGCAGTGAAGCTATCGTGATTGCGACGATTTTCATTTATTTTTAGACGGCAAAGAGCAAACTTTTTTAGCAGTGCCGTAACTTTTCTATTTTAATGGTGGACTAGCTCAATTTCATCCAGTTAATTTTTCTTCCTTTTCCCTTGTAAGGTATGTATGTGTTCGTTCATAAATCGATGCACTGGCTTATCAATAGCAAATAGTTGCATCGTTGGTGTTCCAAATTTTGTCTTTCAAATTTTCAGCACTTTTCGTGCATGCTGTTCCAGGAAACCATTCTAATTTCGTGATGGTTCATGATTTTTCGAAAGCCTTTTTTCACTTTTAAAGAAATAGATTCATTTCAGCGCGACAGCACTTATTTAGATGTACTCAATTATTTTATTAAAATCTAACTTCATCGAAGCCCAAAACAATGACGTATTAGAGAGAAACTAAAGCCACTCTCATTTTTAAACTTTTTAGTAGTGCATCCTCATATGGAAAATCTAATGACATGAGCTATGAAATTTTAGTATTAGTTTTGGTCGGCAGCACGAGGTCTTCCATCGCATATTTGGGCAAATGGTTAAGCGCAGGTTTTCAACATTTTTAATTTTCTGACGCATCAACTTGAAAAAAGGGAAACGCAAGAACGTTAGGTTTAAAGAATCCCAACTATAGGCAGGAGAGATGGAAACTGGACCAGTTAGGCATCGTCTCGAGCAGCGCTACCCCGATGCTAGAATTGCGACGACTATTGTCGAAGGAGAGACTAAATTTAGGTAATGTTGAAAGCGAAAACTTACTTGTTGATTAATAATGGGACAAATTCTTTTCAGTTTGAACTAGGCACTGGGCCGCAATAAGTTGAAATATCGCTCCAAATTTATTTAAGGATACGCTAGGCAGGCCACTGAACTGCTACAACACACCACTTCACGACGCCACTTATGGACGGTGCCTCACCATTGCAAACAGCCGAGCTCATGCGTTGTCCACCCGCTGAGACTGCGGGCGCAGAGGGAGTCAGTGTCGAGGCCTTACTCCATCTTCCCCGCAGAAGATCCCTCAGCGTGCGATATCACCGACAGATATTTAGTCTTGAGGGTGAAGATTTTGTTTGATCCTAGTACTAAGGTGGGAAATCTTGAGCTAGGAGATAAGGCGACGGAATTCCACGAAGGCAGAGACGGCAGCGGTAGGCTCAGAGATCAGCAAATGGAGAGAGAATCTCTGATTCCGGCAAAGTAGAACTGTTCCTGCCAAGGACATTCGAAGATGTCACCACACCGATAATAATTACGAAAAGTTCAGAAGGGGCGTGAGATGCTGTTCCCGTAGAGAGTAATGCGAAGCACAAGTTGAACTTGTCATTTACGCGCTGGTAATTTCCAGGATTATCACGTGCATCACAATTTGACACTTCCGCTGCAGAAATTCCGGGTGCCGCCACCCAAACACTTTACATCTTGCTAGAGATTGCCTACACTGCGCCGCAAAAAGGATCGATCAGAAAAAGGTTGCTCGTAGCTCCGCGCATCAGCCTGAGGAAACTGTTCGTGTTCTTGAGATGGCTTCAGAGGAAAAATTAGTTCACCGACCATAAGCAAAATCGAGAATGGTGCCTCAGAACAGTGGCCAGCAAATTTAATTTAACGTCTTGTTTAAGTCAGGAAGAGCCTGCATTTTAGATTTTGAAAGTGAATAAATTATTTGAACACTGTTCTACTCATGTAATCCACATACAGTGTGTAATAGTTTCGCCTAATTGAACAAATGATGATAATTTTATAGTAAATTCATATTCCCCAAAATAACGCAATTGTATCCCTGAAATGACTGTAGGAGATATTTTTAAGTTTTGGTAGCTAAAGTGCTCTGAAATACTTGGAAGATCACCTAGGTTACTCAAATTACATAATACTACGAGGGCTTATAAGGACTAGAGGAAAATTTGAAATACAGTTTGCCACTGAAAATTAAGCACATGTCATGAAATAATTTTTCAGTAAGGTCAGCGTTAAATACTAGATAAAATCAAGATTTTTCTTTAAATTACTTTTAATAGCAGTGCACTTCCTTTCTAATTAATCTACGGTAATTAATCTCAGTATTCAAATATCTTTTCGGTTGTACCTGTTCGTGTGGGCTTTGATATTAGTCTACGGTAATTACCCTCAACATTTAAGTATCTTTTCGATCGTGCATGTTCTAGACTTTTGATATTAGTCTACGGTAATTACTCCCAATATTTAAGTATCTTTTCGAACGAGACCTTGTTTTGGGGACTTTTGACAATATAGTCTACGGTTATTACTCTCAACATTCAAGTATCTTTTCTTGAAGTGACTTCACATTTGCTAAAAAATTTTCTTGAAACTGTTAGATAATTGTACGATAAATGTCAAAAGAGAACAATTATAATGGAGGGCTTTTTAACTATATTGATTTAAAGCTAATAAAGAAAATAAAATTGTTGTGCAATGAAATTTTAGTCATAAAATTTCAATTTTTTGAACACAATGATAAACACAGAATGAAATTTACAGCAAGACTTAGTGGTGTTATACTACATTTTAGTTTAAAAAGCAGCACAATTTTTCAATTGGAAGCACAGGGCTAATAACCAATCTTTGCTGATAAAAAATTCATATAATTGAATTGAAATTTCTGCAGCATCTAGCACCTACATTTATTAGCCACGATGCTCTGATATTCAGAGATGGAATTATGAATGCACATCACAACGCGCGCTTTGCTAGCGCAGAAGTTAATTAAGGCCAAAATCATACGGGTTGCCAGTTCCGGAGCTGAGCTCGTTGTTCCAAGGCATAAAGAGTCGTCGGGTGCTAAATCTTGCATCGCGTTCACAGCCGTTGATCGTGTACTCATTTCAGGACCAAATCCAGTGACCTGATTTTTCTTTTGTTGGAGAACCGAATCTTAATTAAGAAGTTTGTTATTAAGTTTGGATGAGCTGGCACACACGTTTGAACTTGGGAACATTACAATCTCCGTACGAGATCAGTCTTGTGTTAATTTGCCTCAAGTAATAGTTCGGCTGCTGAGGTTGTTGAGAAGGTTTCGAAGACATACAGTTTCGTTTGGATTTAGCAATCACAATTTTCGTGCAGTAGTTTGAAAATTTTTAAACCCCTAAAATTATATCATGATATTTTTCGTGATAATATATATACTACTTCAGCAAAGGTTTTTTACTGTCATGTTTAGTTTCAACGTTTGAAAGGATTTACGTTTTGTTCATCATCAGTGCTTATGTGATCCTCTGATTGTGCTAAATTTTTATGCACTGTGTTTCAACTTAGCGAAAATAAATAATTACTAATTGACGCAGAGCTCAATTTCTGAATAGAAAGTAGGGCTCAATTCATTCTGAAACCCAATTGACTGACGAGGCTTCATAAAAAAGTCTGCAAGAAAAGTTTGAAACATGTACTCTATAATATAGAATAATTATGAAAGTAAATTTTAGAAATACCGGACGTATGATATTGATTTTATAGACTTTCTGACCCAAATGAATAAAAAAATACATGGTGGTAAGGCTGTGTTTTTATTGCTATTTCATTAAATGAAAATCAAGTATTTGAAAGCGAAGTACTGAATGAGATACGTTATTCTTCTTCAAATGTTCAACATGACGAAGCAAATTGTAGTTTTTCTGGAATATAAATTAGATTTTTGCGGGTAAGCAGATGCACTGACCTTCACTTTGCGAATGACTTACTTCTGTGGGTCTTTGAAGAAGGCCAATTGCGTTCAGTTTCGGTATTTTCTTTTTCGTTCATGAAGTACTCTTCAAAGTAACATGACTTACACCATCACGAATGAATTTTCCCCAAAACCGAGCCATTATAGAGGACAGTACAGAATTTTCAGATAAAACTCTTGTGGTCCTACTGTAAGTGCACCAAAGAAACCGTCATTTTTTGTAAATCCCCATAATGCAGTTGACAGAAGAACTAAAAATTGAAATGGTTTAATGATGAAAGTTAAGCTACCCTAAAGAAGGATGTAAATGCAGTGCTAGAAGTGCTTGAATCTGTCTCAGTACTACGAAACACAAAACCGAGTACATCAGTACATCGCGCCTTAGATGCCAATCGTTTCCACTAACGAGACAAATTTCAGTGCATACGAAAATGAGTGTACTCGAGTATCTCAAGCCCGTCTTTGTCGTCGAGAGTTGTCCAGACCATAAAGATGGAGCTAGAAAAGTGGTTCCTTTTTATTTAATTTTCATAAGCCATCAGGTCTTTGCCTCATTTTCTATTCAAAACCTACTTATCATTACTTATTATTTTCCTGGGCTTATTTCTAACGCATTTTTTTGAGTTTTTGAAATTTACAATCATTATGTACTCATATCCACGGAAATTATCAGTATTCGGGATTCAATTGAGTTTTTTGAATTTTTTGTCATGACTCACGAGTGTCCTCGAAAATTTTCTGCATCGGTGATGAGAATTTTGTAATTTTTTTAGAGCGCCAGAGATTCATTAAATGAGTCAATAAAGGTTTCGCAGAAAAATTGTAGCTCAAAGTAGTTTTAATCACTGGCCAAGGGGCAAAAGCGCTCAAGAGTTCGTTAACTGTTAATTCTCTGAATAAAAAATTCGTCGCTAACAGCTGCACTTCTTTGCCATCTCTAGCGACAAATTCTCATCAAAATCACCGGGCAAAAATTCAACTGCACTGGATAATGATCATTTGTCCTGCACTCGTAAAATTGATGAGGTGAATTAAAAAAAGTTCAACATAGTCTCTTTTGATGGAAGCTTTTCGTCCAAATGCTTAAGATTTAGTTATTTAAAAATGGATATGTGAAAATTCGTAACGTTTTAAATGTTACAAACAGCCAAGTGTAGGATCTGATGTATTCAATTTAGTCCGAGGTCTACCGTTCCTTTATTTATTGTCTGCTATTTACATAATAGTTTACTTAGAAGCTTCCAGGTCAGTTGATTCGCTTCGTGAATATGAAACGAAGGCACTGCGAAGCATCAAAAAGAAGCTGTGAGAGTACGCTGAGTTCCTCGGGCGTCTTTGAGACGATATCCAAGTGCAATGCATCCTATGTTCATTTCGTTGAGCAGAGTGTCGCTCTCTGGAGAACAGGCTTTTGATGAATTTTTGTTTTTTGAAGTATTTGTTTGAAGTGGACGCATCAATGTTTCATCGAGTGGAACAGGCAATCATTTCCAATGACACCTTCCATGCACAAGCGTGAATGGGAGGGGGGGGGTTCATTTCTAAATCTAAAAACGAAATTCTGTCAACCGTAATGAGGAAATTCCAGCAACAAACGTGACCGGTGAACCGTCAGAAATGGATAAGACAGGCCACAGAATGGACAAACCACTAATTAAGCGAAATGTAAAAAAATAAATTCTTCTAGCGCACTAGAAAAACAAAAACCTAATGTCCGTACTCTTAACTCTGGACCACACACAGAAAACTCGTAAAATGCACTAATGATCCTGCTTAACGTTTCTGCCACATCCGAAGCGAAGTTTTCTGGTGAGTTAAGGCAATGAGCTTTACTTGCAAAATCCCGAGGATTCAAATTATCAGTCAGGTAATCCACAAGAAAGGACTGCCGTTGGTGTGAAGTATCAATTATGGACCTAAAATTAAGCTGCGGCAAAAGGGACATTGCAATATGAATTAAAATTACCCTCGTTTCAAAACGATGGTGAAGAAAAGACAAATAGTTATTAGGATAAACCATGCAAGCACACAGGAATACTGTAATTTGAGTGAATTGCTCTGCGCTGCTGTACTTATCACCTCATGTAATTATTTGAACATCGTAGAAAAGCAAGTGTACTCTTAATGTCCTCTGAAGTATTCTTTCAACAGCTAATTAAGTGGGACATCCGCATGAACATGGCTCATGTTCTGCATAACTAATACTTGGAGGTATTAAGAATCACTCTTTCAAATGCACTGAAAACAATGGCAACAACATTTTTCTGATTTTAACTTTGTAGACAATTTTTCAGCAGGAGCATGTGAAAAAGTAGTCTTTTGTACTCTTCTTAAACTTAAATTTAGGATTTCAGTTTACCGTTTGCTCACAGGGTAGGGGAACATTATACGAGAAACTCAATGCATGTAGAATCTAATTTCTTAGAGTAGAATTGATTAAACAAGTGAATCACATTTTCTAACCTACAGATGATCTGAGGGAAAAGCATCCAGGGATAGTAAACATTTTACCTGATTCTGTGCGTAAAGTGCTAACAACACTCAAATTTCCAAGCACTCTTGCGCAGACAAAACAGTGCTCCGTAGTTCCAGTGTGCCTCGGCACTTTGCGTTACATAACAGTAGCAGTTCACACTTAGAGTAAATTGTGGTCAGCCATTTTATTTTCCACCTATTCGTTCTATGTTGCTTCCACGTGTGCTAGCATTGCGATTCATTAGTAAATTCTTTGTTTGATTAGCTTGACCCTTTTACTTATGATTATGATCTTTGTTTGATTAGCTTAGCCCTCTCTTAGCCCTTTAACAAGCATGTATCATGATGCACATTTTCGTCGCTGTTAAATTCTCTTCTAAGTCTGTATATTTTCACACTTCTCGTGGCCACAAATTATTTCATCTGATATTTAGCGAAATGGGATGGCGGGCCAACGAAGTAATCGACTCATCAATCTACAAGAAATAATTTTTGTTAGCTGAAAAAAATATAGTTTACTTGTGTCTTTCAAGCATACATAAATAAGAAAGCGTTATCCATGAGTAACGAGGCCTGTCAAAGTGACGAGAAAAAGATGTTATTCGTGCATAAGATGTGCATACGGATCATATGATAAATATACAGTGAATCCAACGTAAAAATTACTAACAGAAGTTTACAAAAATGTTGAATTTAGGAAATGAGTTTTACACACTGTAGTGTTGCGATGATGTCATGGTTGTTGGAAGCTTAATTTGGCGACACTGGATGGGAACTTGAAGTCAATTTGCCGGAACTTTGACTATGATCACAAGCTGAGATCTTGGAACGTTCTTTTTATCTTATCTATGTTCTGCCAGCTAAAGTTGCTGTCGATAATCAAGTATTTATAGAAGTTTGGGCTTCCCAGCTGGTAGTTATAATTCTGAATATGTTTTATTAATAATATTGAAAGTTTTATACGTCTTTCACATAACCTATCTTGTTTGCTATGCATGATGGGAAAAATATTGATGGGAAAATACAATATCTTTAGTCACGTTCCTGGATATATCAGGTGTATTTTAAAACAACTGCTTACACGTGATTATGTTGCAAGAGCTTTAGTGTCTTCATGTATATATATGAATTATTTTTATCATAAATCAAATGATATTTTGCCAATTTCTACACTTGAATAAATTTCGTACGGAGAATTTTACGAGCCGTTGGTCTAGCTGGGGAAAATCTCGTAAAATTATTCTTACTATCTTTACATATAATATTGAAAAAATGGTTGTTCTTTGGTATAAACTATAAGTAACCAGGTATTGAAATGAACTACTTCGCCGCTTGATAATCGTCTAAAATAAATGAAGATTATTTTGGAATAGTTTTTAATCCACAAAATTGTTCTATACTGAAATTTTATAGTTATGAAAGCCCGCTATTTGGTATGTACGTTCTTTTTCTTTCTAAGGGAGAAAAAAAGAACATTCGCTTATTGCCTGCTTTAAGCGCTGTTTACCTGCTCGTTACAAGGTGTGTGGATCATTAGCAAACTCATTGACCGCTTGATAGACTCGTAGGTAATGAAGTTTCATCTCGTTCATTCTAGCCAGCAACTACATTGAGTTGGGTTCCGTAGGAGTGCGTCGTTAACAGAGGAAGATTGGTTTTGTACACGGTGTGGCATCAGTGCGGAACACGCAACTTCAACTACAATAAGTTAGCAAATAATGCGTCAGCTTGACAGACAACATTCGATCGACGCATGATGCTGCAGATTGCAGTTTCATCTCTCACAGTGCATTGTACTGCAAAAATTTCAGTTTTTGATACGAGAAACGAAAATTTTAAGATAAAAAGGTTATAGAGAAAATTGAATTCAAGATTGTTCAAGAAAGTGCGATGATATTACCAAATAGAAACGATGTGAGCTCATTTGTATTTTTACTGATCTAGTGTACGAGTATGTATTTCTTGTGACAACGAACGCCTGCTGGAGATGTTTGAGTCACACGCAGCGGCTGGCTAGTTCAATTTTAAAACAAAGAAACCACTGTCAGGGATGAAAAATGTCAATTATGGATACGAGCATAGAGAGGTGAATATTCTCCAGTTTTTATTGACGTCTGACTGAGCTTTTAAGGCATGAGAAGCTATTGGCATGTCCACGTAGCGCTGATTTGCACTGATACTGTTTTAAGTTGAAAAACGCTCGTTTTTAGCAAGATTAACCTCAAAGCTTCATGTATTTTACTATTTTTTCATGGTGGCTGTTAGTTGGGAAATTTTCCTTCATTAAAAAAATTGAAATATATTGAATGAAAGACTGTAATCATACATGATGGTTCACACCAGTAAACAAGATTGGCGGAAAATGAGTCAAATGTAATTGGAGTGAAAATTATTGCAACACATGCCACTATTCAACGCCTTCAAAATTTCTCGTATAAATAAATGCCCGAATGATGTGAAAACTTCTGCATGTTATGAAGCGCGCACAAATGAGTGTAACCCTATATTGTTTTCTTGACACTAAATTTAGCTGGTGTTACAAGTGAGATGAACATGAGCTAATCAGAAAATATAATTCTCAAAGTTGGAAAATTTGAATTAAATTACCATATTGACTGTGAATAATTTTACATTAGCGCCTCTTCAAAATACGTAAACAAATTCTAAAAAGAGTCTTCTATAGTTTTGTCTCGCGTAAATTTGTGGATTTTGATCTTCACTACATCAACGCGAGTGAACGGAAACCAAGGGACGCCAAAGACACGAGGTTTCTTCAGTTTTATTTCAAGCCCCGTTGACTCCGTGAACTGCACAAACAAGTATATTTCAGGTTCGGCACAATACGAGAAATAACCGCATAATAAGAAAACTCCTAGTTCCAAAAATATAGTAATAAGGATATTACTCCACGCTCGGAGCAACTCATGGCAACTCATGCGCAAATCAATACATGAAAAGGGATCAACAATTGTCAGGCCAAACGCAAAACACAATAAGACAACTATTGGAACATCTGAGGCAGAATATTAAAGAAGGTTTTATTTTCTAAATGGGAAATACATTTTTATGCTTTGTTTTGAGCACACAGTAATGCAAAAATCCAATTTTATAAACATACACATGGAAGATTTTTCTTTAGCTTCCCATTATAGTTTCTAAACTATTAAATATGTGCACTGTGGTCAAAGGAGGACAGTACACTCGCACACACTAATTTTAGTTGCCGGGATTCGGCTTTAAAATTAGTTCTAACGGTTTACACAAATTAAATGCTACAGTAGTACTGGTTTACCTCGGTGAGACAACCTGACAACACCCCAATATACTCACAAACAATGGGGGAAGGTCCCTCACACGTTGGAATAGCCTTTCTATTTCAACCTACAGAGCTGAATGACTATCTTATTTTTTCTTTACTCTACCTGGGGAGGGGGAAAAAGTTTAAAAGGGTTAGGTCTCTGATGCAGGGGCAACGCTAAAATATTAACAGCAGACTAGTACTACGGCCTATTCAGCCGCAGAATAATCAGAGCTTAAAGTTAATGTACATGAATACATCAGATCAGCTATAATTACCTTTTGTCAAATAAATAATAAAATAATAAATAAATAATAATATAATAAATAAGAATAAATAATAAATAAATAATAAATATAATTAACTATTGTCTCATTGATCAGCCTAATACTGAAAGGGGTTGAAGTGAGTCAGTAAATTTAAATTACCTAATATAAATACATGTGAACTGTCCCTAGGGCAACAAGTACACGTTGTCCAACGTCACCCCGAGAACACAAAATCACATGGGCGAGAGGTCGCATAAATTTCTGGGTATATTCTCAGTCTACCTTTGAAAATGCTTTAGCTCTAGGCTTCTACTCTACTGACTGGCGCAACTTGCCCAGCGCAGCTCATGGGTGAGGAGCCAACAAGATTTTGACATTCAAAAGAAAAGTGTATTTTATTTCTTAGTAAAAATTTGAGCTACGCACGGTAAAGTTGCTAGTACCGACCAGCTGTTCACATCCTATGTTTGTATACTCAAACGCGTCAGTTGTGATGGGTTAAACTGAAGTTCAATATTCAACTCGAATTCAAAGTCAAATTAATGAGCAAATTTGTAAAAATCACACATTCACTGGGCCTGCTAAATACCTTAGTTTGCACAATCTGAATTGTTAAATTCCTAGCATCACAATACAACATCCTAGCTGGAGAGAACATCAGAAATTAAAAAAAAGGCTAGTCTAACTCGATATAGGTGTTTCACCGGTTGCCAGCAGCATCATTGAGTGCTCTAGGAACCGGCTGTTCACCACTATCAAACACACAATACATGGTGGCGGAGCAACAAGTATAGCTAGTTCGAGAACACAAGAATTAAAATTAGTAGTTTTCTGACACATAATCACACTGCTAAGCACACAGAAACTTAAGATTATCCGGGGAGAAACTCTTTCCACGAGCACTTTAGTCAAATAGAATGCTGCGTCAGTCTTGCGGACCAGTACGGATCCGCAAAATGTTGCCGCAAGATTTTTCAAAATTTGTGTCTTGTAAGACGCGACCAGTTTTTTATTAGTTCGAAAAAGTCTCCCGGGAGATATACATATTTCCATATTTCTGATTACGAATTCTAACTCCTGAAACTGCGGAAGTTGTTTGAAGGCTGGATTTTTGTTCGAACTTTAAACTTTATCATAGATTTTCAATAGCAGCCAAGCTGACGCAAGCTATCGAAGAAAGAACTGTAATTTTGATTTTCTGATGGAAAGAAGCCAATGAATATTGGAAGAGCGGTTCAGGTTATTATTTTCCTGGAAGTGAATTGGATGTCTAGCATATTCCTACAGAAAGTTTCCAAGGAATTCCGCGTATCCTTCACATCTAAAGAATATCACATGTATCCAAACCCAATAAATGAAGCCCAAAACAACTGAACTATGTATTCCGGCTTTGCATGGTTACGTCTGTCTCATAGGTCTGTGATTATTAAAAGTACCTCCAGTTATTCAGAAAATGAATTCTCATTTGACGATTTAGTTTTTTAGGTTCAGCAAAGGTAATTTCATGGCAAAAAATACGATAAACATTGTTCATCGGCTGAACAATACGTAAATAACAAAGTATACACAACTGTGGTCGTCTGCTAGCTTCCAGGCAGGCAGGTAGACATTATATGTACCCACGTCACAGATGAAACATAATTGTCGTAAACATGCACTTTCAAACAAGTGAACTTTGACGTGAACTTTTGTCTACGTAATGAAAGCGTGAACTTTGACGCAGAAGAGATGTGGATGAAGTTGAAATAACTCGGACGAAATAAAATGGTGTATTACACAGAAGAAAGTAAGGAATTCTAATTCCATTACTATCTCAATTTAGCCGGCAAAAATTTCTCGCGGAGCCTCATCTCGCCACCATTGAAGTTGGTGCTCAAAATACATTCGCTTGGAAATGAGCATCCGAGAGTTTTCAGCTGCGGAGCAGATTCCATTTGCACGGATGCATAGGTGCCTTTAGTATATATCAATTTATGAGAGCCCGTGCTCCGCATTCAGATATAAATGATGGCTATGAGAATGCGTTGCGGAAGTAATAACCAAATGAAATCCATTATGATTTTTGCGACCAACGACGCAGCAACAACGTCTTACGAGAGCACATCGCCGGCATATTGAGTTGAAACATTTCAATATCGGGTTCGCGCTACTGCCATTACCATAATTCCACTTTACTTCCTAATTACCCGCCGGTTGTAAGTGTTTTGCTTTGATGTGCTAGTTGTTCGCATTTGTTGCCATAAGTTGTTGTTTCATTGCGTTGTTTTTGGCTTGTTGTTCACGTTTTGTTGCTGCTCGTTGGTTGTTTGCGATCTGTTGTTGTTGCATGTTGGTTGCTTGCGTTCTGTTTTTCTTGCATGGTAATTTTTGCCTTATGTTGTTGTTGCACGTTGGTTGTTTCCGTTCTGTTATTACTGCATACAAGTAGTTCGCTTGCTGGTTCCGCCATCATCTTGAGCTGTTTTTGAACCTTGGTTCTTATGGAAAAAATCATAAGAGCGTTTCAGCCTTTCTACACATTTCTACAGGACAGCATAAAGTCCCACGCTGAGGACCTTGAGGGTTTGAAAGCGATCTGCTGCCATGATCGGAACGGCAGCAATAGGTTGAAACAATGACTCAGGCCCTTGCAAAGATATTTGGCTGAATTTGAGAAAGAAACGTGTATTAGATACATTCTAGAGTTCCCTTGTGACTCGATGAAAAACACACTTATGAATCCAGCCATGGTCATTTGGATGAGTTTTTACATCGCTTTACGCAGTCGAAACAAGTTTCCGATTAGCTTCTAATCGAAGCCATTCCATGTTGATGAGAAATTAAGCCTTTATTCCACACCTGTGTCGCATGCACTTTACACACAGTTTATCATTGGGAAAAAGGTTTAAGTGAATCCTGAAAGGAAGTCGTAATTCCCAAACTTTGACCTTACGACGGCTATGAGTGGAAATCGGCTGTGTCGATGTAGACAGAATGTAATATAGTAAATAATGCTACCCCTTGTGAACATAACGCAAAACCGTCTCATAAATTTGTAACGAACTTCTCCGTTGATGAACGTGGGCGAGTGAGTTTCTAGAGTTTTGTCTGTAAATAATTAAAATCTTGATTGGCATCATGACATTATCATCATAAAAAAATTGCTCAATCCATATAACCACCATAAAAACTGCCACAAAATGAATCGACCTAATTTTTTCTGAATAAAATGGTTGCAACAGTATTTTTCATCATTCATTTATTTACTCGGGTAAAATCGTGCTATTTTTTGGCGCTCAGTTTTCATTCTCTATGGGAATCCTAACAAAAATATTTTATTACTATCCCTCGGAGTTAGCATGCGATGAAATCAATTCTGACTTTCTGAAGAGAAATTTAGTCAATGAAACTCGAATAAGGAGCTATATCGTTAAGTAACTTCCATTTTTTATTATCTGCCAGGGTCGATGCCTCATGATGTTCATTTTGCACGTAGAATACATCTTTAAACTTTGATTAAATCTACCTAATCCCATTACGTAGTACTCGATATATTCTCATGAACGACAGTTTCTCATCAACAAAAATGTTCTATTGCAGACCTGCTCATATATTATTTGCGAATGTAAATGCATTAGCGAGAGTTACATAAGCTTTCTTTATTGAACAGATGCAGCTGTGACGCGAACAAGAACACTTTCCTGCTTACGAGCATTCGAAAAAATATTTCATAATTGCTTTGAAGGTTGCTCTAGTGAGTGCTGTGCACGTTGTAGCAACAGTTATTACAACCCACCTCTGTTACATCATTCTGTGCGTATGCAAATGCATGTCAGACTGCGTTAAGATCCCTGAGAGTGAGGAACTTCATCATCCTGTTCTTATGTCCAACTGTCTTAGCACAGTAGTTTAGAATACAGTTGTAAGTTTACGGCGTTCCGCTGTGTTTCTGGGTTATAAATGTTGTCCAAAATTAGGAGGTTAGTTGAAGTGGTGAAGGTAGTCGACTATTCAAGCCAGAGATTTGAAATAAGTTTTACCAGAAAAAAAATTTAAAGTTTTACGGGGGATCATAAAAATTTCTAAGGATTATACGGAAATATGCCCAGCTTTCACTTTTATCATGCAATATTAGACCTAGAAAGTTTGACGATGAAGGTAATTTTGAAAGATAAGCATCAATAATGTGAAATTTTAAAACAACATCTTTTCAGCAGAACTCGTTTGTACACATTCGGCAATTATCAAACTTCGATATTTTCAAAAGTTCTAAACATTTTTGGAAACTCTTTATATGTACACATCAACTGGAAAAAGAGATGACGTTTTGAGAGCTATATACGAAACAACGGAAGAATAAAAGCATTTTAAAATTATTCAGTAAGGGTTTTGGTAGGAAATTTCGTTCATTTACAGTGGAGGCTCACAGCGAGCTAAGGTTCTAACCATCATTTATTTCTGCCTCAATTTAATATTTGGTCGCACGCGCGACAGAGGAAGAGTTTTCTTGAATATCCTGTGAACGTCGCTGAGAAATCTTCACTTTGACGTGAGTACAGCTATATGGGGTTACAATATAAAAACTAAATAATCGCTAAAGTACAGAAATTATCGTTTAAATAAGAGCAGTTTTAAAACCAAGGCGTCGAAAATATCTTATTAGTACTTCTACATTTATAATGAAACGAAATCTTACATCGTACATATGTCATAGGAATAATTCACTATTTTTTTATAACTGAATGATATTCAAACGTTCGTTTTTCCTTTAAATTAATGGCAAAGGAAGCTATGAAAAAGAAGGCAAAAGCGTCATTGAAATTTTTGTTTAAAAACTTTCCTGTTTTTGAAATAATTATTATCATGAAATTCTAATCGAAATTGACCCAGTGAATTGTACTTTGTATAGGAATATTATATGTTTTTGAAACAAAATGGAGAATGGATATCCTAGTTTTTCAAGCTCATATGCGAGCCCGTGCAAACTTGTTTTCTCTTAACCCTCATTACGCATACGTGTAATTTCTCACTGGCCTTAATATACACGATTTTTTCATCGTCCTCATTATAGTGTAATTGGACGAAAATGAGTCTGTTGTTTTCGGTGAATGCGAACGGAATTAATTTCCTGGGCAAGGGTAAAACTTTGGGCGGAACTTTGAGTTGCTCGTAGGGCTCATACTCCTAAGCTATGAAATTTGGTTCACAAATATTGAGTCTTTTTTGAAAATGATCATCAAAACATCACTGAAAAAGAAACGCTAGAAACACTACCAGTAAATCTATTTCATCCTTTTAACTATGCATCTTCCTAAATATAGCTCATTCGTTCGGAACAAAAAGCTAAAATAATTATCGGGACGAAAATGACCCCAGTTTTGGAAAAATAAGTTCAAGTCCATTTTTAATATCTGAAGACAATTTATTCATAACTGCAACGGGTAACGGAATGCGACTTGAGAACTCCATGAGTCTAAAGTTAAGGGTTATGGCATGTGTTAACCATAGATAAGCGTACTTTTTAATTCAGGTGCAAGAACCTATTTTTAGAACGAGCATCAGTTCTAACACCGAATGCAATGTTCAACCACTTCGGCTTTAAGGTTTCTTGGCGTCATGCCGGCATGTAAATTCACAAGTTATAACTTAAAGCCCGGAGAAAGATCATCAACTTACCAGGCGCACAACCTTCAAATTACTCTTTACGATGACAAATATTACATCACATAAATAATTATTTAAAAACACTTTTCACACTTTTTCGTGCGTTCTCTTCGGCCAAGGTGGGAATAAGAGGAGAATCAGATAAGCACGCCATGTACTGGCTCTGCAACGGGTATTGTAGCTCACCAGTGCCACAATGGGTGAAGGAACCTTTACTTATACCAGCTCTGCAACGGATATTGTAGCTCACCAGTGCCACAATGGGTGAAGGAACCTTTACTTATACCAGCTCTGCAACGGATATTGTAGCTCACCAGTGCTACACTGGGTGAAGGAACCTTTACTTATACCAGCTCTGCAACGGATATTGTAGCTCACCAGTGCCACAATGGGTGAAGGAACCTTTACTTATACCAGCTCTGCAACGGATATTGTAGCTCACCAGTGCCACAATGGGTGAAGGAACCTTTACTTATACCAGCTCTGCAACGGATATTGTAGCTCACCAGTGCTACACTGGGTGAAGGAACCTTTACTTATACCAGCTCTGCAACGGATATTGTAGCTCACCAGTGCTACACTGAGTGAAGTAACCTTTACTTAAACCAGATCTGTAATGGGTGAAGGAACCTCGACCCTCAAGCTTTTGAATTAGTTTTTCATACTACAGCCATGACAACCACTAGCATTAGACTGGTACTAACATCAGGTCCGACGCCAGATAACGGAAGATGCTGCTCTTTGATTTTGAATTTTAAAACTTTTGGCACGTACTCTAGAAAACATCCATAAGTGATATTAACCGTTTTAGTTGCAGAAATGAACTTTGGGATTTACCTGAAAGGTGAAGAACCATTCAGATATTTTAAGAACGGGGATTCTAAATAGGAAAACAAGGGACTCTTTGATCAAAATAGTATTCTGAATGTTAATGTATGTTGTAAATTTCCTGAGCCTAATACTTTATAAATTATTTTTCCATTACGCTTTATTTCATTCTATTCTCAACGATGCTTAAATTTGCCTCAGATATTTAAATCAGCACTTAGTGTTAGCCATGATGCGGTAAAAAAGTCGATTTATTTTTCATTTGAAAGGAAACTAATTTACTTCGATGAACTCTCAAAGTACATACTTGTATCTGTATCACACTACGTTAACATCATTCAATCTGTTACTTTATGACTAATTTAAACACGCAGCGGCATTGCACTCAAAAGATTTTCCTGTTTTATGCAAAAAAAGTTTATTTATTTTTCTGCTTTATGTGTTTTATAGGAACCAGAAAACTAAAAATGGTTGCTTGAATGCTGGCCTTCGGTCAAAATCTTGACATCCGTAGATTTTCAGTTATTTTTTACACTGAACCGAAACAAACGCGTTACAAAATTCTATACGTAACTTTGGTTTTGCCTCCTCAACGTAATTTTCAATCAACCGTCCAGTGCATAAACCATATAGAAAAGATGCAATTTCCATTAACGTTCTCCTAGATTTATATATTTAACCCCTATATAACCTCATATACGATATTTACACCTTACAGGAACGAGTCTCAAAACACTCAGCCCGTTTCCATTCCCCTGCCTTACCATCCCTAAGCACTAGCGTATTCAATTTGGTCCACTCAGTTCTTTCATTCGTTGCTGCTTAGCATAAATTCACCAGTCCCACCAAACTTCTCCCAACTCATCACTTCGCGCTGTCCGAGTGAGCACAAGCAGATACTGCAAGAGTCTCTTCAGTTCAAAGTGTACTACGAGGAGTCAGCGAACCTATTCCATAGCGCTTGTCGCTCACCGATGTTTTCAGTTAAGGGAAAATTTAATTCCGCGCTTGGGCTCGTTTCTGATTGGATCATTGATTTTCACAGCTGTATGTAAATAGACAAGCCTTATTTTATTGCAGGTGAGACTGATTTTTAGATTGTTTAAGTGGCCTGCAGACTGATTTTGTTACACAAAACAGTATGTTGTAAGCTCGAATCGGTAAATGCCAAGGGAAATCAGCGTCAATTCATCATTCACTGGCAAAAATACTCAGAATTCGAACTCTGAAAATATTACGCGAAAGCTCATGAGGAATAAAAGTATATCACGCAGTAAAAGATTAATCTTATAGTACACGCAGATAGATCACGCGTGATGATTCCATCTTATTAACTCCGGCGATTTGATAACTTCTTGGAATACAGTAGAAGCTGGCATTTGGATAACTCGGAGAGGATCTCTCTCGTATTCTCCGGCATATTCATGACCAGTTCCCGGCAGATGCGCTGCTGTCAGGTACAGAGGCACGACTGGTCCGCCAAGCGAAAGAGAGAGACGGCTTTGATCTTCCAGTGACTCCAAAATGACGAGCTTTATATCTGAGGGAAGGTTTCTTTGACCAACGATTCGGAGTAGAATATCAACATATGAATCTGTGTTTAACAACCCGCTTTCACTGAAAATATTACAGTACTGATGTTCAAATTATATTAGGATGGACATTGCTATGATGAAAAACCAACAGCAGTATCCAGTCTATCTCCCACACATTAGCCAAACAGATATCTCATCCATTCAAGGAAGTGAGAAGTTGAAGAGTCTTTATTTAAAGAAGTTTAAGCTAAATAATTTCGCTTGGGCGTCTTCCAGTGCTGCTTTAAACCAGAAATGAGATGCTTGAGGCATTTATGCTCCATTATGTAAAGTGAATTCTGTAGTGTAGGCGAAACAATCATTCATTATTTTTTTATCAGCTTATTCTCATTAACAGAATAGAGCCAAGCTAAGATTCCTGCTGCATTAATGCTCTGCAGTGTGCAATAGGGAATTATTTCTATTAAATGTAGTTCGTTGCAAGTATTCATTAACTATGAAAATTATGAATATTGTAAATAAATTTCAGTTTATATAGTTCATAGGCCCTGCAATGAAAAACATCTGTGTAAGGTCAGCAACTTCAAATTTTGATATCAAGAGAATGGTGTGTCTCAATGGAAGGAAATCGGTAGCATACATGATAAAAAAAAATATATTTCCAATTAGGAGACTCATAAAAAAGGGATATAAAATGCAGATTAAAATGCTATTAAATCTCTGAAGACTTTTGAAACACAACATCAAATCGCAATGTAGCTTGAAATAGTTCTTAAGTTTATTAGGACAATATTTATAATGTCTGTCACTCATCAACTTATACCAGAGTTTCCAGTTTTCCTCAAGTTCTTTTAATTTCCTTCCTCCTTATACATCAATTATAAATTTTTTATAGATATTTTTCCCATCTGATACTCGTTTCGTATACTCGCTTTAAAAAAAAATTATCACAAAAATGTCAGACGTTACTTTGCAGTAGCTAAAAAATGCACCAAACAGGTGCATTAGAGTCTTATTTGTCTGATTTTACACACCTTCGTGATTTTAAAACTAAATTTGAGCTAATTTTCAATACATGAACTGATCTCAATATCAATTACGCAGAACATGTTGGTAAGTTGTCACTGTTTCATAAAATGGAAACTGACTTTCACATTTTTTTTACTTTCGTGTGCACTTCCTTAGTAACCAGTGAAAAAAATCGCATAAATGAAAGCCATGTGCCCAAACCAGACGCAAATGGAATGAACCCAGCTAGGAGATTGCAGACGCAGGCACTGTCACGTGGCTCGGTTCAAAATCCTTTGAGGAGCGAACGTCCATCTAAGATGCACTTCGATTTGCCAGAGCTTCATGTCATTTGCGGCATCATATTCGGATGCGTCTCTGCCACTGAGCATAGCTCAGGTTTGAACTCGGTGTTCAAATGCTCCGAGTGCGCAATTGAAATGAGGAGTTTATTTCCTTCGAACTTATTCTGATGATTGAAAACCCGGAGAGCTATGGAAGTGTTGAAATTGAGTTGAAATAACGGAAATGTTACCGTTGTTTGAGCTTCTTAAAATTCTACAGTGAAAATAGATATTGCCCTTGAATGCGAGTTTGTTAAAATATACCAGAAGTATAAATTGCCCACAAAATCTACAGGAAACTGAAGCGGAAAATACAATTATTACCCCAACGAATATTGTGGAAAATCTTTTGTACGTGAGTAACGACTAATAAAACTTAAACGAATGAATGATATTGTTATGCTTTCTTCTGAGGATGTCACGCGACCTAGCAAATAATGGACAAAATTATTAAGAAATTAATAAAAAACACAAAATAAATTTAAATAATAATAATAATCATTATACAAAGAAGAGAAAAATCAATGGAAAAATTGATAAATTAAATATTTAAAAAAATTACAGGGAGCATCTTAGTTCAATTGTTGAAGTAAACAAATTATATAAACAATGAAAATAATCGCAAATCATAATTACTGATAATTAACAAAATAAAGGAACAAATTGCAAAGCAACAGAAAATCGAGCAAATAATAGAGTAATGGGGCGCTTCATTTACCCAATAATAAGTAAAAAAAAAGAGCTTTCAATGGAGAACATAATGAACCTAATATTAGAGAAATTGAGAATAGAACAACTGAAAGCAATGACGCAAAGAATGAAATGTACGCTACTTTCAACTCACTGAAGGAACAGACTCTTTAAGCCCTCACTTCAAGGTTTGATCGTCTGCGTCTCCATTTTCAAAGGTTCAAAGCTGTAAAGATGCAGAATCAATTTTTCATTTCGATTTCTACGATATCACGCAAGACCGTACAAAAGCGTATCGCAAGCGAGGGATAGTCACATTAACCCAAGGATGAAATGCCTATTGTTTAGATTTACTGCAGTTGAAAGTAAATTCCATTTTTTCTACGCATATATAATAGGGGATACAAGTTTTTCAATTTGCAAGCGATCGTGTATGAAAAGTGAAGCAATTATGAGAAAAAATTGCTTTAACGTTGGAGACAACGTATCAAAATGTCGCGCTATCCTGATTCAAATAAAAGGAACCAGTTCTTGCTTCATAAACATTAACTGGAGTGGGTGTCTGTGGGTGTTCCCAGGTACTCCAAACAAATGTTAAGCCCCCTCGACGACTTGTTCTTATGCATATAGAAATTCTGTGATTTTACTGTTATGTTTTTATCAACAGCTTGTAATTTTTTTTGAAACGCGACAAGAAACACTTTAGTAAACAAGTGAAGGGGTACGGAGTTGTCAAACGGAACGTTAATGGTCGATCATTTGTGAGTACCATCGGAAAAAAGTATGTAAGATGACTCTATTTACTGGACAATACTTTTAACGGAATATGTGATATGTGGAGTCGTATTTCCACCATGTAACAGACATAGCGTGGGAGGTCAAAATTTGGTTATTAATTTTCACAACTTGAAGCTCAGAGCAGAGAAATTTAATATCAAATTTATTGGTGCAATCATTGGATGATACAAGCCCCAAAAATTTTATGGCTAATTCATTGTTATTTTGATTGCAACTAAAGTCAGAAATTTCCAGATGATTTGACCAAACTTCTTCTGTCACAATTTTTGTTTGAGATTGATTTCACTTTTGTTGAAGATATTAAGATGTACGTCCTTATAACAAAGGCTTAAAGATTATGATTTTTATTATAGGGTTTGCTGCCGTTTTTTTTAATTAATTTAAGATAACCACTTAACGGGCATTCCATTCATGGCAAACATGATCCTTGGTACTGCCCACACGTCATTAAAAATGACAGCATACGATAATGGTGGGTAAAACATGTGAATCATTTTAATGGTTTTACAATTGTATAAAGTATCATTACTTTCTTCTCACTTCGACAACGAAAAGTGTGTGATGGAAGTAAGTGTGATAAGTGTGGTACAGCAGGTTTCGCTTCCTTTTTAATTTTTGCTATTTTAATACTGCAGAAGCGACACAAATAAATATTTTTATTTTAATAATATTCATAAATTCATAATCAGCTCCATACTCGTGCGGTAGCTAAACCTGTAACGCAGATACGTCAATTAAGTTCTTTTAGCTGTTCCTATCAAAAGTGAAAAGAGATTTCTAAAAACATGCTGATTAATGCTATCGATGTTGTCATAGCCGTTTACGGAGTGCCATTGACGTTCCTTATTTTTAGGTGCAGTACTTTTTCAAAAAATCCCGACGTAAGCGGATTAAAATTATTTTTTATTTTCCAGACAACTTGTGCGTGCGGATACGAGTACAGTAAACATCTCAATGAGGGAATTATTCTAAAAAATTGGTCAATTTTTATTTATGCGAGTCCGCATCAGTTAATGGCTCTCAGGCATCAAGCTCGTTTTCGTTGCAGTAATATAAAACAGAAATTCTCCCTAAAGCAAAATGAGTGTTTTGCTTCAGTTAAAAAAACGTTTGGTTAATTTATTCATGCAATAAGGTTTTGATGGTGAATTTTTAAGTGTAATTTGATATGGGATGAAGATGCAGAAAGAGAAGTAGGAAGCAGTGAGATTGCCAAGTATGAAAAGGTTTTTTCTAATCAGTCGATGGGCAATTCTTCAATTTGAGATAAGCAGTGTTCAAAGACTTCTTCTTTCATCATAAAATGCTGTAATCTGGTGACAACAGGTCCTGCAAAATAATCAATGGATACATAAAACATCTAATTCACTTTACAGGGTATGAAACAAACACAAACATATTACAACCAAATAATTTGAGCACAAATAAGCATATCAGGACGAATAAAGCTGGCCGGGTGTATAAAAAGTGAACACATTCCTAGAAATATTATTTTTTCTCATGAGTAGAAGTACCTAATTTGGGAACAGGTTTCGATATTTTCAAAGCGTGGAGCCTGCATATAAGAGCGGTCAAAATTAGGCTTCTCCAATGCTATCATTATTATCATCAGCAGATAGGTGTCTCTAAATCACGTCCCTAATAAAACTTACTTTAAAATGAATCTCTGTGATCGTTGTGAGCTAAGACGAATAATTTCGAGTATCCTACACTCGCATGCATTCATAGGAGAAATCTTTCATGCATTCTCTTTTTTGGATAATTGATCACCTGTTCAACTGGAGTACAGTAATCACATTTTTTTGTGAAAATGTTTGAGGCACTGTGTAAATATACTCATTTCTCTCAAAAATGGTAGTATACGTTTATACGTACCGTTAGAATTATGTCGAAAAAGTATGTTCTAACGAACCCTTGCTGAAATCCATCGTTTAGACACTCAACTGAATAATTATACGTTGGGAAACATCAAGTTTTTATCAAAGTGTGTTTCAGATTTATGTAAAAACCAAATAAGGATCGTGAATGTCGCCAAAATTTTAGGTATATGCACCATAATTCGATTTTTCAATTTCCAGGCAAAATATCAATTAGCGTGGGTCTCCACGACGCAATAACAAGCAGCAGCGAGTACCTTGGGAGCTCTAAACTCATGAGTTTCGACTCGACCGAAGCTAAAGGGATTCACTTCTTCGCGTCTGGCATATTTTTGCTATGGCTGACGCTGATGTACATTACCGCTACAGGGTTATGGAGAGGCAACGACAGTAAAATCCTGGAAATCCAATTCGTTTCCTAGATTCTACGGACTTATCTGTTGCTGACTTTCTATTACCCAGCGGAGAGGAAATGCATCAGCTCGGGTTGCGGCTGGTTCTGAAATGAGGAGTGAAGGTTTCAACAAGGTATGAGGCTTAGTGCTAGGCTCCTGAGCTTCCGGTTCTTTTTTTCAAGATTCAACCGAGTAATATTTATTTAGCACAAGATTCAACTCCAGCCACCATTTGAGAGGAATGTGTTTTCTTAAAATCCTTGGCTGCGTGTAAGCATATATATCTAGATGCGAAATTAGTTTTCTTAAAATTTGCTTTAATTGTAGTAGAGATGCAAGATTTACAAGCCTCTTGCCAAACCTCGCCCTTTATTTTATTCGACGATTTCAAGCTTCAATTTAGAGCCATGCCTTATAGTGTAAAATTTTTTTCCCTAGATGATAACATTTTCACAACACCGAGCGATTCAAAACACGAAATTTTTCAACTCTTATCCGATTTTACTGCCTCCTACATTCTACTGGACAAAATCATCAATACTGGAAGGTACCTGATTTTCCTAGTCAATTTTAGCCAAAATCTCATAAATACTTTTACACCTCAAAATACTACGAACAAGTGTTCGCAACAACGTTCTCGCTTGAAGACTCAATAATTATTAGGAAATTTTCAAAATTTAAAACCATAGTACCACTTCTAATAGGGAGAATGAGGTGGTCACTGCTGGCAAAAGCTGTTGCATTGAAAGTAGGATTTCTTCGATCCCCAAGCTTGCAATTTCTTTTAAAATATTAGGACGTCTTTAAAAACATACATTGAAACTAGAAGACACGATCAGCACTTTTTTCATCTGAGGAGCAGAGAATGCACATAATAAACACGTGAAAGTTTTTGTTGGGGCTCAGTGAACGGTGTAGCAAGAGAATATAAAAATGATTTTCCATTCAATTTTTAATACAGACCGATTTTGTCTGCCAACAAAAATTGGTAAAAGTTAGCTAAATATTTAGTTCGAGTGTTCAAACAATACGCGAAGAATCAATAATCGCCGGACGACTCTGCAAACTTTGTTTAAGAAATATGTAACCAAAGCGTAAAATTCTATACAAATTTTTGCTTCTTGTTTTGATGTTCCGATTGTTTATAATTTTTGTTCCCAGTCATCAGGGGAACAATTATTGTGCTAGTTGTTGCTATTTACAGATACGAAAAAAATTGACGGCTTTGTCTGGGGATGAAAGAGCTTCCCACACACGTCGGTGTGAGCTCATTTGTAAAGTGCGAGTGTTTGATTAATGAATGCACCTCATGGGGGAGAGAGAAAAAGAATAATGTTTGTACGAGAAGCCCATGCTTTATTTAAGAGAAGTGTTAGCTCTGACGTCAATGCTCCTTTCCCTTGGTTGAAATCATCAAAGGAAACATTCCAGATGAAATTTCAGAGTAAATCACAATTATAAAATGAGCCGCGTCCGTCCGTCCCTACGTCCGTGTGTGTGACCCCCTTTTTACTATGGCATCCAGAGTACGCAATCGGCCTATTTTTACTAATAGAAATATTCTAAAGAGCTTACTCTGCTGAAATTCATCATGTCGCTTTGATATTTTTAATTGATAAGGCGAAAAGAAATGTTTTAAATTCGTTTGACCAGTAACCTGGCCACCACTTAGTATAAGGCCCAAGATTTTGGAACTTGAGTTGTTTTCGAAATTGTGATTTTCTTGAAAAGCTTCGAAGAGATAATAGATGACATTTCAGAATAATATTCCGGCAAAAGAGGCCACCATGGATAGAAATGTGTTCAACCGCAAGAGAGAAGTAGCAAGACTTCGACAGCAAGAAAAACGCCGAAGACGATCGGATGAACAACGCGAAATGGCAAGACGAAACAATGCTGCTCGCCAACGAGAAGCTAGAGCTAAATTGACCCTTGACCGGCGTTTGGAAACTCTACGGAATGATGCAGAGCAGCACCGAGTAGCTAGAGAGAGCTAAACACATGAAAGAAGCGAGGATATTCTTCGGCATAACGCTGGACAACATCGAGTGGCACGAGAGAATTCAACTCAAGAAAGAAGGGGTGAATTTCTTCAGATTAATGCCGACCAGCACGTGTGCACTAGTGTTTATAAATTGAACACGGTATCTGCTTCAAAATCTTTAATTTTGTTGCGAAGCTGTTTTGTAAATATATTTTGTCGCTTTGGAATATTACAGCTGTCCCCAACGAAAAAAGACTCGGTTACATTGAAAACTCAAACATCAGTAGGGGAGGCACTACATTAATTTTTACAGCGCTTAATGATGTAGCAACGAATGGAGTGTATTTTTGAGTATATAAACATGTTAGCTAAACTTTCTTAATTAGACAGCAGCGTTTCTATAAGATACGAAACAGGCAGCGTATGATGACACCACGCACTTCATAGAATTACTATAATATAATTATCTACACTCAAAACATAGCGTTACTTTTATACTTTGACTTAATGCTTAACAATGAGAGCAAAGATTTCATTAGGGTAGTCTTGAAACGTAAAAGCTTCAATTCATACGAGTACGAATACTTCCAGAATGAATCTGTGCGCATGATATATACATTCCTCGCGATAGTTCTCATGAAAACTAGATTATGATGACCTTTATATTTTTTACTCAATTATGTATCAGAATTGAAGCGTACTAGTAATAGTAACTTTGATTTTCTTTCAAGGAAGCTGCTTGCATTGTCCTGTCATGTCTGTATTTAGTCAGGTAACAATTTAAAGCCAAGCTTCATGCTGAGGTGCGGCCCATGATGTTTTTAAAATTCTTTTCATGATAGGCATGATGCCATCACAAATTTTGATTTTATAAGATGACTTACAAAACCCTAGTATTTGTGTTACACGTCAGTGCTGCAAAAAACTGTTTTCTATCAGTTTTTTGTCGTCGAAATTACTGTTCGTGTGCAGTTGTTGGCTATTTTTTGTTGCTGGCCAATTTTTGTGTCCAGTTGTTGCGTAGTTTTTGCGTCCAGTTGTTGAGCAGTTTTTGTCCCTAATTCCTGACCAGTTTTTGTGTCCAGTAGCTGACCATTTTATGTGTCCAGTGTTTGAATTCAGTCGTTGGCCAGTTTTTATCGAGTAGTTGACTAGTTATCGTATCCAGTTGTAGAGTTTTGTGCCCAGTAGTCTACATTCAAACGATTTATTCATCTACGTCTTCTTTCTACTCTCAATATCTAAAGTAATGGGCTAGGATATGTTCCGAATGAATACCACTCACCACGATGAAGTGCAGCTGAAAAAAAAGTTTTCAGTCATTACGCCGGGGCTAAGGTATCCACTTCACAGGATGGCAGAAGCACGGACAGGCCGGCGAGCGAGCAACAGACTGTGAGCCATTGAACAAGGGAATTTTTCGTTCCAGGAATTACCATTTCGAGGATGATAATTTTCTGTTGAGAGTCTTTCTTCCGAAGGCCTCGCTTCCCTCCTGATGTTGAGAGGCCGTAAATGAGTTATGGTCGCTTTGAGGCAGTTACACGGCGCCTCTAAAACACAGTTTAGGGGGGCAAACCTGCTCTGCGGACGGGCGCTAAAATAGGCTAGCGAGCAAGGCTGTGCACTTTGCAGGTCTGGCTCATTAAATTTTCATTTGGAGGAAGGCATGAAAATTTTAGGGTGGGAAGTTAAAAATCTTGAAAATTCATACATGGTGGATTTTTGGCTCGGGTATTGTACTGTACTCAAAACGAACAGATGCGGAGTATAATATATAATGAAAAGTGCTCGCAGTTCTCAGCCTGTGAAAATAAATTATGTTGAAATTTATTTATGAAATAGGAAAAATTAAGTTGCAGTAGGGGAATCTCACTCCCAAAAAGGATAATCACCAAATTCAATCTTGCCTTGCTATTATTAGAAGTAAATATGATGACTAAGTTCCTGCATTTCCGCTTGAAAAGCGAAACACGAAAAGTATTTTAATACAGAAGCGTACTACTCGAACAGGAGTAATTTCCTGGTTGTTTCGCAAATGGTGTCAAACGCTTATTACTTGCCCTTACAAATATGCCCAGACGCGCACTGCCTTGAAGACCTGGACAGATGCAATGCAGGCCATAGCCTACCATCTATTCATCATGCCCTTGCTGATGCAAAGGCATGGTTACGAGCTAGTTACGATTAATTCTGAAACTCTGTTTTCCGGAAGTATATTTTCTCATTAATGGACGATGAAAAACACGTCTCTCAGAGTTTTTTTTAACCAAGATCAGAAAGCAAACTGGGTGACACCTAATTAAGAAGAATTATGAATTTTCATGCAGAAAACCAGAGAAAACTCGAGTTCTGTCCATGAAATTCAATTGTTCATTCAATTAAAATTCTATCGATAACGTACTAGAGCTTAAAAAAGTGGATACATATTTAATTTTTTTGAGCTTGTGCACCTCCTCTGGCTAGAGTAGAATACGGAAAACAGGGGGTTAGGAAATGTCGACGATGGAACTCATGTGCTCATTTAGCTTACATTTCACTATTACACTTCCACCTCTCTAATCAAAAAACTGTAAAACACTTACTCCTAGAATGCCAGAGCGATAAAAAAAGTTTTCTTTCTTAAGAAAAAGATGTTCTATCACAGTTTTACCGAATTCGCTGAGTGTACAGAGAAACTCTTGAAGCAGAATATCAAGTTTATTGTCTCGCTATTTTGTAAATCTGTGTTCTCTACAACAGAAACAAACAAGGTACTCCGAAGACCTTCGTCGCTGGAGTTGGTCCAAAATTTTCTCTTCATAATTAATTCCACACGACTTGTCAGAGTCTCTTCGATGAAGATGGAATTTTAAAACTTGACTGAACACCAAATTTTTCATCTTTCCGGGCCTTCAAACCGTTTCTAGCATCTCAAAATTTTCAGACAAAAGGGTAACTTCATGGTATCAAGGCTACAACAAAAATGTGTGTTTCTTAGGGACGAAAAATCTCTTCACTGAAAATTACCTGATAAAAAGAGTTTCTTCAACGCTTTCATCTTTGCTATATTGAAGGTACGTCCAAGGCCAACTAAGTCTGGGGCACTTCAGGGCGAAAAATTCCTTTTTAATTGAACCATTTGCGTGAGACGCTAGGATGAGTTGAAAATTAAGGGTAAGCAATAGCCCTGATTTACACTGTGGTAACCATTTTTATGCAATTTGTATTTAATTTCAAATAATTAAATGCCACATTACTGATGATACTTATTTTATTCTGTTTTCAGCTAGCCTAAATAAGGATTAAAAAAAAAATCAAAAGCTCATTTATATTAAAGGTCAAAACCTAACTCAATAAAATCATGTGTGGAACAATTGCTGAGACCAAGAGGAAATGTTTTTTCCTTCAGTGGAAATTTTCTAGAAGCCTTGATTTTAAATTGAAGATGAACAAATTTTAGGCAAAAACAGACCAACAAAAAAAAAAAAAACGATCCATAACAAACAACAACGATGTCAGTTCCGAATACACGAATAGTTCAGGGCACTGAGAATTTCATTCCTAGAATTTCTTCGTTAGTGTCATAATTACAGAAGCGATGAACTTAAGGAGAAAATAATGCATGTATGTGTGATTTTAATTACATTTCATGGAACTATTAATTTCATAGAATTCTGGTCCCTTAATATCAAAGCTTCAAGACTCAAAGAATTAAATAACGCGCAGCGATGCCGAATTCTAAAAGTTAATTATGTTGTTTTCTCCCGAGGTACTCTGACAGATGCAGTTTTGAACAAAACTAGTCTGTTTGCAACGTTCCTCTTATTTTGGCTGCATTCCAAAACTTTCTCTTTTCAAATGACATATTGATAGAATTAAAAATACTTTCTACAGAGGTGATGCTTTGCTGACAAATTTTTTTCAGCCTTTAATTCAAATTTTCTTCGCTCATTGAAGTTCAAATCATGCTTTTCGAACATAAAAGTTAGAGAAAAGATTATGAAAATCAAAAGAACCCAAAAATAGTAAAAATCACAAAAACTACAATAAAAGTTGAAAAACATTCAGTAAAAACTTGATATAAAACTCAAACACTCAATGTAAAAAACAATGTTGCCTAAGTTATAAAATTACGGTAAAAATAACAAGTCATAATAATCGCTTGTACGATCGTGATTGTAGTTACGACGGGATAAATTGGGCGTACATTTTGAGAGCAACATGCTAGCTAAAGAAATGTTGTCAAAGCAGATGCAGTAAACAATACTGAGACTAGGAAAGGAATTGGAAACAAGAACTCGCGTAGTGACCCAGTCTCGAGATACGACTCAAATCGCAGGCGCACAGGCACCAGAGAGGAAGTGGAGAAGAAATACCAGCCACACTCCCAGAAGTCGATTTTCAAGCGCAGGCATAACAGAGCATTAGTCTTAACACTGCAAAGAGGGTGCTTCATTAGGTGTGATCTCGGGATTTTCGTTTGCTTCGATATTGTTATTAGAGCCACTGTGCGTCCTTTTCTTTTACGTTCTGTTTCCGCCGAAACGCGTATCGTAGATACAGGAATATTGTTTGATTTTGAAGTGTCGGCACTGAGTAAGATGCGAAACTCATAGAGTACTTCCTGTTTGAAACTGTACATTGTAAAATAGGGAGTTAAATGTTATCTCTTGACGTAATGAGCTTCTGAAAGAATGTAAGCCTCTGGATGAAAAGAATCTACGATTGTTTTCTCTGAAAAATTTGAGTCAAATGAAAAGAGACATTCCTAAAAAACAAATTCATTTTCCGCCCCCCCCTTCCTCCCCAAAAAATACAGATCATGACGCTGAAAAATCTTAATGAAGTCACTTATGCGTTTTAAGGCTTACAATTTGAAGCAAGTAAATAAAATAGAACCCTTATCAAGTAAAACAAAGGAATGCTCAGTAGAACAGCATATTCGAAGCTCTCTTTTGTGGGTACGACGTGGTAGACATTCCACTTTCAACAATTTACTCACGCGTTCTATGAGACAATTAGTGACGAACCGAGTGGAAATACGTTGATAAGCTGACATTAAAATTCAAAGACGTTCTCAAGAACATAAAACACGTAATGAGTCGATAAATAAAGGAAAATGGTATAATACATGTCATGTTCATTCTTAGGAACAAAATAGAACTGCCCACTTGAATACTTCATTAGAAGTAATCATGACAGTGAACCCGCGCTTGACTGGGCAGACCATTACGCTGGCAGAACTCTCTAGACACGAAATGTAATGGACCCTCGAAAGCTCTGCTGTAGTTGAGCGAACTCATGCAGTCAAATTACAGTTAACTGTTGCTTGGGTGCAGTCACAGTAATCATTAGGAAGATGTGCTACATCGAATTGTTTCCAATAGTGCGAAGAGTTGCTTCGCTACAGTGGTGAGAGACATGAGGTCTTGTAGCGCCCGTGCCTCGCAAGATGCTAAGTGGAAGAAAACAAGAAAGCAGCTCGAAACGAAATACAATAACATGCTGCCTTATCGTGGGCAAATAGCTGGAACGGTTCTCGCTCATACGGGGATTTTTAATAGTCACTTTGTAATCGTAAGAAAATTGTTAATGCCCTCCGTTTTCAAAATCTATCTTATCGCCGTTAGCAGTTGAGAATGGAACGTTCTTCGTACAAATTGCATTTCATGTTAGACACTTGAAAAGTTACTGAACAGCGTCCACTCGAGGCACACACGCTCTTGCCGTCACTGTGCTGACTAAACCAATGTCGTTGTAGAATTCGGTGCAGTTTGATGCCGTAGAACTACTGAAGCGAGGTATGGATGATAATTTAAATACTCTTCTTGAAGATTAAATACATAAGTTAGAGGTTTCCGGATGAGCTGCCGTATAGATTAGATGCATTATGAGTCCTGCAGTTACATGCGGTAACTTTGTAATTATGAGCAGTTTTTGTAAGGTGACTATGTAGTTTCATTCGTTTAAAAATTTTCGGTCAAATTTTTCTCGATTATTGTGTTACAACAGATAGTTGCATCATTTCATTTCAATATTAATTAGTTTAGTGAAATAGATTTTGTTGTACATTTTCAGCAGTACTCGCGGGAAGAAACATCCCGAAACATTTACCATCAGAAATATCCTAAATTTTTTAATGGCCTTGCATGGTTTAAGGTTTTAAGTAAACTTCTATTTTTCATTTTTTCATTATCAGACAGAGGTCCGAACAAACAGATAATAACATCACTTGGTATCGTGGCTACAGCGAGAACGCAGATATCAGAAGCCGATGTCACTCGCTTCGGTATGGTAAAGCAATCAGTCAATTTCGCCATCGCAACAAGTCTCGAAAAACTACAGGCGTTAGTGGCACTAATTGCTTTGATTCGGGGCATAGCTCATGCCGACAAAAGGCTGTCATAACTTGCGCTTAAATTCGCCCCATGTTCAGTGAAAAACCAGTCGGACGTTAATCATTCCGGCGCGACAGCCATGCTCAGATACAACATCACAAAGCAAACGGGCTTTAAATTTGCACGCTATAAATTTACCTCATTACTTCCCTCGCGCTTCCTCTCGCCTGCAGCTCCCTCGGACATCCGAAAGCTGAAATACTTCGTGTTGCAAGAACCCTTGGTGTAAAGTTGTTTCCGAGTTACTTTTAAGATGAGGTAATTACTGTATTGTGTGCTTCGTAACTGAGGTTTTCATTTAGATTCGATTCTACATGTTCATGCGATCGTGAAATTTGAAGTTTTGAATCATAGATAAAAGTCGGAATCTCTCCACAGTAAGAAATCGAGATCCCTTCTTTATGTATGGCTTGTTTTTGTCACTAAGCAACTCCTCTTCCTGACCACTATATGAGTTCTAGTGAGCAATTCATTCATCAATTGTAATTTGTGTGTGAAAATGAAATGTAACTACAACACAGTAAATGAAATTGTGATCAAAATACATATTCTTCTCCCGTTATTGAAAAGGATAAATAAACAGTGTTTGTACAATAATTTTGTTCGAAAACCTCTCAGTTGTGCAGGTACAGAAGTTTAAAAACGATTTAAACCTTCAACCTCAGACGGCGAAATGAACAGATATAACACGAGTAAGGCGGCTTTAAAGAAGCCGCCTTTCTTCTTTGTTTTAAAATTGATGGGAAATGAGAAAGTCTGGAAAGCAATTCTCATTTATCATAGGTTAGTTACTAGCATTTTCACTCACCTGATAGCGTTCTGGCGCATAATGTTCCACTCAGTTCCACTCCGCTGGCAATGGAATGAAAATTTTCCAAGACACTACTGCGGAACATTAAGAGGTTTCAAAGACTTAATTAAAAAACTTTAGCGAAAATAATATTTTCAACTTGAGAAGCTCATTTTTTATTGATTTTTGCCACGTGCAGGCTTTAATTAAAACTGAATAAATACGTGAAATTGTTGTTCTGAAAACTTAGTGACTTTCTATTGATGATTTCTGTTGGGTGATGGAAATGAACGTAATTGATGATAATAACTCAGAAAATAATATTAAAAATAATTGATTGGAACGTTTCGAAGGTACACAAACATCGAACGAAAAATGTAGATGCACTAAAGCGGAAAAGCAACCTTCATTCAAAGCCGGTCACTGGTTGGTCAATCATACTGTACCATCAAACATGATACTTCCGATGAAAACAAGATGCTTGAAAATTAATGTGCATGAATTATTGCTGTTTTATGATCTTCCAAGTTTCAACTCAACCTTTGTTGTATGATGGATATCGAAAACGGGCATAACTTCGAAGCGTCATGTTAAAGTAAATATTCTACAAATATTTCTAGTAGATTATTTCAATCACCAACTTCTAGCAGAAAAAAAAATATCTTAGTTCAATTACGTTGAGATTCTTCAAATTTTAACTCATACGAAGAATTCACATCACTTAAATTTGACTGACTCCTTTTCAGACATTTCCCGTGGGTCAAAAGATGCTCTTTCTAAATTGGTATTGAGTGCCGCAGTCTTTATACTACAGTTTTGTTCTCGATGACAATTAACTAATGGCTGTTTTGTGCATTTGAATAAGATCGTGAACCAATAAGTTCAATTACATTGGATCAGTCCTCTAAAAATCCCTTCAAATAAAAAAGTAAGCAGCTTCGAGTTCTCAGTTCGGTCTCCTGTACTGTATCTCCCCTCTCTGAGATAACTTGCTACTATTATCGAAGGAAAACAAGTATTGTAGAACATTGTAAAGCTATTCCGGGAGGGAGTCGAGTTGAGTGCTCCATTCCAAGCAGTATAACTCATGTCTGTAAGAGAATGATACACGTTCCGAAGAGCACAATATACCTTTCGAACAGTACGATACACGTTCCGAAGAGCATAATATACCTTTCACAGAGTACGATACACATTTCGTAGAGTATAATATACCTTTTGAAGAGTAGGATACACGTTTTGTGGAGCATACAATTAGCCGTGCGAGCTACAAGAGGCATCAGCGTAGCTACATGAAGATGCATGAGGCAAGTTTAACCCTGAAGCACAGAGTCAAACTTGTCTCAGTCAGAAGGATTTATTCGCAAAAGGCACGAAATAAAAGTGGAAATCTTTTCTGCTGATAAAGGTCCGTTTACATTGTTCAACTTTTTATCAATCAAAAGCACAACAAAACGCAAACAAAAACACAAACTTTTCTGAATCATGTCCAGACTACGTTTTCCGCGTGTGAAGTTGTCCGCGAGCAGCATGTAAACAAACAAGACTGCTCCTCGAGCTCCTTGACTTTAGTTAATTGATGAATATTATTGTTAAATTTAATTTGTTGGGAGTTAGTAAACATAATTTATCTGGGTGTGCATGTGTAAACACAAAATATTAGGAGTCTTTGATGTATTTTCAGAACATTTTGAATATTACCACTGACACAGTGGGATGGGATCAGCAGATGTACTTCTACCTTTTGAAATGCTCTTCATAAAGGTTTAAATATATGGTCTTGGGCTTAAAACAACATCCACTATACGTAAACAAGCGAGTGTTTGCTGTTTCTATGAAAGTATGTGTTTTGAGTTTTCCAACAGTTTCGAAAACACGAACACACCGAAATCTGGTAGTTTTCTATTTGAATTATATATAAAGTGTTCGTAGACTGCCGAAAAACACAAGTTTCGGCCGAAAGATTGATTGTGTGGGTAGGCCTTTAAGCAACAATTAACATGACCTTGATTGCATGAAAATTGTTAGCTTCTACTTCTAGTTTAAAGATTTCTTTCTTCAAATGGATACTTTCCTCAATGAAGGGAAGAAGTCTATTGCGTTATTTTCTATTTTAAAAAGTCATAGAAATAAAAAAATTGGAAATTGATGACCAATTATATTTATTCAATGTTTTTGGTAAGACGTACAATATTGTTGGTTGGGAATTCCGTTAGCGCAGTTTCATCTTAATATGACCAGAATTTTTTCCGTAAAATGGATCATGGAATCTTTCGTGTTCTAGTAGTTTAATCAGTACGATTTTCACTCTCTATCCGAATTGAAATTCAAGTGACATGTTCACGACATGCGGTTAAAGTTAAGGAAGCATTTTGCACAGGTTTTGAACAGCCAATTTTAAGAGCGATTTTGGGAAGAGGTGTGGTTGACATTGTAGAATAGCCCAGGATGTTCTTATGCCGATCATCAAATCTACAAAAAGGGCCAGAAAAATTCTCTGGAGTAAGTGGATACACAAATTTACTAGAAAATATAAAATAAAACTTCATCTGTGTTGTATTGAGTGCGACTGTAAGACGCCCTTTCAAAAATGTTCAATAACGTTCGGTGTTGAGTTGAGCTGCAATGTCATTTCGTCACATCAAACCGACCAGCAATCAGTTTGCGGAGGCTAAAAGTGAAGCGTTGCATGTTCCACTACCCTGTGAAGCTACTTTGCTGGAAGGGATGAGACTGATCATATTACTGAAATTGGTCACCAGGAGCATAATTTGCATCAACTCTTCTTAGCCCTCTTGTTGTTTGTGCTGGGGCAGAAAAAGAGCCCCCAAGATTACTCTCAGAGCCGTGACGTTTACGCTCTTCCTTGCAAAGTAAAGTTACTGAGCGTCCGCTAGCTGGCTTTTGCTGTTGCTAATAAGAAAGAGAATCAGAATAAAGAGTTTAGGGAATGTATTTTGCAAATATATCTGCTCAAGGTGTGCTTGAGGTTTCGAGCTAACCAAGTTCGACACGAAGTTATTAGCAGATTTCGCAACGGTATCTTGCTCAGCACTTCCATTGGCTCTCCAAATTAGCCTTGAAACGCCCTTTTTTTCCAATTTCGATTTGATTGACATCTCACCGAAGAAAATTTTTGGAGAGGAAGTACTTGTTTCAGTCTTTTTTTAGATTGGGTTCTAATGTTCTTGAGTAAGTATATGGCAAAGCGTCGCAAATTTTAATACTTTGACCGCGACGTGAGCCGCCATTGTGTGCGGCGGAAATTTTGAGTGAAGCTGGCCTACTAGAAGTCAAAAACTCAATTTTCTTAAATGCTATATCAAAGCTTAATGCAGGAATGATGCATTTAATGTTTGCTATTTTTAAAATTACTTACTACAATTACGTTCAAATTTGAGAAGAACACTGAACTTCAGTTTAACCCATCGCGGTCAACGGGGATACCTCGTGGGACTTGGTTTCGTGCTTCGTTTTGTGGCTGCAGTGGCCGCGCCTCAACACGCCTGTGCTTGGCGGCGTTGGGCAGGTTTGAAAAGAGATAGTGCACTCTCACGTCAGACAATGGGAATACTTAGCCTTCAAGGAAGTTTGCAATCGTATTCTTTCTATGAAAACTAAAGGGTAATTTGGCCCTGAAAGTAAGAAAATTTAGTGAAAGAAAATTAATTTTTTTTCACTTATTACCGACTAACGACTAAATCGTTAGCAAATAAGAACAGTTGTCAGAGAAGAATACTTATCGATTTTGAAAGTGGGGACCAATTTTATGGGTTATTGAATAAACTTGATTTTTACCCTTGTCTTATGCTTCAAGTATATAATACATTTAGCGAATATGGTCCAAATATTCAATAAATAGGTTTACGCTTTGATGTGGAAGTGAAATACGTGATTTTGACCTTTTTTCCCTTCCAAAAATGCACAGCTAGGTAAAAAGCGAGCACCTTCTGCCTAATCAGTGTGCAGTAATTTTATTTCAGTCTTTTGGATCAAAGTGAAAAACAGACCACGGTAATTGTGACTTGGTCAACCCCAAAAGAACCCTATTTGGCTCAATATTCATCGAACTTTTAAGAGAGACTATAAAATTTTAACCGTCCATGCTTTTTTGCCAGCACGAGTAGAAATTCGATTTTAAGGGTATGAATTCAGTTGGATTTGAATTCGTTTTTATTTTTAGCCCTAAAACTTTGCATGCGTCCTATGTGAATTGAGAGGATGCTATTCACGGCATTTCATCATTAATCAAATGTCGCTTATAAGCAATCTTGCTGCATCATTGTACAGGATTTGAAGATCATTTGTGCATAGATTCCCTGTTCTTCAGGGGAGAACCATGAAAAAGGGCTAACCGGAAAAACAAAAGCATATTAAACCTCACCCATGAGTAGATTTTGTTTTTTCGTTTCTTTCATGGCTGTTATAGTGAATAATAAAAGCTTCCAAAAATGATGTGGAATAAGTGGGTTCAAAGACAACTCTATAAGCTGGTGGCGTAACTGAAGACAAACACTTTTGTCAGTTTAGAGAAAGAATTGTGCTTATTAACCTACTGTGATCGAATATTTCTGAAGACTTTTAACGTTCCGGCTAAGAAGTGAATAAGGAATTTTCTAGGATATTCCAACGTTTGCTGAACACAATATTTTCTTTTACATTTCGTTATTGAGCGCTAGACCTCAACTTTCTCTGTAAAATTAAACTTTTCGCTCAAACTTAAAAGCAGATATTTAAATAATCGTATTTCTGGTTTAACGTTTTTCAACGTTAAAATGTTTATGGATAATTTCAAGTATTTTGGCAATAAACATCAGGAAAAATCTTCAAATTTTTTCATGCGAACTGAGTCATTACGTCGAAGAATCTCGCTTCAAATAAATATTTGGCATAAATTACAATGCAGGTTCTTCGAGTTATATGCTGCACGTGGTCGTGATTTAGACCATTTAGTCAGTGCTTAGGGATGTAAAAATTGCCGTGGAAAACTGCTCGAAACAATCTAAAAAACAAATGACAACCAGACCTACGCACAAAGATCTATTCAGTAGACGTTTTAAGCCTTCACCCCATAAGTTAATTCACACGGATGCAATCACAGCTCCACAGCCGTAATTAAACACCCATCACCCAAAACACGGAGATCTGGAGAGCGGAAGTGTTCCATCTGGCCGTCACAGCGAGGCACGCAACCGAGGATCTGAGCTCAGGCACATGTCGTGGCACCGGAGCTTCATGAGCTGTTGTTTGATTTGTCTAATGCCCCATCACGCCAGCACCATTTGCTCTCATAATGACTGTGATGTCTCTCGTACGAGTCGGAAGCTGGGAAGCTAAAGCCTGAACGCGTACTGCCAGCAGTTGAATAGAGGATATCGTTACACAATTGCCGAAATGATGGCTATCGAAACTGTTTTAATTCATTTTTTTTTGTGATTCTGCACAGTGATTGGGTGCAGGATGGCTTATATATAATACTTTTATTTTGGATTTTATAATAACTGAAGGTAGTGGAGGTTATGCCGATTCATTTTATTTCATATATGAAAATTTTGTACACTTGACAACTTAACTTAACTTATTTAGTTTCACATCGTGTACTGAAAGGACGCTCAATTGATTATTATGCTTGATTATTCCCAATTAATTATACGGGACACTCATGGCGATTGATATGAATTTCCATCTTACACTAATGAAGGTAGGAGAGTTTGAATTCATGATGCCCATTTGATTTCTGATTGCTGTGTTATTTTTAGAGGTAATCGACAGAAACTTTATCGGAACCTCTTTTTGTAGCAACTTCACTACGTTTTGCATTCGCAGATAACTCTGGTTGCATTTGCACGTCACTCAAGAGAACTTCTTCTAAATAACTGGACTACCTTATCGCAACACTTAAAGTGAAAAAATATTGTTCGGTCAGCTCCATAAATTGAGCAATGTTGCTGGGGTTCATTGTACTATTTCCAATCACGTGAATCCATTTCATTTATTGAATGAGGGAATCCAGTTCACTTTTCATCTCTTCCGCATCGGATTGAAGACTTCTTCTTCACTGAGCAGTTCGTGAGACATTCTGGGTAAAGATAAATTTCTAATTAAAGGGGATAGAATTTCAGATAAGTTCCATGCGAAAGTTTTCTTCTTCAGAAATTTGGTCCAGGAGAAGAAGGTAAAAAGCGGCAAAAATAGCGGGGTTGATTACAGAATAGTCAAAAAACGAAGCCCAACATTTGTTCGTGTAATTTTTTTGTGTAACTGTTCGTGTGACCCAACGTTGTGACAATTCGTGCGGTTCAATATTAAAGTGACCCGATGTTGTCCATGCGTTCATATTTGTTGGATAGATGTATGATAACTTAGATAAACGCTGTACCGTCCACGTGGATTTCAAAATTAACTTCTTTAATTAAATTTATTGAAACTTCATTTCATGTCGAATTTGAACTAATATGTAATATGTGTTCTTTAAAGTTCAGTGCGTTTGTCCATTTCTAAGAATGAGGCCGATAACATCCTGCTGTCAGAGTTATGCTAACAACAGGGTTGTATCAACTGTACAACGAGGGTAAGAATTCAGGCTATAAAGGGTTAAAGGGCTGGAAATTTTGCCGATAAACTTTTGATTGCCTGTGCGAGAACTATGGTCAATGAGCTGGGCTTTTTTTGTTTGAAGACTTCTTACAATTGAGCGAAGCGATTTAGATCTAGCCCAACTAGAAGTGAGGTTTAGCAAAAATAAGAGTCTTACATCCTTTTCAAAAGCACAGCTGTGAAACAAGGAACTAACGGAAATCAATAAAACTCATAACGCGGTAAAGTGTGCCGGATTAATTGAAGTTCAATATTCAACTCAAATCAGAGTTAATTTTAGAGATAAAGTTTGACAATTACGAACATTAAATTGATCGCGACTTTATTAAGATTTCATTACGCATTTATCGAAATTGAGTAAGTGACTGCTGGTCGGTCAGCAGCATTGTGAAAATCCCTTCACTGACCACCGGTGGGTCACGGTTTCACTTGCAGTGTATACAAATGTGTAATACATTTGAGTACTACATTTTGCAAAGAACTTAAACTTTCGTTTCACTTAAATCTGACCTACGAACTTTGGTCATGTTAAAATAAGAGAGCCTTCTCTGAAACTTTTTTAAAGTTTAATCATTTTAATAACTAGTGAAGTCAGCTCTCAATGCTGTCTGAAGTCGAGCACTCCAGTGCTGGTTAAATACTTTCTCTACAACTTTTTTGAATTAAATATCATGGAACACTTTTTTAGATCATTAGTGTCAGGGCTTTATCATATTTTATTCACTAAGGATTTGAATTTCACGAATGTTATCTGCTTTGCTGATGCATTTCCCTCGAGCTCTGAAGAAGCGTGTCTAAGAATACGTTGACTTTTTCCTCGATACACAAAATTCTCCTCGCAAAAACTTGATTATACTTTACTACCACGTCCAATCTGGTATGGAAGTTCTCGATCAATCATAACACGCGGATCTGCCGCGTATTTACTTTGCCTGCACATTGTTTTCCAGTTGCGCAGCGAAATATTAAGATTTGACATCCAATGGAGACCGGATCACGGTTGCCGAATCATTGAAGCCCCTTTTTTTAAGACTCGTTGTTTCTGAGCAACATCGTGACTAAGATTTGTTACTATGATATTATGACACCTATAAGCGTTGTCGAAAATGCCTAGCCAAGTGGGTGAGTGATCCTATAGCCAATTCTAGATTGTTAGTGTACGTAGAAAACCAACCTTATGCTGCCAAGTTTAGGCCTTTTCCGATCAACTGTCTACTAAACTTCTTTGTATTATAAAATTCAAGTTCGCCAATATTTAAGTCCGCATGGATTTGGCTTGCGTGGTATAAAGCCAATAATGCTAGCCTGAAATCCATGCGTTTTTTACGCCATCCTACATATCCAGTCCCTGCACCTACGTAGTATCTCAATCATAGTCACGTGACCGCCCCAAAGAACTCGAGACCTTGAATAGAATATTAAGATATACCAAGTGATCGCGAGCAGCGAGGGCTTCTTTATCTCTCACCTCTCAGCGCCGTGAGAAATAGCTGGGATTTCATCAGTGCGCTTAGGTTCGATATCCCACCAGTTCCTTGCATTTCATTTGTACTGCCAATCTGCTAATGCAGGGTGAAAATCGGATCGGTTCCATCGACTGAGCAGATTGTCAATACTCGCTTCGAGATTCAGAGAGGCTCGACCCAGGAGAGGCGTGATGGTACGGAGGCTGCATGAGTAATGTGGCCCGCACAGACACGTGATGTGCAGCCGAGCTAACCCAGAAAATATCAGGACATGATATCCAGTGGCCCGGAATCAAGGCCGCCGAATTACTAACGCTCTCTTTTTCAACAGACAGGCTGAGCTGTCTCGAAACCACATCCTGGCTTAGGTTGTTAGTATGATATTGTCACACTGACGAAAGAGAACAAAAATGAAAACGAAAATTGTCAAAAATTCAGTGCTATGTTGCGTGTGTGGTGACTTTATTTTTCGGAATTATCATCAAAAGAGCTCTGCTCAAACCATGCGAATGATTGACCAGAACTCAAAAACAGATCTTAAGCCATGTGAATGATAAATTCCACTTCAAATTTGAACTCAAAGCGTGCAAATGACTGAACACAACTCAAAACTTAATAACAATATCCAGAAGCAGATGCATTTCTCCCTCGTGTGAGCGAAGTTGTATTGCAGTAGGAATTACAGAGCTCCAATACGGAGGTAACTTAGTGATATTCTTGAATTGTAAGTTGTTTTTTGACACTTCTGAATAAGTTTAAATTTATGTAAACCTCTCATAGGTAAGATCAATTTTGCTGATCATACTTTGCGAAGAATTTACTCTTGTGGAAATTTTCTCATATATGAATGATGAAATGATAAAATTGTGCCCAAAAGGGGATAACCAGCAGTTAATTTGTCAAACCTAGTAAATATAAAACAAAGCACTACCTTAGCAACTTTTCCATGACTCGCATGCGTTTATTTTGAAGAAAATAATGAATATAATATAAAAAATAGAGTTGAATCGAATGTTGAGCTGTGAAAAGAAAAATATCATGAATGGTTAACTGGCATTGAGAAATTTTAGAGGGAGGGAATAATAATAACGAATAAACGCAAGAGTAAAATTTATTTCACTGCTCGTCATTGCAATATATAAGTAATTAAATTGTTACCAAGAAGTTCTCGTGCTCTTTATATAAAGGCGATCGGGGACTTCATTTGGGTCATGAAGCCGGAAATTGGTTCACCAAATGGCTGCCGAAGATCGATTCCGCCAATAGCATGATATGTGATAAGTACGCCCGGCTAGAGGCGTCAAGGAATAAGATCAGACACTTAAATCAACTAGTCAGGAGGTGCAGTTGGTAAATACTGCTAAAAAGAAGAATTAATTCATCATTAATTCAAGAATTTCAGAGAAAACTGTTTGAAATGATATACCCTGCTAAATGCTCGTGAAGAAGGTCTTGTGTGAATTTACGTGGTTAAATTACTGCTCAGTTTTCAAGTTCCGCATGAGCCATGAAATCTACAGCCTGATGGAAGGCTAGAGAGGGACAAATGCTCCTACTCGTCACAGCAACTCACCTTCACCAGACGGTTCACGAAGGTCCATACCAAGGAGGTTGCAATTTGGTCCACGGGACGCAGATGATAGAGAAAGCCGACCGCTGGTCGTCCGGTCACTGAAGCGAAGAATGGCAGCGCTCGGGACACCAGCACTGACTCCGCAGCAGCGAAGAGCGAAGACTGACTAGAGACAGCGGGAGCATTCAGCGTGGGGCAGTCGGAGAGCACGCAGCAAGGACAACGATGCCTGCCTAAAGTACTTGCTCCTCTACTACCACAGCCTCGAAGACGGTTACGGGGTATCCCAAGTGCGGATCAAAGGTGGGCTTAACTTGGTTTGCACATCCTGGGGGCGGTTCTGAGACAAGCTACTGTACAAATTGAATGGAAATAGATGAGTGTGTTTGTAGGGACGTGTGGGTGTTGTGGAGGCTGGAACGCGTTTGGTCCTTCCGGCCACATCACGCTGAGCTAAGCTGACGCAGAATTTTATTGAAGGGTCAATGGTATCGCCAATGACGAGAGTACACTGAAATAAACCTTCTTTTAGTAAATAAATAAAAGGTGAAGTGCTGTAATAATTTAAATCCTTAAAGTAACTATCACTTAATCCTATATTCTCTTCAAGAAAGTGATTTTCTTTTAACTACTGGTGTCCAGTGAGTCATAATATAATATAAGATACAGGATTATATTTAAATAACTTCATAACTTTTCATCCACACAACATATATAATAATTTGGCAACCAACTAAATTATTGTTCTGTAATGACCGACAAAATTTCAGTTAATCTAATTTTAGATTGATTCGAATAAAATTGAAAATCAAATATTTATTTAGGATTGGGACGATGACCATCAGTAACTATTGCTAAAATTGCAAGAAAATTCCGCAAAAACGACGGAAATTATGATTGTTTCTAATTTATGTAGTCACTCGGACCTACTTCATTCAGTTGGCGAATTTATTTGGTTTCGTTACACATGATCACATGCTGTCAGATACTTGCTAAGCGGAACAGTATCAATAGGACTCGCCAATTGGGTAAAAGTTTCCACGGCGAATGTCTATCTCCACAGTGTTACTATTGAAAACTCGAAATAAAATAACTTTAAAAAAATAATACGTGAATTGCTTTGTCTATCACCTAGCCAGTACAGTATAACCCACGTCGAGTAAACTGACGGTTCTCAGCCTGCGCCAGCACTATTTCATATCTCTGAAGTCACTGCGTTCCGTGGTTCCATTTGTTCCTGTCACCTGAACCCCAGCTATCTGATCGTTTTATAATTTTTCATGGTCGAACGCTGTGAAATTTCTTCACGATCCAATCTGTTGCAAAAATGCAAATGATTGAATGGGATTTAATTTTACGCGCAAAAGACTAGCGAGTGACTCCTGCGATGCGCAAAAGTTAAGCAGCTGGTTTGCTCAGTTGTATTGTTTAAGTTCAAAAATACTTTCCTCGTTATAATCTTTCTTTTCACTCGATATTCAGATTATCTGCGTTCCGTTTTCCTGTTGCTGGGTTCGAGCGGCGGTTGAAGTTTTACGCGTTCTTAGCCCCGAAGCCTGTAAATTGGGACAATAGATTGACTGGCATAGGAGACAACAATTGATCAATTCTACAGCCGGCATTCAGAACAGGACGTGTTATAACTGAAAGGGAACGAAATACCGCGCATAAGCTGCTACGTCGTCTTGTACTTTCCTGAAGCTGGAAAGAAATGCTGACGAGTCCATGAGTGAATAAATTATGACGTCAGCTCTATGATTCCCTTTTGTAGATGAGGAATTTAAAAACAAGGAAAATTCCAAAGAACTTAATCATATTTACAAGGAAAACGTTTCGGAGTCCACCTCCATCATCAGTTCGTAAAAGTACAAATCATTATGTTTGCAATACAAGAAAACAAAATGTTGGATGAAGGCATTACCGGAAATCACGAAAAAATAAATAAAAACTTAAAAACATGGTTCAGAAAATATAAGACCGACAAGATTGTTATCTAGTTACACTTAGCAATGGGTAGGAACTGCCAGTATTAATGATGACCGGTTTTCGTTTATAAATATATAGCGACTCTAAAATTCTAAGGTCACATGCAGTTGATGCTGAATCTAAGATTTTGAAGTCTGCAACGGATATTGATACGCTGCATTTTTCTGCGTGATTACGAACTGCGGAGTGTGATGGGTGGGCTAATTGGTTCCTCGTGCGGAAGCTTAGACCCCGATGCTCGGCCATTCTGATATAAAAATTTCGCGACGTCATGCCGACGTACGATGATGTGCACTGCACACAACTGAATGAATAAATCAGGGAGGCTCGCATCTCCATCGGAAGACTATCCTTGTACCGGAAAAAAGAAGCAATCTTAAAATTATTAACCAGAGCTACGCGTAACTGAAGGTTTTGAAAGTATTTATCACACAATAATTTTAACTCGTACGACAATTTTTCAGTAGGCTCTCCAAAATACGGGAAAGAGCAATAGAAATGATCTTTATTGTTTTCTTCAATAGTCTGCTATGCGTAATGTTTCGAGAGGAATTTTTTAATTTGCGAATTGACGACACCCAAGGGAAAACCGTTACTTTTAAAATATGTGCGCAAAAATTCGAATTCACAATGAACATTTTTAAAGTTTGAACATATTTTATAATCTCTATTGATTAAAGTTTGAACTCAATTAATTTTGAAGCTTGTTGAACAAAAACTGAAGAAACTTGAGCCTAATCCTGTGAAAGTCGGTTTGCGGTGCACCGAGGTCTGAAAGTAATCTCCGTCTCTAGTCACGAGACAGTCAAGAAAGGCAAGGGAGTTATTCCTTTCAACTTATACAGTAAACTTAATTGATTGATGTTTTTTGATTAATATAGTTCTCAAGGACTGCTCAACCTGAGATGGATGGTTGAATAGAACGAAAGTATCGTCTACCTATCGATCATAGAACACCGATTTAAAATCAGAGGGACATTCATTTAACCACTTTGTTTCGTGGAAACACATAAAAATGTTGGGAAGGGACGGAGCCAGCGGAAGCCCCATTGCTAGGCCGTCTATTTGTTTATAAAGTTTGCCAGCAAATATAAAGAAGGAGTTCGTTACAGATAATTCCAGTAGCGTACTGAACATTTTGCGTGTTAAACCCATAACTTTTGAGCTGCCTTCCGAAAATAAACGGTTTAGACAAATGTTAATAGTTTCCTGAAGAGGTATGTTAGTGTAAAGAGATTCAACATCAAATGAAGCCATGGTTAAATTTTTTGCATTTGAAATACTTCTAACCTTATCGCTAAATTTGAAGGCATTGTCGACTGTATACTCGTTTGAAGTAAGATTATTGAGGACTGGTACGAGGAGTTTACCCAATCTATAACTCGGACTGTTATAAGCTGCTACAATCGGTCTAAATTGAAATCTTGAACTGAAATCAGGCTTGTGAATCTTCGGTAGACCATACAGTACAGCTGGAGAAGAGCCTGACACATGCAAATTCGATAGATTTTATAATGGTGAATTAGTCAAATCTTTCAAGCCATGTACAAAATTATTTATTTTATCTTCAACCCTCAGTATTATTTTATTAATTGTTTCTGTAATCGAAACAAATTTAGAGGTATCTGATGTTAAGTGCAGCATGCTTTCATCATTTTTTTGGCGTTCAATTAACACAACCCCTTTCCCTTTGTCAGGTTTACAAATTATTAACTGCTTGTTAGCCGCCAGTGATTTCAAGAGGGATATATCACTTCTATGAAAGACAGACAAAAATATTTTGAGTGGCTTGAAACTATAATAATGTTTATGAGTTAAAGTTTTCTAATTGCCAATGAATTCCAAATAGTTTGAACACGCTTTATTTTTTCATTTTATAGATGTACTGTAAGTTGTTTAATAAAAAATTCTAATGATATTACCATGCTGTAGTTCATGTACGTTATAGTTTTTGAAAGATTCTTCCAAAGACGAGAGAAACACTACAGCTTTTTAACTTTAATTTAAAAAAGCTCAAGTTCAATTTAAAAAAGCTCAAGTTTAATTTAAAATAGTTCAAGTTCAATTTAAAAAAGCTCAAGTTTAATTTAAAAAAAGATAAAGTTTAATTTGAAAAAGATCAAGTTTAATTTAAAAAAGCTCAAGTTTAATTTAAAAAAGATCAAGTTTAATTTAAAAAGATCAAGTTTGATTGAAAAAGTCTCAAGCAGACTATATTTAATAAAGGGTCAATTTCAATTTTGAAAAGCTTATGTTTCTAAAATTGCATACTTATGTAATAATAATAGTGTAATTAAAGTTTATTCGTGAGAATGCATATTCATTTAAAAGTACTGGCACTGAAAATAGAGTAAATCGAATATCAGACAAACTAAGTTGCTGTAATTTTGTACTCAATTTGACATTCTTTATGTTTTACCTATGAATCATTTGTTGAACAGGTCATCGGTACTTTTAACTATTGACAAAAATGGTTCGAATAAACTTCATGTAATAAGTAACTGTAGGACAATTAGCAAACAGCACTGACTGAAAAATTGAACATTACTGAGCTTCAACTTTTCAGTCAGTGCATATTGCTAATTGTCCCACAGTTGCTTATTGCATAAAGCTTATTTGCATCATTTTTGTCAATAGATATAAGTACCGATGATCTGTTTAGCAAATGATTCATAGGTAAAACTTGAAGAATGCAAAATTAAGTACAACATCACAGCAGCTTGCCTTGTCTGATAATCGATTTACTCTATTTTCAGGGCCAATACTTTTAAATAAATATGCCTTCTGACAAATAAACTTTACTTATATTATTAGTACATAAGTATGAAATTTTAGGAAAATAAGCGTTTCAAAATTGAAATTCATCTTTTTTAAATACTTTTTGAGACTTTTTAAATTAAAAAGCTAGGCGAAAATCGCTACAGGTAAAGTCATTTTTATTAAAAATGATCAAATAAAACTGAACGTTTCTAACTAACTGTCCATCTTCAGCAAGAAAATTTCTGTAAACGAAACCAAATAAGAGAAATTAAAGCACTAAAGTAGTATATATGCAAAATCTAAACTTTGAAAAAACACAAACAACGGTAAAAAAATATGGAAAAGATAAAGGAAAAACTGAATTACGTATTGGCAACATGAAGCGGGAAAGCACTTTGGGTGTCATTGAGAGCAGGCTTCATTCTGTAAATATACAAAGATTCGAGAAGGTGCAGATCTGTTTTGTAGGAGGTACTGTTCTGTAAGAAGTGTTCTGTAAGAGGTTTCATTCTCAAGCTGAGAAGCATCAATGATGGACTTTTTAAATTAAACTTGATCTTTTTTAAATTGAACTTGTCACGAGAAGTGGGGTCCCTTCGCCTCCTTGTTAACATTTCATTAACAGGAAGATCCGGCTCTCGGAATTGAGGAATGGCACACCTCCAAGGGATACATATACGACACAAAACTTCATGGACAATAATTGACATTACAGTGCATATACTAAAAACAAAGCGTTACTCACCGATGATGGTTGACTCAACTTACATCAGCGCGTTTCAGTGCGCTAGTTTGCCTCGGTGAGATGTGGTGCGAGTGTAACGGGTTTTTTAAACGCCATTAGAATGCTGGAGAATCCTTTATAATGAACGCCCTGGTACAAAGCCTTAATCGTAATTTACTGGAACTGTGAGTAACACATATTAACAAATACTACTCTGCCTAATTGACCGGTCAATTCCCTCAAGTAAATTACACACGGAACACATACAATGAAATAATGCCTAACTGATGGGTCGGCGCATTCCAACGTCACAATGGATTGTCATTTAGCCTCGGATTACAAGTTCTGTCATCCCAGAGCAGGTTCAGTTCATTCCCTGTTTCTTACACAGTGCATATACTGTCTTTGGACGTTCTTATGAAGAAGTCGTACTTGCAATCAATAGGAGACAAGAAATCGCCCTCCTGTAGGGCAACAAAAATTTGGACGATTACTTTAATTCTACAATTTTCTCATACATATATATGCACATATTCCACATTTAATTCAACTGCTCCAATTCTCTTATGTTGTATGAACCTATCGTATCCAGCGGTATCTATCGTAACAAAAGCACGAGCCTTACCCGCCCTGACGCCGTTATAAAACTTTTCCTTTAAAAAAAACCTCCCCGGCATGGGATCTTCTTCCCTCTGCACAAGCAAAAATGTAACTTTTAATTATTTGATTAAGAAAAATATATCGCATTCCAGAGTATAACATTTAATTTGACACCTATTCACGACGCAGAGTATAACACTTTAGGTATAATAATGCCTAGCCACGACGAACCTTATCGCGATGCGCGCAAACTCTCACTGACTCTCGTCTTTTCGTGCTAGTCAAAGTGTTCTTTTGGGGGCTACCCTCTTTCCCATCATGACCAATGGCACCACTCTTGCACTTCCAAACCTTCGCCTGCTTTTTCCCTATTGGCTGCTCCCGAGGTTGTCCGCTCCCTATTCGCTGTGAGCCGAACACGCATTTTTCGCTTCTATTTTGTGCGTTAATTCTTGAAGTCTAAGCCCGTTGGCGAGTAAGCTTTCTCACGCCTCTACCCTCTACTACCCCTACCCTTGGCCTGCCTATGGTCAACAAATTTTGCCTTTTGTGGTAACACTACACCGCACTCTGTGTTCGAGCTCTCGAGGTTTGCTTACGAAGCACAACACTACCCCAGCTCGAGTGCCTGCTTCGCTTACAAGCTACATCACTCTATGTTGAATGTAAACATTCAGGCCTACACTAATGTTAGAGCAAGCAACTTGTAGCATTGGAATGCGCCTGCCCACAGTTTTATAAACTAACAATTTTTGTTCAAGCAAACAATAAATGCGCACAAAATTCGTTACACACAATTACAAGATTTTGATCAAACTTTTCCTAAATTTTCATTTTTAATTCGTAAAATTGATCGTTCTTCACAGCGCGAGGGGATGTGTGATGAAATAAATTATATTAGGCATATATATATGAAAACCAACGCTACGCAGCAAGCAGCCGGCTCTGCAGCAGTGCGCGGATCGTGAGGGGATGAGGGGTGCACAACATCAGCAGATGGGAGGAGCACGTAGGGGGTAGAGGCTGTATCAAGGGCTAGTCCGAAATCCATCACATATACGGGAGTTATTGTAAATAAACAAAATAGCACAGAAAAATAGTGGGTCAAAAAAAAACTTATTCGCTACGAACAGGGGACGAAGAAATCTGGGTATATGAGAGTAAAGAACGGAGTAATTTCAAAGTGGAGAGAGGGACACGTCGCATAAGGAAAGGACGCTTAAGAACGAACCAATCAGAGGGCGAGGATTTTCGCGGGCATCCCGCCCAACCCTCGATGCGCAGCCTTTGTGCGGGTGAGGTATAAAAGGGTAGAAGAAGGTAGAACCGGGCTATTTGACTGGTGCAGTGGCAAGGATGTAGGCTTCCTGACGGCCAGAGGGGAGGCGGGTTGGGGAAACTGGCCCACGCGGCAGTCGTAGCACTACAACCGGCCGAGCGTTCGCAGCCTTGCAGCGGGCAGCTGGCTTGGTCCTCTACGCTGCTATGGAAACCTAGATGCCACTCAAGTAGTAAAATGTGAAGAAGGAAAGAAACAGAGGCACGCAGGAGAGTAGAAATTCATTCTGGCGCGCTGTGTTCATGATGAGTCAGGTGACGAGCTCGAAAGTGGTAATTGCTGGAGAAGCAAGGAAAAAAAGGTACGCTGAACAGTACGAATCCATTTTTGGCGCGCAGTGTTTAAATGTGTGTGCTAGCCAGGATGTTCATGTTTATGTTTCTAATTTCAAGTTGTTTGTGCGGAACCTCCGGGTTGACGATTGCCAAGAAAGGCTGAGTTGCGTTAAATCATGTGATCGTTCGCTGGTATTCAATAATTTTCTAACCTGAATCTCTCATTTCATGTGTAATATTCAAACCCACGTGTGCATCTTAAACAGAATGTGTTTTAATCTTTCAATGCTTTTTATTTTCCATGCCTATTATGTGGGTACCATGCAAGCACAAAGGTGTACTATATTAAATATGTGTGGGGGTTGAAATTCCCTCTGCGTTACGTGCTCAGAGAGCAATGTTTTCGCGACAAACTTGAGCTTTTTTAAATTAAACTTGAGCTTTTTTAAATTGAACTTGACCTTTTTTAAATTAAACTTGAGCGTTTTTAAATTGAACTTGAGCTTTTTTAAATTAAAGTTAAAAAGCTGTAGTTACAGATTAAACACTAGACCCTAAAGGACATTTACCCATTTTCGAAAGCACTGCGAAGCAGTCGCACGAAATACTTTAAAGCTCTCTTAAATTGAACTTTAAATTTTTTAAATTAAAATTTAGCTTTTTAATTGAACTTGAGCTTTTTTAAATTAAACTTGAGCTTTTTCAAATTGACCTTGAAATTTTTCAAATTTAACTTGAGCATTTTTAAATTGAACTTGAGCTTTTTTAAATTTAAGTTAAAAAGCTGTAGAAGGACTGATGAAAGTTATCACAGCCGCGGATTTTGTGCAACTGATAAGCAACAAGATATCATAGTTAGTAACGCATCCAGGTTACAGGCTCATTCAGAAAATACTTGGTTACATGCGGCCGATCAACACGTTTTATCTGTTCCCTCTATTCTAGCCTGGAACTCAAGTTTTGTTAAATCGTTTTTCGGATAGATATTTCTTACTTACTGATCGCCTAGCAGCCGTTGGGGCTTTCATGCTTCTGTTGGAAAACTTATAAATTTTGACACTTAAGGCCTGAAAATCAAATCCAAAATATAAATCTGACGTAAGCCCCTTGAATGGATGATCATGATTTTCCTCATGCACTTTTTCCTCATTAGTATTTACAGTTAAACGCCACGAACAAATAGACGGTCAAGATAATAACATAGCTAGACTTGCATTGACATCAACACTTGCCAACATTTCGTATGTTATTGTGAAACAATCCCAGTCGTACATTTTGCCCGTTGCATCAATAATTTTTACCTCCCTCTGGAGAACCTGCACTTGCACGGTTAAAATCATAGACTCAGCGAAATAGTTCGACTGGGAGTGGGTTGAGGAATCGTTATTTTGAGTTCAAACTAGTTGTCAACAATCGCCACGTTGATGATTCGTTTGTTCTTTTAAGGCATTCGTTGCATGTAGAACAGTTTTTGACCTAAATTATTATGTAGCATAAGTTAACCAAGTTGAGTGCGAAAGTTGGTTAAACACTGCCTCATCCTTTCTAAAGGGGCTTTCACACGATCAGTTTTTTCGTCAGTCAACACTGACACTCACGGTTCCGCAACACCATATTTGGGCATGCGTGCTCTCTTTTGCTTTCTACTCGGCACTCGCCACTGTCGGGTGTTGGGTGAGGGGTGCGGATACGATACGGTGTGCACGTGCTTCGGATTCTCCGACGAAAATTGTGGTGAATTAAAGTGAAGTAGCTGAAAAACTGGTATAGTTTGTATATTCACGTGAGTACAGTGTGTGACTTTGTATGGAGTGCTCGAGAGAGTATTTTTTTTTGTTGCGTGAGAGTTGAGACTGAGCATTGGACTTTGGTGTGGTGACTTGCAATTTTTGACTGAGGTGTTTTGACTGGTAAGCTTTCTTTGCATATAAAGAGTATAGTGTGTGACATTGTAGAGAGTGACTGTGAGAGTAGTAGGAAGCGTTTTTTTTCTTTTGGTTTGATAAATTGATTTTCAGTAGATTTGGTGAGTGAAGACTTCTTCTGCCTGTGAAATTTGTACTGAGAGAGAAGTCTGTGTTTGAGGATGGCTAGAAATAGGACTGGTCGTAGGAAGGGAGGTGAAAGTGGAATGGATGAGGAAATTGAGTGCATGACTTGTAAAGAGTGGATAGATATAGATGCATGCAAAAGTTTGAAAGAAATGAGTCGGAGAAAGTTGAGTGATCTTGTGTTTACGTGCTGGAAATGTTTGAATGATGAGAGTAAGAAGTTGAAAGAGGAGGTTGAGAGATTGACAATTTTGATGGTTGCTTTAGAGGCTGACTTGAAGGATGAAAGGAAGCTGAACGAAGGAAAGAATGAGAATGGTGCAAATGCAGTGAATGAAGAGGTAAATGGTGGTGCAAGGAGTGCAAATGAAGTGGATGATAAGGCAAATGATGGTGCAAGGAGTGTGAATGAAGCAAATGATGGTGCAAATGTGACAGATGAGAGTAGAAGGATGAATGAGCATGATGAAAGAGGTACAAATGGAAAGAGAGTAAATGAGCCACCTGTTGAGGTGCCACATGAGGTGCAGGAGCCTGTAGTGGAAGCGAATCAAAGGAAGATGAATGGAAAGAATGATCTGAGTGAAAGAAGTGAGCGAAAGAGTAGCATGAAAGGGAGAGTAAGACCTATGATTAAAATATGTGGAGATAGCATGGTGAAGAATGTTGATAGGTTCGTATGTATGAGTGACAGTAGTGGATGTACGAGCATGAGAGGGAAAGGAGTGGAGGAGATTTGTAGGCATGCTGAGAGAGTGATAGATGGAATGGATGAAGGAATGGTTGTACTGCAAGGACGTGGCAATGGGTTGCTTGAATGTGGGAGAGAACGTACGGTGAATGCAATTATGAAAGTTGTTGATAGGGCGCGGAAGAAGAATGTTAGAGTGGCGGTGACTAGCCTCCTAAGAAGGCCTGCGTGTGATGAGGAGTATGAAAGGGTGCGAAAGGAGGTGAATAGAGAGTTGCATGAAAGGATTGTGAGTATGAGAAATGAGAGTGTGAGAAAGGTTGAGCTGGGTTCCAGCTTCCTTGACATGGATAGCGTGATCCAGGATGGGTGTTTTCTTGGAGATGGAGTCCATCTTACAAAAGGAGGTGAGATGAAACTCTCCAAGAAATATATCCGGTGGATCAGGGCTACTCATGTCATAATGGAAGGTGGAACTGGATGAATGAAAATCCGTCAGAGCAAAAGTGAGGAACGTCTGGAATTGTCCAATTGTGTTGTAAGGTTTGGAAGTATAAATGTGCGTGGATGGAATGCAGGAAAGTTAGATGACCTCGCAGTAGAATTTGAGAATGGAAAACTGGATTGTGTTGGTGTAGTAGAGACCCAAATGCGTGATAGAGTCAGTTTAACATGTAAGGAGAATAAGTATCACATGATAGGAAAAGGGCGTGTAAACTGGCAAAAAAGAGGTGGTGGAGTTGGTTTGATTGTAAAGAATGATCTAAATTGGAAATTAGAGGAACTTCCTGTTGGAAATGAACCTGAAAGTGAAGATTTGTTAGCAATTAGGTGTGAAAGAATGCATGCCAGAGAATGTATTGTTGTGATTGTATGTTATATGACAACTGATGGGATTTTAGCTCATGAAGAGAATGTAAAAAAATATGAAATATTAACAAGGATTGTACAAGAACACTGCAGGTGCCCTCTGATTGTGATGGGTGACATGAATGGCCATGTTGGTATACTTGGTGAGCCGGTGAATGCAAATGGACAAAAATTGATAGATTTTTGTGATGAGAATGAACTTGAAAACCTGAATGTCACAATAGGAAATGGCTTGCATACATGGCAAAGCAGGGAATGGAAAACTGCAATTGACTATATGATTGTGAATAGTAGAGCAAGAGAGTGTGTCAATGAAATGTTTGTAGATGAAGATGATTTTGATATTGATAGTGACCATAAAATGCTTGTGCTTGAATATAACTGGGGTAGAAAGGAGTCAATGCAGAAGGTCAGTAGTGTGAAAGAAAGTTGGCAGATAAAAAAGGCAAACTGGGAAGAATTTAAGAATGAATTGAGTAGGTATAACTGGAACAGGTGTGGAAATGTAAATGACCTAAATGGTGAGATTGCAAGAACCTTGTATGATGTGGCAGAGCAAAAGATTGGTAGAATAAAATGTAGGAAAGGGACAGGGAATGCCAGGTGGTTTACAAGTGAGATGAAGGAAGAACGAATGAGAAGAAAGACTTTAAATAAGAAACAACGCAGTATTAGGAAAATGTATGAAAGAAACAGAATTACTGAGGATGAATGGCAGAGTGCATGGAATGAGTACAAGGACCAGCAGAAGAAAGTAAGGAGAATGATTAATGAGGCTAGAGTTAAAGAGGAGAGACACCAAGTTGAAAATCTAAGAAAGAAAGGTCCGGATGGAATAAAAGATTGGTATAAGTTTATACAAGGTAATGATAGAAGTAGTGAAGTTCAAGTTGATGAATTAGTAGTTAATGGTTGCAGTGTGCAAGATAGGATGCAAATGGTGAAAGCAGTTGAAGAATACTGGGAGGACATTGGTGGAATGAATGAGCAGGTTACAGATGATGCATCCATAAATTTTCTGATAGATGAACGTGAACTGCAAATGGAAGACGAAATCACTTGTGAAGAGATTGTAAGTTTTTTGAAGAAAGTGAAAAATGGAAAGGCATGTGGCCCTGATAAGATCCCATATGAGTTCTATAAATGTGGAGGAGAGAGTGTAGTCAGTATGTTGAAATGTTTATTTGATGAGATATGGAAGAGTGAAAGAGTACCGGATGACTGGAACAAGTGTAATGTAGTTCTGTTGCACAAGGGTGGACATAAGAGTATGAAAGAACTTAAAAATTACAGACCAATTGCACTGGGTGACACTGTATGTAAGATATTTTGTGGTAGTTTGAATGAGAGAATGAAAAATTTAGTTGAGGAATTAGGAGTCCTAGGTGAAGAACAGAATGGTTTTAGGCAAGATAGACGTGGGGAAGATAATCTGTTTGTAGTGAGTGAAATAATTGAGCGAATGAGGAAGGATCATAAGAAGGTGTATTTAGCATTCCTGGATATTGAAAAAGCGTATGACAGAGTGGATCGGGTTAGGCTTTTTGAAGTTTTGAGAAAAGTTGGGTTTAGCAGAAAAATAGGAAAAATTGTACAAAGCCTGTATGAGAACACAAGCGCTATATACAGGTTAGGAAATTTGGAAACAGGGCAAGTGAGGAGTGTTAGAGGAGTGAGACAGGGCTGTACTCTGTCTCCCCTGTTGTTTGGATTGTACACAGAAGAATTAGCAGTTCGACTGAGAAGGAGTGGCTTAGGACTGAGAGTTGGTAATGAGAGACTGAGCTGTTTGTTGTATGCTGATGATGTGGCTGTGGTTAGTGGATGTGGACATGAACTGCAAAGGATGCTTGACATTGTGAACGGATATAGTACAGATTTCAAGATGAACTTCGGTGCCGACAAAAGCAAGGTTATGGTTATAAATAGTGATGAGACTGATAGAGACAGACTGTGGAATATTGGAGAAATCAGAATAGGTAGAACAAAAGAATACAAATATCTAGGTTGTATGATAAGTGAAGATGGATGCACTAGAACTAAGGGTGAGAAAGTGGCAAAAGCTATGCAGTGGAGTAGACGATTAAGTAGCGTGGCCAGATACAGAGCAAACAAGTATGAATGTGTGAGAGGAATGTGGAAGTATGTTGCTGTACCTAGTGTCATGTATGGTATGAGTGCTCTTGCCTGGAATGGAAGTGATCTTGAAAAGCTGGATGTAATACAAAATAAGGTAGGACGGTTAGCATTGGGTGCTCCAAAATGGACAGCTACAGAAGCCATTAGAGGTGACCTTGGGTGGAGCCTATTTTCAGAAAGAATGATGAAAGCGGTGCTGAATTATAAGGTGAGAATTGAAAGAATGCAGAATAGCAGATGGGTAAAGCGAATTTTTAAATGGAATCTGAGTGTAAGCTGTTGGGATAAAGTGTGTTGGGGGCATGCTAGGAAGCTTAGTATGCAAAAGATTATTCATGTTAGAATTGGGAGACCTATGGATGACTGGAGTTTAATAAATCCTGGAGGTGTAGGGCCTGAGTGGGACTGCAAGAGGTGGAAGAAAGAGATTGAGAGGCAAACAAAAGAAAATGGGTTGAATAAGTGGAGGCTTAGCATGGTGCGGAATCCTACACTTGACTGGTATATGAAAAAAGAAGCACCTAAGCTTGAGATGCTCTATGATGGTAGTTTTGGAAGTCAACTCTTGTTTGCTGTGAGGTGTAAGTCATTGAGTGTGAACAGACGTACATGGAGGTGGAATGAGAATAATAGCAGATTATGTCGGCAGTGTATTAGTGGAGTGGAGGAAACAATTGAGCATTTTGTGCTGGAATGTAGTAAGTATGAGCAAGAGAGAGAAAGTTTTATGAATGTGGTGCTCGAGCAGTATGGAGAGAATGAGTGGTATGCCAGATGTGCTGAAGATGATTGCGGTATGAGCTGTCTTGCTGGATTGGATCAGGAGTGTAATTTGAGTATCATTGAAGCTATGAAAATGTTTCTTGTGCGTGCCTGGAGACAGAGACAGTGACTGGAATGAGCCAGTCAGGTAGAATGGTCAGTAATGACCCAATATGCCTGGGGATGGTGTTTTGACACACTGGCTATCCCAGTGACGCCATCCAATGGCAGCTTGTGACAAGGATTGGTAGATCCTGAGTAGTTTAGTGGACAAGTCTGGTACCAGGCGCTGAACTCTTTGTGTGATAACTGTGGAGGGAATTGTAGGCCGTTACAAAGGCCCCGACGCTGTCGGCCCTCAATTTCAAGTTCAAGTTCAAGTTCAAGGGTTTGACTGCTGCTTTGCTTCTATTTGCGTGTCAGTTTTTGCCCACCCGGCGTCTAGTAAGGATGGCTGCGATCGCTCTCCCGTGTTAAATGGTCTCAACCTGGTCTAAATCATTAATTAGCTATTTTCGTCAACAGCCTGCTTTGTGGAAAGTGCAAAGCAACGAATACAAGAGCGGAGATATAAGAAGCAAGTAGCTCAAATATGTTATTGAAGCAATGAATCAACACAATATTAGTTTACATGAGAATGGGTTGAAGGAAAAAATTAATACGCTTCAAAAATAGTTTAGGAAAGAATTTAGAGCATTTGCTTCCAAAAATCTACTATTTAGCAGAGGATAACACCTGGATTCACAGGTGCGGGGAACAATAGTTTATATTTTTACAAGCATATCATAATGCATTCGTCCTGTTGTAGTGTCAGCGCCATTTACAAAGGATTTTCAATCTTATTTAATATTCACTCTAGAAATACTGCAAATGTATATTATTTTTGTTTATTAGAATGAAAAAATTAAATATTTAACCGAAGTGCAACTTCAACAATTTGTCCGGCATTTTCAAATAAAATAAAAAACTTTTTCCATGAATTCTCCTTAACATTTAATTTCAGCATGAAAATGTTTCCTGAAATAAATCTAAACATTTATTAGTTTATACGTACCGCTGTCACATTCACATGCATTATTAGATATTATCACGCAGTAATTTGAGAGGCTTATTATATTTTATAATAGTTGCTTGCGGATGCCAGATTTACGCATGCATTCTATCACATAGCTCTAATGAATGTGCGCTAGATTTCAATTGAAATTTCTATATCCTAGTCACTGTGTCGCTAGGAAATGACCGAATATAGTTCAAGAAAAAAATTCAATTTACGAGCTATACTGTTACACGCTGGTACATGCAAAACTGTATAGAACGAGCGGAAAATATTACCTGCACTTGAAGTTATTATGAAGTAGATTATTACATTTGTAGTAGTTGTAGTATTTGTTAGATCTGGTGTGACCAAATTTCAAAAATGTTGATAGAGGAATGAATGCGACAAATAATTAGTAAGCGAAATTTAGATATTTAGCCCTAACCTACTACAAATCCGGTTATAACTGCCATTTTCTGGATGTTCAGCCAGCCATTATTTTATCCACTATCTATTTACGGTGTTTTTTCTTCTCTATGACCGCAATGCCGATGAGTGTGCTTGCTTTGACTACGACGAATCTCTCTCGACTCCGCATAGTGAAGCACTGCCAAGCTTGCCAGTGACGCGCCACTTCAGTCACGCGAACGTACGTGTGAACGCGAGTGTTTTGACCACACTCTGGAATGTCAGTGTTGGCTGACGAAAAAACTGATCGTGTGAAAGGCCCTTAAGCTACTGACTCAAAAAAGTGAAAATCCGTTTTAAATTTTAGTGTATCGTGAACGAATATATGCAGTATTCGGAGCAAGTTTTTCCACATTTTTTCAGCAAGCTTCACAATAATTTGCATTTGAACGCTAATCAGTTCGAGCTACAAAGTACGAACTTCCTTCAAACGGTGAACTGTGAATAAAATTTTTAATATTCCACAACTGCGGGGTCACCGATGAATTTCATGAATTTGGAAATTAAAAAAACAACAGTCAAAACCATGCACGGGATAAACTATCACAGAAAATAATGAAGATAATTTATACTGTTCACGCTGCATTTTGGAGCGTCTATCGAGAAATTTTCTCGCAAGATAAAACCACTGCAATCCAAATATTTTCAGGATTTTCAGTAAAAGTCTTATTTTTATAAAAATTTTAAGGTTACCTCCTTGAGATGCGAGCCTTAACGGTTAACAATAATAGCTGTGCGCAGTGCAAATCGTTACGAAATTTGTATATCAGAGTAGCGGAGTACCGTGGTAGGAGCTTCCGTTCTGGGACTCAACTAGCGCCCACATCTCAATCAGTCGTAAGCAATCATGCTGAGAAATGCAATGTTTCTCTACCTAAAACTGATTTCAAGGTTTAGATTCAGGTTCAACGTGGAATGATTTCAGAATTCTGAAACTCTTTCATAAATATAAAATTTAACCTAAAAAGCACAGGTAGCCAGCATCCTCCCCAAAAAGTCAATCATTAACTTCCTGTGCATTAAACCTTGTCAATTTTATTTTTTTGCTATTAATTTTTTATAGCTCCTTATAAACTAATGTTAGATCTTTTATTTCAATGACGCATTGACTTTTTTAACTGAGCTGATGATGATAGGACTGAACTCCGAAACGTTTTCACTAGAAACATTATTAACTTGACGAAAAATTTTGACCTTTATAAAATTTGTTAATCAAGTAAGCCACGGACCTGTTCATGTAACTCCAAAACTTACGTGACTACAACTAACCAGCTTCCTGCTAGAACCCAAAACTTACGTGACTACAACTAACCAGCTTCCTGCTAGAACTCAAAACTTACGTGACTACAACTAACCAGCTTCCTGCTAGAACTCAAAACTTACGTGACTACAACTAACCAGCTTCCTGCTAGAACTCAAAACTTACGTGACTACAACTAACCAGCTTCCTGCTAGAACTCAAAACTTACGTGACTACAACTAACCAGCTTCCTGCTAGAACTCAAAACTTACGTGACTACAACTAACCAGCTTCCTGCTAGAACTCAAAACTTACGTGACTACAACTAACCAGCTTCCTGCTAGAACTCAAAACTTACGTGACTACAACTAACCAGCTTCCTGCTAGAACTCAAAACTTACGTGACTACAACTAACTAGCTTCCTGCTAGAACTCAAAACTCACGTGACCACTATAAACTCGCCACACATGCATGCTCTCATACCTTCTGTAATTTTGTGTTCGCTGTGATTGCGTTCGGCCTTTTAGCCTCCTTGGCTTGCACTATAGAACCATGGCTTACGCTCGTCTATTTTCGAAGTTTTTGCTCTGTTTCATCATCGCAATAACTTTCCAGCGAACATCTTACCTCTTTGTTTGCATTTTATTTCAGAGCAGCTCGTTCATGACCGGCGCTTCTGGCTAGTCGCTCTTCCATTTTCAGAGCACAATGAAATACCGCGCACAACTCCCGCAGCGGCCGCTTTGCTGCGGGATTCTGCTCCTTGATTTTGGAGCCTCTGGTTTTCACGTGAAATACACGCCGTATGTCGTCGTTAGCATCCAGTATTGGGGTAGAGCGGCAGCGGCCGCACTAAATCGCAAGTTCTAACTCCAATTCGGATGATTTTTGAGAAATACATTCATATTCCTCGCTAAGCTAACCTTGGGCAATAAAATATGCAGAGAAGCATGCATGCATATCAGCACACATGGCAACAAAGCTTATAAGTAAGCGAAAATAAAAGAAAACATAGCGAGCAGAAATTTGGTTTTATGCATGCCGGAAAATGCTCCTGTGTTGGATCACACGTTATAGAAGGGTGGTCTGTATCCTTCCTCATCACTCAGCTTTGTGTACAACACTTCTCATGTGTCATGTGAAGGTGTCTGTAGTATTCAAGTGCAAAATTTAACTCAAATTTTATTTTACTTCAAACTCTGAAATTGCTTTGCTCACATGGAAACGTGTCCGAAAACACTAACATTAATAAAATCTGGCGACGTTTGCAGTTGTGATGCCTGTTTCACCACAATGTCGTTAAGCCTGTTGGATAGCGGAATTCTGGTACGTCACACGGCCTCTGTTCAACAGATGAGAGAAAAGAAATTAACAGCAGATCCTGAAGAAGTCATTTGCAACTAAGATTGGCTGTAGTATCTTTAAAGTGTTCCGGCACATTAGCCTCGTAAGACTTACGCTTAACCCGCTTGATAATTTAAGTAATAACTGTAAAGTTCACGTGGCCATCAAACCAAGCGCAGCAGCAGCCTATTTAGGTAGCGCATGACAAAAAGATTACAAATTTAATGGTGTTGAACGGAAAATTGAGGAATTCTGAAGAAAATATAGATCGTATCGTTTATTTGAGCTACCTTTGAGGGTTTTAGAAGGTTTAATTTTTGTATGTGAATAATTGGATCCCACAGTTCTATTCTTCAGAGTTGAAAGAATAAAAATAATCCGCATGTTTCAATCCGTATGTGGAAATTACCATTTGGACTGTAATTTTATATTTGGAGTACATCAATTCAGCCTAATTTGAAGATTTGCAGAGAATGAAATACTCAACGGAGGTTAATACTCTGCCTCCTCATCGCAGTTATTTTTTGTGAATTCAAAGTTGCAGCTGCGCACAACAAAATTTGAAACTATTAAGGTGTGATTGAAAAGATATCATGAAGATGCAGTGAATGTATTGTAAATATGTGGAAAAATCGTCATCAAACATTTAAAAGCGAGAAATGAACAAAAAATCTTCTGTAAATATTTCACTTTCTGGATTATCATTTCCGTTCGGAATTTAGACCAAGCTAATTTATGACACAAAGTTAGCCTTAATAATGTATGTTTCATTTTTATATCATTTGGTTTCTGTCGACATTGTTGAGTATATTTCATCATGGCCTCAATATATACATCTGAGCCACCGACCTTGCAGCAGTGCACCACTGCAGCAAAGCTGGACTGCGCTCCTTTCAGGGTGCTGATGAAAATGAGTTGAGTACTATTTTAATTTTGGTTAATATTCAACATTATCTTCCTAATTTTATTATTGGATATTATTGCAATAAGATCTGGGATGAAATTTGGGTTGACATTATTGGGTAGGATGCATAGCAACTTGCATCGCCAAAACGAAGGAAAAATAAGCTGAGGCGACGAAGAGTTGAGCAGCGACGTCACACAGGAACGTGCGTGCAAGGTAGCCTGTTCAAATGAACATTTCTCGTTGTACGCAGTAAGAGTCGAAATTAATTTTTTGGGAAACCTGGTACGTTAAAGTTGAGCGAACATCACAGATGGAAGGCGGAGAATTTTGTGAAGAAAATGGTTTCATAGACAAACACAAAATCAAAGTATACAGAAAGGGAACAGATCTATTTTTGCTATGCAGAAAGAGGGATGTTTTCCAAAGTGGGCCTCAATATCATTGATAAGAGCCGACGGTTTTATCTTGGTATCATAAGGTGGTCATCGAATAGTACGACTTCCATCCCTAGATCCTCTTTAAAGTGTTCATACATACAGAGATGTTCATCCGAAAGCAAAACGCAGTCCTGGCAATTGCGTGCTCTTTTGTAATTAAAGACATTTGCTTCCTGTGTTGTGGAAAACACGTAGTTTTAATTTCACCCTTAGCTGGTTTGAACAAAATTTAGGCGTGAAGAATTTGTTTCAAAATTATTATTATTTTCGGGTTTAGTTCTTCGATCTACCGAGTACTATACCAACGCAAGCAAGTTCGAGTCTAATAAATTCAAGTGGCGCTGATGATTGCTAATAAACGGCGATGACTGAGATTTTAAGTTGGCGGTTATTAAAATGAATTACCGAAGACAGTTTCTCCTGACTTGCCCGTCGACTCATCCGCTATCGTTGCTCTGTCAACAAAATGTGTTGATGGATAAAAAAAATTATGACATATTGTTCAGGGTAAATAAGCAACGACAAGGACACAAGCGAAAAAATAGATGAGAAGTTGTCGTAATGTAATTGTGGAAAGGAAATATTAATCTACCTGTTGCAAATTAAAGCCCCAGTCTACAGTAAGGGAAAATTTCATCTACATTATCCAAGCGAAAATCAGCAAGAGCTTCATATCTATGCAGCAAAGCAAACGGTCTCGTCCATCTCATGTATTGCTGAATTACAGCATGTTCACCTCAATTCTTGACCGCAATTAATTTCCAATGATGGCTGCTCCAAATTTTTACGTGGGAAGTCGCACTTAATGTTTGGTTTACTGTGGAGAAAAACCACAGTCTTCATGGTATGCGTTATTGTATATACTTTTAAGGGTTCATATGTGGGATTAATAGGGCGTTCTTTGCGATTGCAGGTTGCTGGTGGAGGCACAAGAATAGCTCTACAACTGTCATGTAAGATTTACTTACACTCAACCTGCAAAAGTTATAAGTTGTGCTTTGCAGCCACTGCAGAACGGTTAATATGAATAATTTAAGAAATTAATTAATAAATAATTGGGGTTAGTTTAGTTTTGGTTAGTTTTTCTGCCGTTCGCTTGAAAATATTCTATATTAACCAGCAAAGATTTGGGAGGACTTAATGAACTATGTGAATTTTCCACGGTTGGAACTCTATTTATTTCCTTCGTTTTGTATGCTCCAGTCTTTATTGTGTATTTTTCGCTCGGAAACTGAAAATATTTGTACTCTAACTTTGGCCATTGTTTACGCAAGCAAATGCCCGTCTATTTCTGAGCTGCCTCCAGAATGTGATTTAAAAACTAATACTCAACCTGGCTGACAATTTGACAGCAGGCATAGACTAGAAAAAATAGTGGGAAACTCATTGTAAATGATCTTAAGCACGTGGAGAATATCTTGAAATATATTTATTCCATTGGGGTATTTAATTTCTAAATTTTCTCGAATATTTCAATGGAATGTAAATTTCAAAAATGAATTCACTGCAAAATTGTGTCTCAAACACACCTCGCGAGTGTCGTGAATAGGTCCCTGAATAGGTCTAACGTTGGTAATTTGAGAAATTCGGCCCTTGTACTGAATACTTTTGTTAAGAACTTCTTTCCAGTTGAACCAGTTGAGAAATGACTTTCAAGATTCCAATTTTCAAGTGTTAGATTAAAGTCTAACTGTTGATGCGAAACACTTCAATCGAGTTCTATTTCTTATTGATAATTAAGAAGCTGCCTTTGTCCGATGGTCAAGCTCTTAAAACAAGGGTAGCTTTGGAAATCTACGAAAAAGGACTGAAATATTGAATGAAATTGCAGTTTAGGAACACTGAATTTAACAACAGCGGCCTTGAGTATGGAAAATCATTCCTCTATCATAAAAACTCGATTAATGAGGAGTCAATTTCTTATATAAGAAATAAGCATGACATGTGGCAGCGCCTACCTTTTCGAACACAGCATAGATTTTCCATACAGATGTTTTGAACGACCATCTTTGTAGCACGTGGCCGGCCTACAACAGCTTTTAGAACACAGATGTAAGCTAAAAATTTTTTAATAGGTTATCAGAGGGAACACTCGCACTGAAAGTTAGAGAGTCTTCCTACACAAGCGACCGATATTCTCAACTCGGCCATTAGGTTATAGGAACAGGACACGTGCGGGAGATTTAGCTCCATGCTGACGCGAACGCTCGATGTGAAGTGCGGAATGAAGAGGAGCAGCTCACAATGAGATGGTTGTATTTTACCTGCATAGACGCTGAAAAATATTAAAAGGTCATTTCACTTACTACGAGGCTTAGTTTTTAATGATGACTGGTGTGAGGACACTCATGTGCCCTACAGTTAATACTTGTGTTCGTGGCGACCAGATAAGAATAGTTTCAGTTTCCTGTCAGAAGAGAGAGCAATATTTATAGCGCATGAGCATTTAAAGCGGATTTTCAGGCATTGGTACCTACGGAGGGAATTCTATTCTTGTTATAAAGTTTTATCTCTTCAAAACCATTACGGGACAATTTTCGAATGTTAGAACCAATCATATTCAAGATAAAGAACAATGTAGAAATAAAAACTGTACTGCAGCTTTATTCAGAAACTGGTAATATCGTATTCTGTGCTAGTCTTGAAAGAACGAAAAATTGCTCAAAGGCCGGCAGTATAATTAATTTAGAGTACTCTTATTAAAATTAATGTATGAAAGTGTTGACTCGTGGTCAGGTGATTATTACTACACCTTTTTCACTTCAAATTAATCTAAGTCAAGTTCAATTTAATCCAAGTCAAGTTCAAATTGATCCGAGTCAAGTTCAAATTAATCCACGTCAAGTTCAAATTAATCCAAGTCAAGTTCAAAATAATCCAAGTCAAGTTCAATTTAATCCAAGATAAGTTCAAATTAATCCAAGTCAAGTTCAAATTAATCCAAGTCAAGTTCAATTTAATCCAAGTCAAGTTCAAATTAATCCAAGTCAAGTTCAAATTAATCCGAGTCAAGTTCAAATTAATCCAAGTTAAGTTCAAATTAATCCAACCCTCAGTTGAGTTGAAAAATGATAAAATAATTTGTTAATTTGAATTTTTTGTGTTAAATATGTATCTATTGGATGTGATGAGCAAAACTGGTTTCGAGGATTTATTGACTCTCATAGATATTTATATACGTAAAATTTCACTTTACCACATACATGAAATCAAATACATGCAAGTACAAAATATTATCATTGAACGATATGTAGATTTAATCTTCAAAAGAAATATACAAGTGCGATTCACTGAGTACTAATGTACGATTCCGTTTAATTACAATTTATATTTGTACATTACTACACACATACATTCCTGCATTAGCAATAAAAATGTTGCCACCCATTCTAATTCCGTGTTAGTCAATATGAAGAAATGTTGGATCCACTTACAATAAGTTTCAATCAAGAATCCAACACGAACACCATAAAAAGGCCCCGAAGCGTGTGTTTCCAATAAGATAGTGCTTCAAGAAATATTTCATCATTTCAGAGCTGCTAAAGACTTCTCAAAAAGTATTCTTGCACGATAAAGTTCGATAAAATAGATTATTTATTATTCCAAATCCGTTACATAATTCTGTATGAAATTCATAAATTAAGTACACATGTCTTTAACAAAAAAAGTATGATGAGAAACGTGATGGCCTGCGCTCACAAAGCAAGGCTGTCAGGGTGCTAGTCCTTCCTTTACTATTCTCAACCCTGCAACATCGGTCAAACTTGAATAGCTAGAAGGATTGTGCTTTAGAATTTCTGTTGACTCTATGTTATTAACAAAACTGTACCATTTTCGAACTGATTCTGAGCGCACAAGTATCAGATGAATAAAGTTTGTGACATTTTTGATGCATCAAAGCTCCGTTTGTATTTATGGACTACTTCATAATAAAATTATGATATTTTTAATTCAAAAACAATGTATCATTTCAATCATACCATTTAAATGGTGATGTTGTACTTAAGACGATTCAACTATTCAACAACCATGGGAGAGAAGCTGTGACTCGCATAAAATTGCATATTAATTTCGGATCAAATGCAGTCGAGTCTCGCCAAGTCAGCCAGCGTGTGGGCTGACACAGCTCCGTAGCCTGACTACGGCCGGTGGTGCAAAGCGAGCGGGGATGATGGTATCAAGTGGGAGTCTTATAATTGTGACATCTTCTTGACATTTACGAAAACAAGCATAACGCGAAAATGAATGCCGATGCTTCTATGCCACGAGTACAAATGTCAGGAAATTTAGTGGGAATTTTACACCGGACCCAATTTTACTAAAAATAAGAGTCAATAGAAGTTAGTAGAAAAAACAGGCTAAGTCGTTCCACACATGCGTAGCAATGTCCTTCAGCTTCCAAGTAGACCTAAATACAACTGAAATAATCGAAGATAATTCAATCTCGGCTTAGCGCGGCCTACAACAATGAGCACAACTTTCAGTTGACCCAGAAATTAATAGAACTCTATATAAATCGGAGCTGTTCCTCCCCTGACCACCCAGTGCACACAGTTGTGTCGTACACCTCAGCTCGGTGCAGTTGTCCAGCAAGTGTCTAGTGATATCCCTATCGAGTGAGTTCGGGGTCGGTATCGTTGTGCTTAGCCGGGGTGTGCTGCTAGAGTTATTTTATATTTTATCATTGCCAGAATTAAGTTTCTCAGAGGTTGTTTTTTACGAGTAATGACTCAGGCATAAATTCTGTGCGGTGAAATTGTGTTCAATGGTATGAATTTTTGCTTCCTTTCTATAGGAAACTTTTACCACACAACAAAGTTTCATTGTGAATTGTTGGTCGGCCCAACATAAGATTGCGTTTTTTCATTCAAGTGAACCTTTTATGATTGAAATAATGAATTCGCTACTGAGTTCGGTTGTAGTCTCTTTAAAGTGTTCTTTCATATTAGAAATGTTCATCCGAAAGATTTCTAAATAAATTTAAATTTATCGCTGTCTCTTAATGAAAAAATTTAAAACTGACTAATCAGGGGCTTTAATAAAACCTTTAGATAATGTTATCGTTCAATGGATATACACTACGTATATACGAGTAGTTTGAAGAAGTTTCGAGAATGAAATTTTTTAATATGTCTCAAACTACATAAGTTTTAAAATGCTCCCCGAATCGCTAAGTGACGCTTTATTATATTTCATTAAACATACATGTATTTTGCTATTGGAGATACCTATAATACCATGTCATATTATTATATTAAAGGTGAAGTGAACACGTACGAATATAAAACCGTGCATTGTGTCCTGGCCGTATCAGAATGATTATTTCAGTGCAACACTTGCTAGAATTTTTCTATTCGATACATTTCATGAAACTCAATGATGTACGGTCTGTGGTAACACTCAGATGACTCTCCTACTGTCCGGATAAATTTATGTTTTTGTTAATCATTGATGCGTGTGTAGTTATTGGTCGAGTAGATAATTTTTGATGTTCTAATCAATTTTTGAAATTTCTATAACAAAGGTTCGAGCCTTTATTGATTAAAGCCTGCCAGACTAATCGTAACCTTCCTCCTTTGTGAGTATAAGTCCATAAAAACATTACCTAACCTTGTGATGGCACTCGTATACAAACTTTTCTCAGGGATGATGAAAGTGTTCTGCGTGCTGCTGCTGGCGGCCGCCGCCTGCGCCGCGCCCGCCTCTGATGACGTGAGCAAAACGCCGTCCTGGCAACTGCGTGCTCTTTTGTGATTGAAGATATTTGCTTCCTGTGTTGTGGAAAAACACGTAGTTCTAATTTCACCCTTAGCTTGCTTGAACAAATTTAGAGGCTTGATGAATTTTTTTCAAACTTTATTTATATTTTCGAGTATAGTTCTTCGATATACCAAGTATAGTTCGAGTTTTCATAGTTCGAGTTTTCGAGTATAGTTCTTCGGTATACCAAGTACTGCCAACGCCAACATGTTCGAGTCTAACAAAGCTATGTGGCGGTGATGATCGTCAATGAACGGTGTTGACTGAGATGTTCAGCCAGCAGTTAGTAAAATGATTTGCCGAAGACAATTTTTCTCGGCTTGCCGGTCGATTTATCCACTATCGATGCTCTGTCAACAAAATGTATTGGTGGATAAAAAAAATCGTGGAATTTTGGTCAGGGTAAATAAGCAACGATATGGAAAAAAGTGGAAAAATAGATGACGTGTTTCCTTAATGTAATTGTGAAAAGGAAATATTAACCTACCTGTTGCAAATTGAAGCCCCAGTATACAGTAAGGGAAAATTTCATCTACATCATCCAAGTGAAAATTAGTAAGAGCTTCATATCTATGCAGCTAAGCAAACGGTCTTGTCCATCTCATATCTAGCTGAATAACAGCATGTTCACCTCAATTCTTGACCGCAATTGATTTTCAATGATGGATGCTCTACATCTTCATACGGGAAGCAGCACTTGTGCGCAAGTTGAAGCAGGCCGAAGAGCATCCTGTCTGTAACATTAATATTCCGTTGAGTTACTAATAAAGTATTGGATCAACATTGAAAGCGCTAAAGCTCCATTTTTGCTAACAGCGTAAAGTATGTTGGGTCGTGAACTGGTCACTGGTTATCCAGGATGTCATCAGCTGGGTCGTGAACTGTTTTCTGGTTATCTAGGATGTCGTCAGCTGGGTCGTGAACTGGTCACTGGTTATCTAGGATGTCGTCAGCTGGGTCGTGAACTGGTCACTGGTTATCTAGGATATCGTCAGCTGGGTCGTGAACTGGTCACTGGTTATCTAGGATGTCGTCAGCTGGGTCGTGAACTGGTCACTGGTTATCTAGGGTGTCATCAGCTGGGTCGTGAACTGGTTACTGGTTACCCAGGGTGTCGTCAGTTGGGTCATGAACTGGTTACTGGTTATCCAGGATGTCATCAGCTGGGTCGTGAACTGGTCACTGGATATATAGGATGTCATCAGCTGGGTCGTGAACTGGGCGCTGGTTATCCAGGATGTCGTCAGCTGGGTCATAAACCGGTCACTATTTATTTTTGATTACGGGCCGAGAAGATGATAACAATTTTATTGAATCCACATTTCGGCTAATGATGTTTGGTTTATTGTGGAGAAAAACCACAGTCTTCATAGTAGTCGTTATTGTATATAATTTTAACCGTTCATACGTTAGATTATTAAAATTAATTTCATTTTCTCTACGATTGCAGGTTGCTGGTAGAGGCACAAGAATAGCTCAACTACCGGCACGTAAGATTTACACTCAATATGCTTAAGTTACAAGTTATGCTTTGCAGCCGCTGCGGAGAGGTTACCGTTAATTAATTTAGAAATCAACTTTTAGAGGAAGGCATTGGTGAAGTATGACTGTGAATTTTTCAAGGTAGGAACGCTATTTATTCCTTCGTTTTGTATGCTCCTGACTTTAAAATGTATTTTTCGCTCTAAAGCTGGAGATATTTGCACTCTAACTTTGGGCATCGTTAACGCAAGCAAATACACGTCTTTTTCTTAGCTGCCTCTAGAATGTAATTTAAAAATCAATACTCAACCTGGCTGACAATTTTACAGCAGGCATGGACTAGGAAAAAAATAGTGGGATACACATTGTAAATGACCTAAATGACGCTGACAATATCTTGAAATTTATTGATTTCATTGTGGTATTTGATTGCTAATTTATCTCAAAGACTTAAATAGAAAGTAAATTGCCAAAACGAAATCACTGCAAAATCAAGAATGTATTTAGTACTAAAATACACCTCACGTGTGTCGTGAATAGGTACCTGAACCGGTCTAACGTATGTAATTTTAGAAATTTAGCCTTTGTACTGAACACTTATGTTAAGAACTTCTTTCACTTTACAGGTCAATTCACAAAAGACTTTTATTTTCCAGTGGAAATCGGGGATCCTCATCGGTTTTGCAGGGTAGAAGGCAGTTGTTCTGTCGACGGAGAGGTGAGCGATTGTCTACAACGCGAGATGAGTTGAATGAAGTCTAATGTTATGTATCATCCATTTCACGCTTAGTCTTTAATGTCAGTGTCCAAATAAATGAAGAATCGCATTCTAAAGAAAAATAGCTGTGTATATATGATCATTTATAGATTCAAATTATGTTGGATGATTGATAATCTAATCGTTATTTTAGTAGGTGGTCGTTGTTTTAATTAGTTCACAGAAACATGATATTTTTTTGCCAAATATGAAGAGTGCGAATTAAAATATAAAGGACTAATATATGTTAATTTTGTCCTGCTCAGAACGGTCGAATCCGCCAGTATTGCAACACATCGGAATATCCCAGGTACTTCGGCCACTGCATCTGCTGCATACCGATGGGCATTGTGGGACCGTATCCTGACACTGACATTGCATTGGAAAATTCTATTTTAAGTGAGGCTTGAGGTGGCTGCAGCTCAGGGACCTCAGGAACATTTCCTCCTAGCGAAGGTACCGCTAGCCACCATTTCCTCTATTTATCTCCGTGTGTATCTTCATAGACGAAATTCCAACTGAAAACGGCCCTTCACACATAACAACGATATTTTCTAATTATGTCATGCAGAACCACTGATATGTATTGATTCAACTCGAGGAATACAATATTTTACATGTCATTATACTCCATTTCTCTCAATAAATTACTCTTGAATGGTTAAATCAGATTTGTGATGTTTCATTTTTCCTCTCAAGACAAACATTTTATTCTCCTATTGAGTTGAAAATTAGTTAAAAGTTCTTAATGCAGAAGAATGATTTGTTGTGGATCATATTTAAGAGAATAATGTTCTTAAGTACTCATATCTGCATTCTCATTATGAATGATTTAAAGTAGATACTCAGTTCTATAAGTGCAAACAGTGCTGTCACCCGTTAGACTAACTGCTTGCTTATATAACTTAGAAATGACTTTTAATATTCCTGTTTTCAAATGTTAGTCTGACTGTTGATGTGAAATGACTTCAACCGAGTTCTATTTCTTATTGATAGTTAAAATGCTGCCTTCATCCGATGGTGAAGCTATTAAAACAATATTAACTTTGAAAATATAAGAAAGAGGATTTTAATAATGAATGAAATTACAGTTTAGGAACATTGAATTTAACAACAGCGGCCTTGAGTATAGAAGATCATTCCTGTTTCATAAAAACTCGATTAATGAGGAGTCACTTTCTCATATAAGAAATAAGCGTGATAAATGGCAGCGCCTACCTTCTCGAACATAGCATAGATTTTCCATACAGATGTTTTGAACGACCATCTTTGTGGCACGTGGCCGACTTACAACAGCTTTTAGAACACAGGTGTAAGCTAAAAATATTTTAATTGGTTATCAGAGGGAAGACTCGCACTGAAAGTTAGAAAGGCTTCCTACACAAGCGACCGATATTCTCAACTCGGCTATTAGGTTATAGGAACAGGACATGTGCGGGAGATTTAGCTCCATGCTGACGCGAACGCTCGATGTGATGTATGGAATGAAGAGGAGCAGCACACAATGAAATGGTTGTACTTGCCTTGCATAGTCGTTGAAAAATATTTAAAAATTTTTTCACTTACTGCGAGGCTTAGGTTTTTAATGATGACTGGTGTGAGGAAACTCACGTTCCCTACAGTTAATACTTGTGTTCGTGAGAACCAGTTGAGAAAGCTCTCTGTTTCCCTTCAGAAAAAAGTAGCATTTTTGATCAAAGCAAAAAATGAAGCACCGAAAGGAGAAAGGTTGAGTCCCTGAAGATTTAATGTAAGAAAAAACAGAATGAAATGTGTCTTTTACTTGAAGACGCCGGGATTTTTGACTGGAAGAGTATGATAGTCTGCAAATTTTGGACCCATCAATGTGGAAATCGGCTAGAAGAGTCCTCTTTAGACTCGAAAAGAAGCCTCTTGGACTCGTTAAGAAAGTGAGACAAAACCAGCATTTCTGAAATGAACGCTAGCTGCCACGTTGCAGGCCCATCCCCATTTGTGAGGCAGAATAACACAAAATAATTTCGGAAACCAGTTTTTATGAAAATTTGTTAATCCTTTCTGATGGTTATTCATAATTACGTAATAATATACACTCTAGTGACAAAACCACTCGTAAAGGGAATTGTAATTAAGTGGGACAAAATATCCTAACAGCGCGAGCAGTGTTTCGTGAGTGAAATAATTCTACGGATTAAACTTTGTTGGCATCACTTTATCGCTCAATATTATGGATGCGATAGAACGCTAAATTTAAAATCAATAGGCTTAAAAGTCCAAACCTTGAATGCCAAATACCAGCTCACACATCACAATTAGAAGGATAAAACCACTGTGGCAGTGATACGGATTGTCAGGGTTCAAGTTATTAGCAGAAACACGAAAGCTTCAATTATGCGGAGTTATTAGAATCTCACAACGCACCCCATCTATATTTAGTAAAAATACGAAATCGCACATTTCGACGTGTGGTTGGTGGTAATGTAGGAATCTGCATTCTTCGTTCATAGTAACTTGGAACTACATAATTCACGCAGCTATGTAGTATGAAAATTGAGTTACTAACTACTGGTCGGACAGCTAAATTAGGCACGAAAATCCCCTCAGTGGTCACCGGTGGCGCACGTTCCGGTGAAAGTGTTACACACAGGAGAAACAATTCCGAGATTTTGCAGCACCGGCACAACACGTTTTAGTGAGAATAATTGCGAATTCCAGCATTACCCCTAGCGTGCGGTACGACGTGCTCCGGTTTTTCCAGCTGCGAAACGACCCATCGATGGGTCGTTGAAAATTTGTAACAATCTTTCCAAATTATTGGTACCACAGTAGCGCACACGTGCTGGTCGGCATTAGTCTGAAGAATTTTATCCCTTCTTTCTTGAGTTAAATTCTCTCGTGCCACTTGATGTTGTCCAGCGTTATAGCGAAGAATTTCCTCGCTTCTTTCATGTGTTTAGCTCTCTATGCTACTCGGTGTTGCTCTGCCTTATTCCGTAGAATTTTCAAACGACGTTCAAGGGTCAATTTAGCTCTAGCTTCTCGTTGGCGAGTAGCATTGCTTCGTTTTGCCATTTCGCGTGTTCATCCGATCGTCTTCGGCGTTTTTCTTGCTGTCGAAGTCTTGCTACTTCTCTTTTTCGGTTGGACACATTTCTATCCATGGTGGCCTCTTTTGCCGGAATTTTATTCTGAAATGTCGTCTATTATCTCTTCGGAGCTTTTAAAGAAAATCACAATTTCAAAAACGATAACTCAAGCTCAAAAATCTTGGGCTTTATGCTAAGTGGTAGCCAGGTTACTGGTCAAACGAATTTAAAACATTTCTATTCGCATTATCAATTAAAAATATCAAAGCAATATGACGAGTTTCAACAGAGAAAGCTCCAAAGAAAATTTCCATTTGTAAAAATAGGCCGATTGCGTATTCTAGATACCATAATGCAATTGAAAGGAAATTGAATCGCCACAGAAAAATAATGCAATAGAATAATTTCTTCTATTTCTTAAGCTTTATCCTTGTTGCTATCAAAGCTATCGATTAGGAGAGGGGGTCATACAGACGGACGGACGGACGAACGCGGCTCTTTTCATAATAGTGAGTTAAAGGACCCAGTTAATGTTTAGTATTTATAAAATTGATAGCAGCTTATGATTTTGAATTTTAATTGAATATTGAAGTTCAGTTTAACCCACCACAGTCAACGTGTTAACTCCGGTGTACAAACGAACAAGTGGTGGTATATCGTGCGCAGACATCGTACCAAAAACCATAGTCCAACATTTTCCAAACTTAACTGTTTTCCAAACACTTTCAATTCAAAGATTTACAATTTCATACCTTACTGTTTTTTCTCACTTCTAGATACACTGAACTTGGAGTCATCTGGGAAAAAACTTTGCTTCAAAGACCTGATCAAATCACAGATCATCGCGGAGAAAACTCTTACTACTTTGTTTTTTCCTGAGAACTCCTTGTAAATAACCTTATTTTATTGAACTGTCCAGAGGCAGTTTGTCTGACAACCTTTATATCATTCTTTATTTTTGCAGAAATTTTTTCCAGAAGGCTCTGCTTGCATAATTCTGTTTTCTTTGTTTGCATTATCCCGACATAGACCAAGTTTCTTCCATGAAGTAAGCCTCCCAGTTTCATTACGTTGCGTGGAAATTGAGGGGGGCTCGGATCGAATCTGGAATATCTGGTTTCTTGTATAATAAAAATAATTTCTGCTGTGAGGTTTCTTCACGGGGCAGAATTCCAAAGAAAAATTGGAATTAAGAGCAGAAGCCAAGCTTTCGTCTGAAAATTATGCTTAATTAATTCACATTCATACTACACCTTTTTCACTTCAAATTAATCTAAGTCAAGTTCAAATTAATCCGAGTCAAGTTCAAATTAATCCGAGTCAAGTTCAAATTAATCCGAGTCAAGTTCAAATTAATCCGAGTCAAGTTCAAATTAATCCGAGTCAAGTTCAAATTAATCCGAGTCAAGTTCAAATTAATCCAAGTCAAGTTCAATTTAATCCAAGTCGAGTTCAAATTAATCCAAGTCAAGTTCAAATTAATCCGAGTCAAGTTCAAATTAATCCAAGTCAAGTTCAAATTAATCCGAGTCAAGTTCAATTTAATTCAAGTCAAGTTCAAATTAATCCAATCCTCAGTTGAGTTAAAAAATGACAAAATAATTTGTTAATTTTTAGATTTTGTGTTAAATATGTATCTATTGGATGTGATAAGCAAGACTGGTTTCGAGGATTTATTTACACTCATAGGTATTTATATACGTGAAATTCCACTTTATCACATCTATGAAATCAAAGACATGCAAGTACAAAATATTATCATTGGACGATATGTAGATTTAATCAATTCTATATTTATTTACAATTCAATACATGAAACTTTTAATTGAACTTGACTTGGATTAATTTGAACTTGACTTGGATTAATTTGAACTTGACTTGGATTAATTTGAACTTGACTTGGATTAATTTGAACTTGACTTGGATTAATTTGAACTTGACTTGGATTAATTTGAACTTGACTTGGATTAATTTGAACTTGACTCGGATTAATTTGAAGTAAAAAAGGTGTAGTCTAATTTGCCTATGAAGTTACAGTTTAGTTGTCCTAACTCAACATATCTTCTGAAATTGTGCAGTGCAAGCACCCAGAAAACTGTTTCTTCAGTCTTAGATGTTTCCAAGCCTAAACAAAACCTAAGCGTAAATAAAAGCGATTGTAAACACACAACTTGGTGGAAACAGGTAAGCTTCGAGAAGACGATGGTTCTGGACACATCAAACTATCACAAAATATGCATACCTATAAATGGACAAGGACGTACAGAAATACAGATCACTAACTGACACAGTTTTCATATATGTTGTGTAGCTTACTTTATTTTCTTCACTTGATTCGTTATCGGTGTCACGGTCCTCAGCTTGTCTTGTAGGAAGATCGACCAGAGTCTTGTTCCGTAGCTAGATCGACGAAGGCTTTGTTTGGTAGCAAGGTCGACGAAGATCTTGAGATTGACCAAGTAGTCTTTGCACAGGGTTTTTTCGGGGCTACATAGCTGCTTTACAAGATACGCCAAATAATACGCCTTCCGACGTTGTATACTCTAACACGCTTATTTTCCCACAGGTATCATTTCTTGCAATGAGCCAGTCGTCCAGCTCTTGGGCTGCCTTATATTTCCATCCCAGAAATAATTGACGTTTGTTTTGCGTTTTTGCGCCTGTAAAAACCCCGAAAAGGACATCACCAAAATTTTGGAAGACACATCTTCCAAATAATATACAAATTTGCTGGCGCTTCTCATCTTTGTGTGATTCTCATTTCGTACTTTCACAACCTCATCTTGCTCCGTGTATCAGAAACTCGCATTGTTAGAGATTGCCATTCAAATTCTTTACGCTGTTACATAAGTTTGAAAACAGGCGAAAGCGAATTTAAAATGACATAGTTTGTATATTTCCTTTTCACCTGAAAATTTGAGGCATATCCAGTTGCCAATTACAGTCAGTCAAAATCTTACAAGAATTCGACCACTACTTTGAGAGAGCATTTTTCGTGGATTTCATTTTACGAACCGCAATGTGAGAACCTCATTTACTTTTTAAAACATTTCAGCATAGACCGCGTATCGTGAAGAAAAGAGTATGTTCAAAAGCTGGTTTCTCCCTAAACCAATATGCGGAGCACTGAATGTAAAGTTCACAAGGCGACTGCCGCTCGCCATTCTCATCTTTTGTGAAGTTCTTCTCTCAATTCCATCTGCCCGCCAGTTTCACCGCTGAGTGAGCAGCTGGAAAGCTCAGCACGAATGTAAGGAAAAATGTAACCTCATTTCACTGCAGAAGAGATGTTCCATATGCCTAATGAGAAACTGAGTTACGCAGAATTTTAATTTGCCAAGAAAAAAATTAAGGTTAAGAGAACAACAGAGCTCTGCGAGAAGGCTTTTTTGCTCTGAGTTATGAAGATGAACTCAAGCTTCCTCACATTAATTAGAGAGACGGGCAGGGCTGGAAATGGCCTGAAAAAAGCTATAAAGAATACGACAGGTACACGACTACGTTGTTGTGAGACCTACGCATTTACGTGGTGTATTTACATGTACAACGGCGGCCTAAAAATGAGCGGAAATTGAGCTCGAGTAATCAAAAGTGCGGATGCTGTTGAAGGTGTTCAGAACAAGACGTTGAAGAAAATCGAAGAAAAATCAAAACATCTTTATGCCCCGCTGTTTAAATGCAAATCATGGAGTGCGTTGTAAGGTAATCTAAATTAATTTTCTAACATATTTAGCCAGTTTACGAGAGAGAGCTTGTCTCAGAAGAATGAGATTTTTGTAACTCGAGCGTAGTGTAGCGAAGAAGGGCTGATGCAACTCCACGGTTGTTTTCATTCTCATACAATCTTTTTTAGCTCTAAACTTAGTTTGAAATAGATTTCAAATATCCGTGCTCTTGAAAAGGATGTTTCTTGACTCACGGTTGACAATATATCGAGGAAGGTGTTCAATCTTGGAATCAATATTGTCAGACAGAAAGCAAAAGCTTCTAAGTCGGAAATTGTTCACGATCTCATGCGATTTATTCAAGAAATTCTCACAAATGCTTCTCGCTTTATTTTAGAGAAAATTTTTTGTATATTTGCGAGTTGGTTCGTTCTCACGAAAACTAAGAAATTAAAAGATAGGATTTTGTACAAATGACAATCTAAAATTTTCGATTATTTTTACTTTACTTTCACGGGACACATTCGTTGCAAAACGTGAATTGACAGATAAATTTTCAACCTCATTTCAATCAAAGTTCAACGTTCACTTTCAATCCATTCAATTTCAATTCAATTATTTCTTACGCTAATAGCATTCATTCCAGCTGCGGAGAGTGTTCAACCTTTTCGGAACAATAATATTGTATTTCAAATCCAGAGACTAATAGCATTCCAATAGATATCTGTTTTCAGTGTGTTCAAATCTGTTTTCAGTGTGTTTTCTTGTAGCAATTTACTGAACCAAAAATGCGAGAGTCCGCGTGCCATTGTAGACGTGACAGGCGGACGGCAATAACATTCTTCAGTGGCAGACACAAAGCTGGGCCAGACAGAAAAAAGACAAAAACACTAGAGAAATAAAATAAATATTTCTACCGACGGTTTACGTGAGCAATGGAACTTCTATTTATTTGTCTGTAGTGGACAACATTCTTTGACACTTACAGATAAATAAATAAAAAATTTTTACGGACGGTTTAAATTTGGCATTGAGATTTTTATTTGTTCGCATTCATTCCTTGACGCTCCAGGAATTTATTTTCACCCGTAAAAGCGGTTTGAAATATTTAAGATCTACGTTTAATTAAAGAGAATACATCACTCTATTGGGGAGGCAAACGCAAATCTTATAAGAAGAGAGCGTGATTTCAGCACTTGAACGTACGGAAATCAAGGTAAAATTTGCATTGTAAAGTTATCTGAAGAATTCACATCATGGAAGAAAAAGTTGGGCGTTCGCTGTAAAAGCCAAATATGGCCATTGAGTCGTAACTTCTGCTCTAAAACTTGCGTGGGGAAACGATCACTGAGCTTAACGTTGTATTTTTTTCCTGAATATTATGCTTATAATTCTTATGAAGATTATCAGTTTATGAAATAAATTATAGTTATAATTATTACAACTTCCATGGCAGATACTGGCCAACTTTATTAATTCTCAAAACCAGTTCAAACCATTTTCTCGTTATCAAAGTCATGAACCCAAGCTCAACGCGCGTAACCTGAGCCTACCCGAAACTTAGGCACATTCCTAAACTTGGCATTAATTATAATAAAAATTTTAACCTCAGAGTTTACATTCGAAACTTGATGAATTTTTACTTTCGATCAATAATCCAAACCAACTCATCCTAACATAACTTCACCTGTCCTATCAAATCAACTTTATCTAAAGTATCAGTCCTCTTTTTATCTAAATAAAAAAAGCTCTTCCGTTATTTGTCTATAATTTGTACTTTAATTCTATAAATTTAATGCATAGTAGGTTGTCCGCATAATTTGCTTAGACTATTTAAATGATTAGATGTCAATTTCAACATTAAACTAAGTTTAAAAGCTTAAGAAAAAAACCCAAGACAGGTGACAGAAAACAGAACGAGTATAAAAAAATCTGTTTAATAGGAAGGTCAGATATCTTACGACGGATCTGTTCATTTCGTCATTTGATTTTAGGTCATCTTTTGCACCTGGACCTTAAAGCGGCGCATGTAATCTTAAACAAGAAAATTGACCACAACGGATATATCCTAAGTGGTTGTAGGAAGAATACCCTTTGTGTCATTACCCTCATTGGTTCTGTAACTGATAAAAAGATTTTAATTTACAAAAACTAAAACCGAGTAGCTGCTAAAACTTTTACTGGGAAGGCACTGAGAAAGGACCAAGAAGCGATTAGATGTACTTTTTCAATTGAACTGAAACTCAAAAAGAGATATATCGACGATAGGCACTTCAAGAAATCGAAAATGAGAGTCGATAACACTCGAAAAACTTTAAATAAGAAACCATTGCAAAGGCATTGTCTTTGCCGCCCATGTTTCATTTTGAAATATGGCCGGGCAGAGGTTGATTCCCTTTGTCATTGAAAACCTCGGACTGCACGCATCCGGCTTGCCAGGTAGTCATCTCCAGAGGTAAAAAATCTCCCGACTGGAGCTCGGATGTCTCTTCCGCTGAAGACTTCTCATCCTGGTAACCAATATTCGCTCAGATTACAGTTGGTTGTGCGCCATTTCATCAGACAGGAAGGTTCTCTTCAATTACAGATCCTGAACTTTACGTGGCAGGGATTTGATCTCGAGGCTTTAATGACTTCCAGCAGTAATATGATCACCAAAACAGGTCAATGACGGTCTATAAGTTGGAGGTAGCAAAAATTTTGGCAATAAGTTTTTAAAACTTGTAAAATATGTCGCATTGTTATTGGACTGCACCTTGAATCCGCTTAAAGTGGGTGTTAGTATTTAGCTGGTTTATTAACGACACCAATGCAACAATAATCACATTTATTAGGGTCTCTTTTTTTGTGTTAAAGTTAGTGTGCACTCATTCTTACTTACGCATACAATAAACAATTTCCACTTTAACACGATTTTCAAAACACCTTTCCGGTTCCGTGGTTAATAGCACTCGCCTTTCAATTAAATTAAGAGTCTTCTGTTCGATACCCAGCTAAGCTAGCTTGGTGCTTCTTTCGATTGAGAAAGGAATTACTTAGCCCTATGTAACTTCCAATTCGATTCGATTGGTATCGATTCAACCAGAGGTTACCGCCATTGCGTTCTAGCTCTAGTTGGAAGGTATTTTGAAAACCAAAGAGCGAGATGCAATCAAGAAACCAACGTGTTATTGCTATTTAAGGGGAATAAAATTTTTAATTAGATTCCGTTCGCGTGTTAGCCTCAAAGACTATATCTACTGACACAATCCACATCGGATAATCGGAATTCTTTGCTAATCGTGACTAGATTTCTCATCGTACCTCTCTTCACTAGAATGTCCTTACACATATTTTCCTATTTTTCGTTAAATCAACCGCTATTATTCCTGTCTAAACCTTCACATTTCTTCAGTCCATTTGGTTTTCCATTATTTGTTATTTTAAACTCTTTACCCCAGCCTAATACAAAATACATATAATAAGCAAAAGTTTGTACCACGAGACCTTTAGTCCCTCGTTAATTTGCATTAACAAGAAAGGGAGCGTGATCTTTGAAATGAGGTGTGGAACTCCTCCAAGTAACAAGAATAATGATGCAACAAAAAAGGAAAAAAGAGCACACAACACATATGTGAATGCGCAACAGATTAACACTAATATTAAAATTATTACGGTACTCACAGAGTGTGATGACCCAGACTTACATATCTTCCATTCTTCTTGCGGTTTTAAATCCGCTCTCTTCGAATGGGACTTCTGCTTCCCAATTAGCCGGGCTCACATACAACCTCAATCAGTACGAATAGCATTCTTGACATAACCCTCTATACAATTAAAATAAGATACTGACGGCAATGCATGAAATACCAATGGCTGATACAATATTTGATAATTATTGATGCAAGAACCACTACCTAGAACTGACCAGTCAGATTCCCCCAACAACGATGTTTAAATTTAAATATGAACGTAAATACCGTATCTACACGCATTACACTTGCGCATTTATTCGAACGACACACACGTAATCAGGTATACTACAACGCACTCTCGCTATCATATCTCCATTTCTCGACTTTTAAAGGTGCTCATACTGTTCTTGCATTAGACTTCAGTTTATATATCACCTCGAACGTAGCTCATTTTCTCCGGGTGAAACTTCTCCTAATATTAAGCATTCACGGTGACATCTTTCCAGCTTGCCCTTAGGCTTTGGTTTCCCACTATTTGCTAGTGAAGAAGTATCTACCTTTAATTCACCGAAAATTTATTGGTGACTATTTCCACGCTATTACAACTTAATTTTCATTATAAGTATTATTTTCGGAATTTTAATTTCAGTGTACTAATTAGCTTTTAAGTGATTTACTTTCATTACGACATGAGATTCTTTAGACACTTACCCCGCCTTGTGTATGTACATATTATTTAGACTGTCTTTTGCAGCAGAGCTATTAGTTTGCTATGTAATTGTTTCTTCTGCTAAAAAAATTGCAAAATTAGTGGGCTATGATAATGAGTAAAACTATGCTCATTTTATACTCTCATATCATTGATTTTACCGAACTCATATCATTGATTTTCCCGTACTCATATCATTGATCTTCCCGTACTCATATCATTGATCTTCCGTACTCATATCATTGATCTGTTTCGGAGTCAAGGTTGTTGATGTGGATGCTGAAGAGCAAAAGGCGTTGAGGAACGCTTGATGTGCAGTTTGTGTCTCGTCACTAAATTGTTTGCGAATCGTTACTGTCTGAGGCCTACCAGTTGCCCAGTTTCGTATCTAAATGATGAAGCTGTCCTGATATAGGGATGGGCAGCTTTGGTACAATAATTATAAAGTATGAGCTGACTCGAGATATCATGACGAACAGAGATGCTTCTCATATATTGACGGCTTCAAATTATGAATGGTAAAGCTCCCAACTAATTTAAGATTCTGCTGATCACAAAATGACAAATGCTAAAATCATTCACACGATTTGGATGGTCATTATTGAGAGCATGGTCACGAAATTTACTGTGAGGAGGTTTCGCGATCACTCTGTCGCTACGGAAATGCACTCACCTCGGCACAAGAACTGTTGCAATGATTACATTTCTATTCACATACGACACAGATATGCGAAAGGGAAGGCAGGCATTTTCTCTGAGTAGCGAAGAAAGCTTCTGATGTTTAAAGGGATTGCTGAAAATTATGCGAGAGTTAACCTGTGGATAAATTTTGGTTATAATGTTTTAAAGTTTTTCGGCAATGTTACGATTATGACTTGCATTCGGAAACGTCACAAGAAAATACTAGATCTTCTTAAATACCGAGAAAACTAGAGGTTTCGAAAGTAAAATTCATGATATTTTTTTCTCGAAAACTTTAAAGCTAATAAGTTGTAACTGGATGAAATTTGTAAGCCCGGTCAACGGGAGATAAAATTAAGAAATATTTGAATTGAGAATTGATGGCTCTGACTAATTTGAGTCTCGATCCAGTTTTTGCACTCTTCGTTTCAAACTTGTTTTATTTCAAATTCCACAACGGTGTTGCGCATTTTTCCTTGGGTGTGAATATCGGATAGATGTTTAAATTCAGGCCGATAATGCAAAACGAAAAATGATGTAAGAAATATATTAACTCCAACCGACTTGAAGGTAGGGTATCAATAATAATTTTAGATGCGAATATGAGACGCCAAACTAACATCTTGAGTGGCCATGTCTCGTAGACAATAATAATATTGTCTGTGCCACCCAAACATCTAACAAATAATTACGAAGAAATTAGTAAAATCCTTCACAGCTGTTGCCAGGTTCGACATGTCAGGCTGGAAACTCTGTACTATTGAAAAGATTTGCTGGTGTCAGGTGAACAGCAGTAAAAATATTGTATATGTTGCCTCCCTTGCGGTCACAAGACAAAGCAACTCACGAGAGGGGAGGTTAGGGCAAAAAACGAGTTGTATCCCCATTAAGTTGATCACACGAAAGGAGCTAAGTCAATGAAATTACAGAATATTAAATCTTTGATTTATTTCTCTGAGTGATACTGGACACTAACAAACAAACAAGAGTTGAGAAATATTATGAAGCAAAAACAACACCGATGAGATGATGGTACTGCTTTAGCGTGAGGTCTACCATACTATAGCGTGAGGCTTGGTTAGGTTAGGATACTTATGGATATTACGCATTTTTAAACACTTAATTTAGCAATAAATACTTGATTTGTTTGTCTCAAACTGTACCTGGGTAAGCGATATATGGCGGTGGGCCTCACGCTACAGTAGCACCGAGATGATTGTTTCTATTTCCATTTCATTGCTCGAACTGATTGACGATGTTCGTCCTCGCTCGTACGGCTTGGTGATGAATTGCATGAATTCCTCTTTGAATATTTTCTTACAGTTCTATTAAACTCCGAGGTTTGTCGAGAAAAACATTTCATAAGATTTATCCTTATGGATGAAAATCAATCAACGTCAGATCTGGAGAACGTGCCAGCCATGCGATGTCGCCTCTGAACGAGATTTCTTACCTGAAAATAATCTTTTTAGCTCTGCCGAAGCGGCATGTGGAGTGTGTGCAATTCTCAGAAGGATATGGTGAAACCACTCATTTAGAATTTTTTAGCAATTTTATTTGGAATCGCTTATTGAGGAATTGATTTTTCATTTGAAAAACGTGACACAGTTAGTCAAATAAACTTGATCAAAATGGGAAGCATGCCGCAAACTCTAGCTCGATTCCAAATTAATAGTTGAATACAAACTATAAACGTTGAATAAAACTTACTAGAAACGTTGCAAAAATATTTCAATTGATTGCAATTAAGTGGCTACCTCGAATTTCGTTGAATGATAGTTTTATCTTGAAATGATTATTTTCTATCTCATTTTCTCTTTGCATTTTGTAACTCGAGCGTCAAGATGACTCGTGCTTTAGGGTGACAAAAAAATTTAGGGTGACTAAAAGAATTTTCAGGGTGACTAAGAGTGACTAAAAATTCTCTCAAGAAATTCAACGATTAAGGTCCAATTTTTCAATTATTATCCAAATTTGGGGTAGTTTACAGCATTAATGCAGCCCTTTTCAAAAGATTTCAGAAGCCATTTCAGAGAATTAACTGATGATATCCTCAGACCTGTGGTTTTTGAAACACAATTTATAATTTTCTATTTGATATGATAAATTTTTTCTTCCTTTAATTTTATCGGTTTGCTGATTAGTTAAGGTGGAAATTGAATTTCTGATATACATAGAACACATGAACAACATATATAGCCAGATAACTAATTTTTTAACTAAAAATAAATTAGCAGGCAGATGCATAAGCTTAAAACATCCATGTTGGGGTAATGTCAAAAGATTTTCAGGGTACGGACAAAGTTTTCATTTGAATACCTATGTACACTGTGATACTTAAGTTTTATAAACACAAGGGAATATTTGTAGACTCCAAATCACGACTGCAAGGTATATACTGGGTTTTTCTTGTTTGTAAGATTGGTTAATAGATGACTTTGATGAGTAACTGTGCTTCCAATACAAAAGAAGCTGTTAAAACCCTCAGTCCCTCTGCAACAGGCATAGCAGCGGCAGGACGCGATCGACTGAAATAATTTTTACGAGTGGATTCAGGCAGAAGAGAATTACGTGTTGTCTAGGTCTTTTTGAATCGTTCTAACGTACGTTTAGCGGCTTTGTCAGTATTTTTTTAAATAACAAAATCCTTCATTACACGAAGCAATGGGGTACCTCTACAGCTAATTAATCCTCTATTAAATAAAACCACCAATGTGTGTTTTCCGAATTATTTACTTCAATTCGCGAACACCACTTAGGTAAGAAAATAGTTTTTGAAGTCGTTTTCTCTCGAGTGAAAGCATTGATCAATTGGTTTCATTGGGAAATGAGAGAACTTGTTGCATCGGAGCAGTACGGAGTTCTCAGGTCAGCAAAAGATGCTACAGATACTAAAGCTTGAGAAGTATGTGGACTCCTAATTAACGCGTATTCAATGACGGCAAACTCTGCCCATTATTATGTTATAAACTAGCGAGTTGTATAAAATATCATAAATGATAATCCCAAAGATTGGATTACGTATCGAGAAGTTACTATGGATCTGAAGCAAAAGCTTGGGGTGTTCATGTTTCTCCCACATTTATTCTTGCTTATTCATAGATATTGGGCCAAAATTGCAGTCTAATAAAAATTGATCGAACGGGGTTATCAACAAAATAAAGTCGAAGAGAAATAAAACGGTTCGCGTTAAAATTCTCAAAGAAAATATTATGTATTTTATGAGGCATTTTAGAAATAATTTTGTCCCTTATACACTCCTTCAAATGATGCAACGATGCAATCTGAAGGTGAAATGGAGGAACACGAAAAAAGTGTGAATATTAATTCAACGGCTTATAATAGTACGTGGCGATCGGCACTTACTATTATAAACTTGAACCTTGGCATAAACTTTTTACTCAATAACCGTGCCGTCGAAAAGGTTTCCTTAAAGATTTACAAGGACTTGAAACGTGAATCGTACCAGAGAAAAATTCCCTCTCTAAGAGTGGCAGGGAAATGTAAGGTAAAAATTAAGAAAACATTTTTATCGATATCTCCCAAAAATCGTATCAGAGAAAAATTCCCTCTCTAAGAGTGGCAGGGAAATGTAAGGTAAAAATTAAGAAAACATTTTTAGTACGAACATGCGAAACCGAATCACAGCTTCAATTACTATAACCAGAAGACACAGATTTTTAAAATCAGTAAGATATTTACAAAAGATGTTCAACATGACGACCATCTCTTGCGATGCAGGCGTTGAGGCGCCGGTGAAATGATTGTCGGACGCGATCGGAGACACCAGGAGCTTCAAAAATCCTTGTGATGGCTACAACAGATCTACAAATGAGGTTTTCTTTGGAAAGAATCGGTGTTTCGTGTATCAAACTTTACAAATGTACCCAGGAGTAGAAATCGAGTGTCGTAATATCAAGAGACTATTGTGGCCGAGTGAAAACTTGAAGTCCTTGTAACTCTTTAACGAATCATTTTCAAACACACGGTTATTTGAGTAGAAAGTGCAAGTTTCGACTGTTTGAACCTTATTTTAAAACTTTTCCAACAAAGTGCCCGTCACCCTGTGCATACAGATTATTCGAAGACTATCGGTTCTAACTTTGGCTGCAGATTTCAAAAATAAAGAACAACTTGTTCATGAACAGTTAAAAACCCAAAAATGTATTGTTTTCGAGGTATTGAATCTCATAGTTGAGTAGGGTCGTAGAGGCAGTCCTTTAAACTATTAGGTTAAAAAGGGTTCGTTAAACCACTGAAAGTAACGTTTTTTGCCTCTAATTCAACAAGTTTTGATACATAATTGGATATGTTTGAATCTCATGGTGATTACCAGCGTAGTGCGATGCTGTTTCTGTTCACAGTTTGTGATGGTTCACCAGAGCTTACAGCTCTGCATTTGTATTCTGAGTCCCGTGAAGGTTCAGAGACTCTTACACACAGAGACCTCTAGGCCTTTTTAACAAAAGCTGTACTTATTGACAACAGCTAATTTTTCTGTTCGAAACAGATATTTTCGGTATTTTTTAAGTTTTCTGGATATGATCAAGGATATTGGTCCACTTTTTAATTTTATCATTTAGGGTAGGTAGTTAACGCAGTTATCAGTGGTGATAGAAACTAAAAAACTACCATTTCACCATGGAATTGGCTATTATTAACCTCACGGAAAATATGTAGAAAATTCTAAAATCTAAACCAGGTTATCACCACTGTCTTGGGAACCCTTAAATGGAGGCCCAATATTTGGGAGTATATATATTTAATTATAAATAATTTCAAAAGAAATCATTCATACGAAAATATAACCGGAAACTACACCGGCGATATGGAATTGATGAAAGCGACATGAAGTCAAAATGGTGCCGTGGGATGCCGAAAGTGATTCGGCAAAGGTGATCTTGGTGCCGCAAAGGCAGAGTTACCGAATTGGTCCATTGGAAATTAATTACTATTTTGCGCTTTAATAAACTTCTTCTCTGCCAACCAAAAAAATGCCAAAAGTCTTGCTCACTGCGACTTGAGAGCGGCCTAAAAACTGCCTAAATTCTTCACTGGAGCTTACAATTTTCCGGTTGCAGATGACTGCTAAAGTAAACAAAAGGTGTCATAACTTTGGTATTCATGCAGTTGGAAGAGCTAAATTTTTTTAAAGACTTGCAACCTTTACTATTCGATGTATCGAACACGATGAATGTTTGGATTTTCGCTTATTCGCCAGACATCAATTTTTTCTGTATCTACTGTCAAAGTTGGTGCTATTATGTTCTAATACGTTTTAACCCTAGAATATCTATGAGCCTTCATGAGTTATACATGTGACACGCAACCAATCTAAATATACAATTTAACTTTCTGCAATGATTAAAAAAGAGATTTCGAATCGATTCATGTCTGGTCATAACATCTCTCTTTGTAATGTTCGCTAGATATCGACGCGTCAATGAGATAAAAAATTCAAAACATAGAACACACTGTAACATGACAAAAAATACATTAAACACGTAGGAGCTAACCTAAAACGTATTTGACTTCGTTTGCAGCATCACTCCTGCATCACATAGTTGTTCCACCGTGTAATTACGACACGCTGAATACCTGCAGAGACGTCCCCAACTCTGCGCTAAGTTACTGCATGAGTGACCCAACTCGCGCAACCTGCAATTATTAAGAGAAGATCTCGCGCAACGAGGCATTTCCCAAGCCGCAGATTGGCCAAGTAGATTCGCGCAGCGGTGTGCGGTTCTAAACGGTGACAGCCGCAACAAGGCAGATCCAGTTAGAGATATAGCAGTGCTACAATAGAGCATAGAATACAACCTTCACTAGTAATGCGTATGAGGCTTGAATCTTAATCTCCGCTCTTGTTTCGTGCTGTTAAATCAGTGCACATGAACAATTATTTGTGTGCACGCTGTTAAGTTTAATGTTGAGGGTGTCCTTACGTCAAGAAAAAATGTTTCAGTCTTACTATGAAAATAAAACTTTTGGTAAAAGCTAGTTTATAAGGGAAATATATTAGTTTTCTATTTCATACCACTGTTATTTACCTGGCTTGACGATAAATGCTTTAGAGATAATAAAAAATCTTTTTGAGTACCATATACAGGGTGTTTCAAAAATACACGGCATAATTTCAGGTATGTATTTCCCACATGTAGACAATCAAAATAGTTCATTACAACATATGTCCGGAAATGCTTCATTTCCGAGTTATGGCCTTCACAACATTGAAATTCACCGGAACGTTTTTCTTTCCGCAGGTCGTTGCCGTCAAAGGACACATTAAGAGGGCACTCTGACAGATCATTCCTAGGCGAAGGTTAAATTCAGTGTTGTGTTTGGCGTTCGACTGTGTGTCATGTACACAAATCAGGAGCTGGCAGAGATGCACTTGATCTACGGTAAGGCAGACGGCAATGCTGCGCTGGCTCGTCGTTTGTACCAGGAGAGGTACCCACAGCGACAATGTCCAGATCGGAAGACATTTGTAAGTCTCCATCAGCGTCTGTGCGAGTATGGAAAATTTGACTCTCCTGGATTGGGAAGGGGACGACCAAGATCTACAACTCCAGAAGAACAGGAGGAGATTCTGGAGATTGTGAACAGAACTCCTTCTATCAGCACACGAAGGTTAGCGTTGCAAGTGAATGTTCCCCATACGACTGTCTGGAGACTGCTGAAAGAGTATCAATTGTATCCTTACCATTTGCAACGTGTACAGGCGCTGTCACCAGCAGATTACCCTGCACGAGTTAGGTACTGTCAGTGGTTCTTGCAGCAATGTGCTGCAAATCCGAACTTTCCTGCCTTAGTATTATTTACAGATGAAGCACAGTTCACACGAGATGGCATAACAAATCTCCACAATCAGCATGTATGGGCGTATGAAAACCCAAATGCAACTGTTGTATCTCATCACCAGGTGCGGTTCTCCCTCAACATGTGGGCCGGTATCATTGGTGATCGGTTAGTTGGACCCCATGTACTTGTAAACAGACTTACGGGGCAGGCGTACACAAACTTCCTGGAAAACATCATACCTGATGTTTATGACGACACTCCACTGATCGATCGTCAGCACGCTCACTTCTTGCATGACGGCGCTCCTGCACACTTCAGTCGTACGGCTCGCCGGTACTTGGATCGAAGATTTCCTGATCGATGGATAGGTAGAGGTGGCCCAATTGCTTGGCCTCCACGCTCACCTGATCTGAACCCTCTCGATTTCTACTTGTGGGGCCATTTAAAATCATTGGTTTATTCGTCTCCGGTGCCTGATTTGGAATCCCTTCGGAATCGAATTGTGGCACGCTCTGAGGACATACGCAACATTCCTGGAGTGTGGGATCGTGTTCGCAGGTCAATGAGACATCGATGTGAGGTCTGTATTCAAGCAGGAGGTGGTCATTTTGAACATCTTCTGTAATGGCAACGACCTGCGGAAAGAAAAACGTTCCGGTGAATTTCAATGTTGTGAAGGCCATAACTCGGAAATGAAGCATTTCCGGACATATGTTGTAATGAACTATTTTGATTGTCTACATGTGGGAAATACATACCTGAAATTATGCCGTGTATTTTTGAAACACCCTGTATGTAGATAATTCATTCCGTTGACGTCATTCACCTCTATGTCTGTCCATGTACATGCGCACGTACTCCTACGTATAAATTCGATAACTGTGCCAAACACCGGACGAGCTGATGAGTGATGCGTTCGTAGACGCTCAATACGTTGACCCCGCATTGGGACATAATCGTACGTGTACCAGAAAATAAATTGCTCATTTACGTACCGGCATAAATAAATAGTTTTTCAATTATTTCACTATCTTTTTCAAATTAGACTTAAGCGCATGAGTTTAAATATTATCGTGCAATTACATTTTTCATGCTTCCATGAAACGACAGGAATGTATTCGACCAGTGAAGTTATTTTTCAGTGCTGCTATTCACAACTTAACCTAATCAACCGTTGCAACCGCGCAAACGCAGCCAACGTGTTAAGTTCAAACGAAAAAAACAGCAAAAAAGCATCAGAGACAGCCTTAACAAGGGGGCTGTCGAGGTAGACATTCAGCATAAATGCCAGCACGCCCTCGAGGCGCTAATGAGACATCGGTGACTACAACGAAGCGTTCGCAAGGTAAGAGACGCGCTATTTTTCTGTTATTCAAAGCTCTTACCCTTTAGGTGCTGGGAAATATGTTTAGTGCCAAGCTCGTTTTTTTCCTTTCAACTTAAACAGGCTTACTGAGCCGGATAAAAGTTATTTATTTGCTTGAATTATTAAAAATGTTGAGATTTCCAATGATTGTTTCGTTATTATAATTTTTTGGTGAATATGCAAATGTGCAGTGTTGAAGAGTAGCAAAGTTTCCCCTTTAATCTTTCCACCTGCCTCCTCCGTTCTCGGTAGTCACGAGAGGAGCTGCGTTACGGCGTGGGGAGAATTTCAGGGTGGCTGGATTGTATTTGGCCTTAGAACCATGTTTGTCAAAAATTTTATGCTACTTTTGAGCCACGGAAAAAATTGCAGTAACCAATTAGTCTGAACTAGCGGGATCCGTGAGCATTCCACTGACAATGTCATCGTTAAGCTAAGTGGACCCGTGAAAAAATTCTGTCAATATTGCCTAACCTATGCTAATCTAACATACCCTAACATATCCTAACCGAACCTATCCTGATAAAATGTCAAACATCAATGCATGTAAAGGCCGTCTTTTAATGTTACACTGAGGAATTCGGTATCCATGATACCGCAAACTCGGACGAAAGCGTATCGGATGGACTAACTACGGAAGGAACCAGGAGAATATTATATAGATTAAGAACAATTATCCGGTTGTACTCAAGCCAGAACACAGAACGGGTAGACACGATTCAAAACATCTATTGATATCGAAGCACCAGCAGTTGTATTCCGGAGATCATTTAACATACAGCAGTTACAGAAGTTAATACAGATATAGCAGTTTATGAGTACTAAAAAAACAAGAAACTGCAAAGGCGGAATGAAAACTGGAAGTGTTAAAAATAGTAAGTATGGTACGTTTAATTGCCTGTGAATAAATTCCGTGCCCAGGGTGTTCACGAGAGATAAGTTTTACGTTTGTAGAAAAATAAAACATGCCTACGACACCGTGCAAAAATTCAATCATGTTTGACTTTTTATTTTTCCCTTCAAATTGTAGTTTTATAAATGGGATAAAATATTTTTGTGTCGCAGGTACTAAAAATTATTGGAGACGTATTTTATGGAAGCCCTGTTTACAGAAATTGTCTTTTCTTACATAAACGAGACTGACCGATATATTTTGTCACCTGATGCACGAACAAGTTACTTAGAAAAGTTTAAAAGTTTAAGATTTTTTGTGCTCATCCCGTCAACGCACAACTTTTGTATGTTGCGGTGTGAAACATTACAGAAAATTGTCTGCCTCATATTTTTCTCTGAAAAAACGTAAATCTGAATTCCAGGAACTCGACCTCGTAAACTCTCTTTCCAGGAACTCGATAAATCAAGTTTTCAGGATTTTAAAGCTATGACAGTGTTCACAGCTTGAGGCCAAACAAAACGATAAATAAATGATAATGAAATACAGGTAAGATCGAAAAAGAGTGGAAGTCAATTGAATCAGATTCTTACATCACGAGCCAAAACCAAAAGGTTAAAGTCAAAACTGAGCTAAAGCTGGAGGTAAAAACCAAGAATTGGATTTCTCACGGAACTTCACAGACCTGCTCGCCGGAAAATAAAGCCTGGCTGGGCAACTTAAAATGCTTCTTCAACGACCTTCTGATAACATTGTTCATTAGGATCTTTATTAAATTCTTCAGGGAGGCTTTTGTCACTACCGTGAAATGCTTACGAAAAGAATACAATTTTGGGTGTCGAACTCAAGGGGTATTTCAGTTTCCTTCTCTTTTGGATTTCGGATAACAGAAGCATAACTGAAAGTCGAAGGATCGAGTATTCAAACACGAAGATAAACTAAAAATTGAGAAACAAATAATTCAGTGAAGATATTCTGTGCAATTATTAAATGGTACATTCGAAATTTTTCATGAATGACATACGTAAAAAAAAGTTATCTAATGATCAAAACTTGCAAGTTTGTGAGTTTCCAAGTCACAGCGTCATGAAATACAAATGTGTAGATTCACCTTGGGGTTAGAGATTGATTGGAACAAAACACAAACTTTGCAGCGAATCTTTTCGCCCAGTGGGAGGGGATACTCAAAGGACGCTGGCGAGCTCAAAGCAAATTTTGGAATTCTACAAATTCATCTGAAAAACGTAAATCAAATCGTTGTTTTCTAATCCGTTGAATTCAATATTTAATCAAGGACCATTGTAAGTTCTACAATTTTAATTTTCTTCGACACAATGTATAAAAAATTTTTGCCAAGAAAAGTAACCATTACATTTAGCAAGATACTACGTAACACCTCGTCAGACCACAAATTTTACTACAACATAATTTTTTCATCGAGTTGCTTGCTTCAAAGCACCAAGCGACACCAACGACAAGTACTCATAGGTACAAAAAAAGTTGCAATAAAATTTCTACTGCACGACTTGGCGTGGGCGACATCAGAGGCACTGCCATCAAAGAGGAAGTTTCCCTCAGTCGCCATCAGGTCGTATCGTTTTCAGAGGTAAAGTGATAGCATGTAACATGAGGACAGCAGTGTAATAGAAGCACTTTAACAGTAACGAGTGAAGTTAGAATCGCTAGAAAACTCTTGGTAATCTTTAGAAATTTTGGTTAAATTGAATGCATATTTTTCAAGTTGATATATATCCTATGGTAAGGTTTGCAATAAAGATTAGCCACAGTTTCAGGATATTTTTTCGTCTACAACTGAAGAGTTGGCTCTCGGTTAAGAAAATTAATTTTTCTGGATTCTGTCACAGATAAGTTGTTGATTGAGGATGTAAAAATACTCCTACGGAGTGATCTGCTTCGAAAGAATGGAAACTCGCTTATGAATTTCATGTTCGTCAACTGCAACGTTGTGAAAAATTAAGATACTTGACGTGTTGAATCAAATTCTTAGTTCAACCTGAAATGACCTAGGCTGTCTCAGTTAGCAGGAAACATGCAAATTAAAATGAATTGTGCATTACTGCGTTCAACGTGCGTTATAAAATGAGTACATGTACGAACATAAGTGCATTGAAGAAACTAAACTTGTACGCTGAATTCTATGAGTTATTCCAGATGATTTTTTGAAGGCAGTAGAAAGTATGGCAGATAATAAGATGACAAGACTGCTTCAACAGTACATATGACCCAATACAAACTCACTGCTTTGAGATCGCTTGCCTCAAGGTAGGACTGGAGTATAATTGCTTCGATGCACAAAGTGCACAATTATGCTTTTAACTAATTAGGTGATCATTTAGATAACGGAAGTTTTCTTCATGATTAGAATTTAGTATTTAATGCTAAAATAGTTTGGAAGAGTACTGTCATAGCTTCCGTGAAAGTCTTTGTTTGGTCAGTATAGACCCGAAATTTTCTATGAGTATCAACGCTTTCACAAGATTCCGAATGCTTTCAAGAGAACTTCTCTGATGTACGACTCAGATCCAAAGTTATCGATGAACGTGTTTTGCCTCCGATGCTTTTTTAGGGCGTAAGATATCCGATGGCACCTCCTGTTCTTTTCCTTGACTTATTTCTAGGAAGGTCACACCGCCGAAGTAAATCCAAAAATATCTTTTACACACAGTAACCATCTCTTTCGACGCTTGTTTCGTATAATGATTGGATTGATCTCGAAATGTTCTTTTTATTGGTCTAAAAAATTATTTCAATCTTCCAGTTATGTCAGAACTTGAACTCTCTACAAATGAAAACATGTTGCATTATGACTAATTTAACGCCAGCTTGGTTCAGCGGCAAGGAATTTAACATAGAAGGAAAAATTTGACTCGATTCAGACTTGAAATCGCGGATTAAATGGACAAACCTGGCGTGTAAAGGCGCAGGAAGAGCATTAATGATCACTCGCGGTCAGTCTCATCAGAAGAGCCCTTTTAGGATAGGAACAGGACAAATGCGTACTGACTTGCGAAAGGAAGCTTGGAAAAATTGAACCTACTGAACTTGGAAGCCTTGCCTGCCACTGAGGTAAAATTCCCTAATGAACTTGGCTATGGAAGTCGTCCACTTAATTGAATCGCTTTTTTGGGCTTTTTAATCTACGGCCACAAACATTTGAGTTTGCAGTCCAGCCCAAAGTTCGAAGGGAACGAAATTCCCTCCGTCAACACAAACCCGTTCCTGTCTCCGCTTGCGATCAAGTTAATGTCTTTGAATTCAAAGCACAAGGAAACTATGAAAGAATAATTGAATGTAGTGTACATAAGCATTGAACAACGAATAACATTTCACGTTAATTGCTTTTTAACGAGACTGGTTAAAACCAAACGGTTTCCTACTTTCAAATTAATGTAAGGATAGTTCCAGTGAAAAATTATAAGCTTAGCGCAGTGTGTGAATGCGCTACAAAGAACACTAATATAAAATTGAAAACTATTGTGATGGGGTTTTGGTCGGTGATCTTCGCGAGAAATGTTTTCAATTAAATTTAATGCTAGATTTTTAATGCAAATTTCAGGTTTGCATCGCAAAAAACTTTTGCAGGCCCAAAGGCTTACATTGTATGAGATGAGGATTGATGGCACAATTATCAGGTATCCAAGTCCCGCAATTCTTGCAAGCTCACGCAAGGTGTTCACTGCGAGGAAGGGAGGTGTCCAACTGCGAGGAAGGGAGGTGTCCCACTGCGCGGAAGGGAGGTGTCCCACTGCTAGGAATGGAGGTGTCCCACTGCGCGGAAGGGAGGTGTCCCACTGCGCGGAAGGGAGGTGTCCCACTGCGCGGAAAGGAGGTGTCCCACTGCGCGGAAGGGAGGTGTCCCACTGCTAGGAAGGGAGGTGTCCCACTGCGCGGAAGGGAGGTGTCCCACTGCGAGGAAGGGAGGTGTCCCACTGCTAGGAAGGGAGGTGTCCCACTGCGCGGAAGGGAGGTGTCCCACTGCTAGGAAGGGAGGTGTCCCACTGCGCGGAAGGGAGGTGTCCCACTGCGCGGAAGGGAGGTGTCCCACTGCTAGGAAGGGAGGTGTCCCACTGCGCGGAAAGGAGGTGTCCCACGGCGCGGAAGGGAGGTGTCCCACTGCGAGGAAGGGAGGTGTCCCACTGCTAGGAAGGGAGGTGTCCCACTGCGCGGAAGGGAGGTGTCCCACTGCGCGGAAGGGAGGTGTCCCACTGCTAGGAAGGGAGGTGTCCCACTGCGCGGAAAGGAGGTGTCCCACTGCGCGGAAGGGAGGTGTCCCACTGCGAGGAAGGGAGGTGTCCCACTGCTAGGAAGGGAGGTGTCCCACTGCGCTCACGAATTGAATGGTTTTGTTGTTTTCACCATTCATTCCCTTAGAGAATTCGGATCATTTCCGCTGAATGTTGACTTGTACACTCACGAACTGTAACTGTTTTAAATTGTTCATTAATGAAAGAAAGATATGTTCGACAAGTGAAATGTTCCGAATTCTTAATTTAAGCAAAAAATAAAGCGAACAAATATTGTCAAGAATTTAGCTCTACTATTTGTTTCATTTCGATATTGGATCGCCATGTAGATACAATCCTTCCTGAAGTTTTGGAAAAGTTAAATGTTTATTTCATTTTCGGTCAAGTATTTTTTTCTTGTTTTCGTGTGAAGGGCATGCTACATTGTTAATTGTTCCTTCATCCCTATTAAATTCATTGAAGATTCTTGCAATGCTACTAAAATTGAAAACAAATGCCGGGTTCAACTACAGAGAATGCTCACAATGGCAGTCGCTCTCAGAATCTAAACTTTCTGATACATTACTGAGAAAACAAGAGGAAACAATGACTCTTTATTCTTATGGCAGATCAGTTTGCAAAGTCAGTTAAACTCTATCCTTTTCTTTGAAACTCTCCTTTTAATTACACAACCTTTGCGTCACCGCACCCTGTCATCTGCGGCGTTTGATTTTCTGCGCTAAAAAAGCGACAGCGCCCACATCGCAGCCCGGCAGTAAAGGTTCTCAATTGATTTTTCTGGTCCGGAATACCCTACTCCAATTTGTTTCATCATGCGCGTCGTCAGGCAGGATGCGTTTTTGCGCCCAGCACCGACGGCTCCATTACTCAATGATGCACTCGGCTCAAATTTGCGCTGCTCAATTCCCTCACAGAAATAACCGCAACCCAACTGTGAGCACCTTTGTGACGGAGCAACACGTGGCGGATTTCTGCTCGTAGGCCAGAGTTTATGTAAAAATAATTGGATTTTGCTAGGGCTTATTAACGTTTTTTATTTTGTGACGGATACACACTGACCAGGAATATCAAATGAGTGTGTGACGGAAACATAAAAAGTTCAAAACCGGAAGCGATTGGGCTATTGATCTCACGTCCGTTTTAAAACGTGCGTTAAAAAATCGGTAACATATCGATGCAGTATCTCTCCAATCGCTCGCTGCAGCTTAGCGCAGTATATGCACGTAGTTTAGGGACTGATTCAGTGGCGCCAAAACTTCTGATGGTCGCAAATTGATGGATTTTGCTCGCTGTTCAGTGCAGTAATGCGAATACGAGCGCTACTAAGGGGTGAATTGACATTAAAATACTATTGCCAAATAAAGGCCTCTGGTAGTTAAACGCAGGAAAAATTAAGAGCGTGCTAATGCAGCACAAGCTGCTCGGAGCCCTATATGTTGAGTTTCAGTAGTTCCAGACAGCTACAATTACTCGCGTGCAACTGCAGTATATGCTGGTGTGCACTAACCAGTTGTCACCAGCACATGACGGTGCCGCTCAGTGGAGTTCACTGGCGGAATTGCTCATCGGGGTGAGCGGTTACGTTGCGTCGCAATTGTAGTATAAAGGCGCACTTGACATTTTGTCGCGCCACAGCCACGCCGCGTCGCGCCGTTATGTGTCATGGATACCGTGGCAGCACTGCGCTGATTATTCAAAAAGGAAAAGGTATAACAAACGTCTCTTACACGTTACAAAAAGTCATGCTTTTAAACCAAAGCCTGGATCCTTATTCGCTCATTCAATGCAACTTCAGTTCTGTCTGAGCCAAAAGGAATACATGGATGTTCCAGTAAGATGCATAGGTTAAAAATTACTTATTGATAATTTAATTTTTATGGCATAAATAAAAAATATTATGTACTCTAATTCATCGGTTGAAGCGGCAGTAATTTAGAGCTTTTTAAGCGCCAATAAACCAAAATGAAAAAGTTGGCCTTAACGAAATGAATTAAAATGTTTTTCTTCCGTACCACGTCGAAAACCTATCTGAAAAAGCACGATTGAAAAACTCTTTAATTAAAACAGTATTTTCGAAAATGTGTTCCTCACAGACGAACGAAAACATTTTGCCATCGAACCACATCTTCAATCACGGTCTTAATCTCTCTAATTATTCCCTAAGGAACGCGACCCTGCACTCAATAACTCGTCGAGTCCCCGGAGCCTGCCTGGACGGTGAAATGTTTACGCAGAGGCGTCAAGTTGCGGGTCTGGCACGGCAGTCCGCCGCAGGCTGCGCAGTGGACCTGGCGAGTGCATGTACCGGGTCATCGTCTCTGGACGGAAGGACGTTGTGGAATAATACGGAAATTCTCACCTCGGTCGCTAATGCAGTTGGTATAAGTGTGAGGTATGGGTCATTATGAAAATTAAGTTTTAATCATCAAGGACGTTGTAAAATAATAGTGAAATTGTGTGATATTTTTGTTAAAAATAACACACAATCGCTGTCAATCGCTATTGTAAGGGTATAAAAGAGGACAAATTGTCAACTGATTTGGTTAATAATAGTGTACCACGCTGGCATCATGAATGTAAGTTGACAGTTGTAAATATTTCTTTATACTCTAGTTATACATGTTTAGTTATACATTACCCCAAACTACTCCACTGGGGCAAATGCCTGCAGGTCGGGAAACTCTGGTCTAGTTACTCAATAAGCCGGGCGTCTGATAATTTCGTGTCCGTTTTCCTAATGTTTTGTCCCCAAATAAATACCATTTTGCCGCGTGAAGCTTGAAATATCTCAGGCCGAAGCGCACGAAACGTCAACAATAACATGTACGAAAATCAATGCTTATAAAGGTTCGTTTCCAATCAATTATAAAGCTTCACATTTGACATCGCTAACCATTTCGCAAAACAATTAAAATCTGAACCAAGGCCGCCATCTGAACGCAACTGAGGTCGCGAAAACCTTACCAAACCAAACAATTTAACATCTGAAGTATTCTGTTCAGTTCTTTTGAGATAACGAGTCCATGAAAAGTCATTGCATCGGTTATCCTAGTGATCATGTCCAGAGAAAGTCTCAAGATTAAAATATATTTTTCGACGCAGAAAATTGAGAGCTGAAGTCATATTTTGGAAGAATGATGAAAACGCAGAAACGCACTGTTGATGCAACGTATTCGCCGAACGAATTACTGATTCGCTTTAATTGGCGTGAAGACGCGCCAATTTCCCGACTGGTTCTTTAGACATGATACTAGAGTGAGGCTATTTCTATGCATGATGGTGGTCCAAATTTTGCTGAAGGCCTCGTACTTCGCATGAGTATATATTTTGCAAGGTGCCTCTACGATTAGCAGCTAGGTACAAAGCTCTGCTCATTACGGAAACTGGAAAGTAGTAGAATGCTTTCATAATCTGATTACTCGCCGCTTATTTTTGCTGGAATGTCTGCCGATAAAAATTTTGCTGGAGGAGCGTAGGAGCTTGTAAGGGGTATAAAGAAGTTTGAGGAAAATTTTGAAATGTTGTTATCTTGGTGTTTCCTCACGATGCTAATGTAAAATTGCCTAAAAATTTGCAGGAACGAGTCACCGATTTATCCCCCGATTTATTTGTTTGGCTTGTTGCTTGTGGGGGTCTGTAGATTCAAATGAAGTATCACTTAAATTTAAAACATGGCCAGCCTCTTCAGATGTTGAACTTGATTCTCCCATGTCAACTCCACCTATCTGAAAAGAAATTTCTAGCGTGCACTGTGTTGTTGAAAATATAAAATACAAATACGCAAGTGATGGCAGAGATTGAATTTGATGAGCGTCTTAAGTATTTTCTACCATTCCTCACCCAAGTTTGATAATGTATTCTCAACAAATTTAACACGTTAGCTACCTTCGCGCAGCTACTACGGTTGGTTAGTCTGAGTTGGAAGTTGCGGAATTGAAAAACCAACCTTGCTACTAGTATAAATTTTTTCTCTGTTTAAGAAGCGTGGAAAATATAAAATGAGGAGAATGATAACATTTTAGTTTTTTCTTTAAAATCTTTTGTAAAACAGTAGCTACTTGACTGAAATGCGATCCGACAATACGAGAACATAATTGAGCAATTTACTTAGCAGTACACATATATACCATTTCGTAGAATTGGTTTTGGCACCAAACTCGAAAATAACCCATCGCAGATAACGTCATGATTCCTGTATAAAGACCCTTTCTAAAAGCCTTTCTAAGTACACAGCTCTCTAAGTCTAAAGGCTTCAGCTACGAGGGAAACGGAGGCAGAAATGAGTCGCTCAAAAGCATTCCTCTGTGAGTGTTCCATCTATCAGTACGGCGGAGCCTCCATAGCTAATGAAGTACGGACTCATTCATCAGCGTCACACTGCTCGCAACAATTAAAATCAACGAGTCAGTTGCACTCTCAAAAAGCGAGCAAATGTCTACCTGTTATTGCGAAGGGCTTTCCAGCCTTCACCACGTCGAAGTCATTTTAAGCTATAGCTATTAAAATATTGAAAACAATAAAAAGAGAGTCAGCGATTGGAAAACGTCTCCAATTTCTTTTTTTCCACGCTTACTTTAGGGAGACATGTTTATTGTATTCGTGATACCGTTTTTCTTACGATTATATTGGTATGAACTGGACAAATGTCTAGGAGAATTTCATTTCTCTAGAGCAGCCTTCAGAGTGTAATAGAGCTTCAGCATACGTTAGGAACGTACAATTACTCAGATACATAATGTAGTTAGAGACTATAATAGTCATACATTTACACAAATTCGGTACCTAAGTTATTTCTCATATTTTGTAAAAGTATAATGACAAGTTATTTTTGTATCAATATATCACTTAAATGTTGTTTACTGAGAAAACCCTTCGAACACCTGAGCACTCTAGACGCGGTGATAGGTAAAACCTATTAGGTTCTTTATGGCAGTGCCAACACATCAGTCCGCTTTTGGATACACTTCTAATATTTTTATCTCACCATTGCCATTATCTAAATATTTTCTTGCAAATTATCAGGAAGCCTACACGTGTCTCGTAAAAATCTGTTACGCTGCTCGATTATATATTGGTGATGACTCTAACTGATTTTCTCACAGGAGTAATAACTTTCGAATTGGGTGATCATTTCCTGCTGTTCCAATAGACTCAGCTCTTTTTAAACACGTTTAAGTGTGAATTTCCTTATATGCTCTAATTATCGCACTCTTCAGTATCCGAAAACATTTAACGCACAATCACATTCTAAATAAAACACTCAATTCTTTTCACAAATATCCCAAAATTCGAAGCAAGACCGAGCGAGGGGTCAACAAATACACGTTATTTTTTCGCCACCAAACAACCCCTGATTTCGACGTACGTTCATATTTGACAGAATTTACTCCAGCCGTCGCCAGGGACGAATGTATATATTCTCAAAATTCTTTTGAAGCTCAAAATCACACTTTGTTTGAAGTGAACATTTTCTTTATAATTTGCGAGGAGAAATTACTGTTGAATCATGAGTGTTAAATGAGCAAGAAAAAACTCATGACGGAACATCTGGACAGAGACTAATTTTGTCAGGTTCTCGGGTCCAGTAAAACGATTTGTTATACAACGTAAATTTTTAACATTTAGTGAAAGTAAGACATCGTTGCCACCGAAGGATTAGTTTTTGATTCATGAATGCATAGAAATCAAAGACGCTATATCATTTCTTGCTTGTCAATACACTTCATTATGTTTCTCAAATATTTAGCCCGGGTTCTTCGTTAAATTTTTTATTATGTTTGGCTGTGTTTTAAAAGAAAATTATCGAATGAATTCGCCAAGACGTCATGTAGTTTCATCTTTGAATTTTTACGACACGATTTTACTCTGTAATTTTAGGCGACAATTTTTCCAGGCTAGGAAAGCTTTTCACTTTGCCTTAACATATGAACTTTTGTACAATAGACTACACTGTTAACTTTATGTAGGTTCAGTATTTGAGCTAGTGTCATAACCGCTCTCCATGTTGCTTCCCGATTTTGCTTCTCGATTTAGCTTCTTTTCACTTTGTCTTAACATTAAAACTTTTGTACAAGAGACTACACCGCTGACTTTGGGAAGGTTCAGCATTTTGAAATAGCGCCTAAATTGCTTCCCGATTCTGGAAGTTAATAAACCTGTGCATTAAATCAGCGCTGAGCTTCCTATTATGGCCCATCGCGCCACACACGCGAGAATCGCAGTACCATTTTCTAATTTTTTGCTTACAACTAAATACATTTTTTAAAATGCACGATCACGAAATGAAACTGCAGACTGCTCATTATTATTTAAATGAATTTTTCCTAACCGATTTTTCTGCGATACGAATAATTTTTGTGTGGTTTTTTATAGAATTATTTGGTTAGATATCTCAAAGGTTGACCATTTTTCTGAAAATGGTATTTTATATTTATTTGCGTGTGCTGGGCGACATTCAAAAAAGTACAGTTACATGAACGATAAATTCGATAAAAAGATTAGTATTATTAACCTCAAGGGGGATACAAATGTTGTATAAAGGAATTAGCACTCTAAGGGTGAATATGTGAGGTCCCGAGCTAAAGGTTAGGTAGGTTTTCCTCCTGCTGAAATAGAATTTTTTTATTTTTTTCTGTTTATGCAGTGCTGGTTTCTTTCTTATTCATTTTTTTCTTGTTTCATTAACTTTTTTCTGAGCTTACTGTTTCTATTCATTTTGTGCGCAGAAATTATGAATTCCCTTAAGTCCATACTAAATGTTCACTTTTTACTTCCTCGCTTTAAAACGCTGACATCTAATCTAATATTATCTAAGTAATATTACCAAAAGTTTGTTGGTGCACGAATAAATTCTCCGCTAACAGCAACAAGAATTGTAAAATTCTGCAGGCAAATTTCCGCCTAAATTGACTAGGACGTGTGGAACAATGTGTTAGTAACAATACCTTTAAAATCGCTAATGCGAGCTCAAAATCAATCATATCTAATAAGTCGCTCCTCACAACACATGCTGTCTCTCTTCCATGTTTACCGCATTAACCGCCATGTGAGCCACCGGTGTACGAGCGTGGAATTTTCATAATGCTGCTGACCGACCAGTACAATGTTAATCAATATTTAAACAAAGCTAAATCAAGGCACGAACCCGTTAATGTTGGCTATTTTCAAAAGTGCTTACTTCAATGGATTTCAAATTTGAGTTGAATATTGAACTTTAATTCAACCCATGACGGTTAACATGTTACACTCATTTGTGAAATGACACAAGATTTATAGAGATGATTGTATCTGATACTTCACAGATCTGCGAATCCTAGGTGCTCAAAAATCAAATTCAGAAAAAATATAGAGTTGTGTTTTCATCTCAACGAGAAGATATTGATCACTATGTGAAAATTATGAACTATGTAAATTTGGTTAAGTGCTCTCCAATTTTCTTTGGTTTTATCTGCTCATTTAATCAGTTCGGTAAACTTGAGTTTAAATAATTTTTTGTCAACAGATTACGTTGATAGATTCAAATTTCCTCCCACGTCGCGATCTGGTTTAACTCGCATGCCACGTACGTTCGATTCAATCACAGGCAGAAGCGTCGTGAAAGAAGACCCTCTTCGGACAACTTTTCTGGATCCTATCGAACTCAGAGCCAAATCGGAAAAATCTATTCCGTGCAAGTTGATGATGCTGACCGATGTGAGGCTCTAATCATCCTATTAATGATGGGAATTGTAATTCCGTAGAATTTCTCTGAGATTTGAATTATGTATTATATTTTTTATGGTTGATTTTGGTTTTCTCCTGTATTGTTTCTTGCTAAACTTATCTTATGCTATCAACACTTTGACCTTGACGTGAGAATTTTCATAACACTGCTGACCGGCCAGTGGTCGCAAACTCAACTTTCATCGGCTAAATCAAGGCATGATTCAGTTAATGTTTGCTATTTTCAAAATTACTTACAACAATTGACTCAAAATTTGAGTTGAATATGGAACTTCAGTTTAACTTATCTCACTCAACTCGTTAGTGCATTAATTTTTTGGCGTTGGGTTCTTTTGGCGTTTATCAAATGTAGGGCCTCGATAACTTTTTGCCTCTCATTTGCTTCCTCGTAGGGGCGCATCTGCGTTATGGCAGATGTTTCAGATATCGTTTTGGGATCAGTGTACAAGTTGTGCAACGAAAGAGATACTTCCTCAAATTTTAGGGAAAATGTAAACTTAACACCAACAGTATTGTTTGGAGAATATATGTGTCTATTTATGTGCTGACTTGTATATGCGATTATTTTTTTTTCGTAGATATGAGAAGAAAGTATTAGCACTAGCAAGGATTAAATCAGTGGTGATAAGGCTTTATAAAGAATCACCATCATCACCCGAATAAAGCTACTATGGGTGTGTTTAGATACCGTTCATGATGTACAAAGTCTCTCAGTTCTCTTCATGCGCGACTTTGATTGGTTCAAAATGCTGAAAACAAATTTTGGTCCAGTGTAGAAATACATCACGACATGCAAAATAAAATAAAACTTGTTTTTTTTTCCCGAACATCCAATATTTCGGGACGCCAGCGTTTGACGCATACGATGACTTCTCAATGGCTCACGAAAGCGACGTTCAACTACTACACGTCGCACGAGACTTCTCAGCAGTTAACGAGCACAGGGCGCAGTCTGGCTGTGGTTGACGGCCGCTGAATTGAATCTGTCTCAGTGATCGAGTTTTCTCGTACAAGCATCGTTCAAAGCAAGCCTAAGCATCAAATAAGCGAGGTGACAATCACAGAGTTGTAACTCGATATTTCTCATTCGGCTGACAGCATATTAGGGTATAAAGGCTGACATTATTTCATTATACACAAACTAGTATACACAACCCGTTAAAAATGACGGAATTCAATATTTTCCTTGACAATTTTTTACAGATGTGGATGACAAACAAATATATCCCTCCTAATAGCACCCACGATTAAAATATTCTTGTTCTTGTGCACTGGTGAAACTCGTATCACAGATACGGTCATTAAACATCATTAAGAGCGTGACAGAGAGATGGGAGTTACAGACACAAAATAAATACATAAATAAATAAACACACCAGGGGTATTATTAAGGTAAGAGAGTAACCGTCATTGCTTTTGCTCTTGGAATAAAACCTTACACATCGATGGAATTGTAAATCTATAGCCGTACTAGTTTTCGTTCATTTCCTTGTTAATGCATATTTTGCATTATATCAATTATTGTCAGTACTCATCATTATTTCTTATATATTTTGGTATTCAATTACTTTTTGCCTTACAATGTTCTCCATAGCAGAACTTATGAAATCTCTGTAACTTTATAAGACAAGTTCTCATTATTTTCTTCGTTGTTTTAATTTTCTCTAGCATTACTTCCAATAAATTTGAATGCGATTTGACGATCGAATCGCATTACGATAAGATATAACATGGCCACTCTTAATAAGGAATTCAACTAATCAGCGCATAAATCATCCTCGATAACATGGAATAGGAACTGGAAAGCAACTTTTTTGCCGTGATTTTTGTGTGTTTCTAAGGGTCCGTTCAATGAGCAAAGTATTTTGAAATGTCAGGATACACTACGGAATTTTTCGCATTATTTCAGCCATTTCATTAGTTATTATTACATTTAAAATGATAGCGAAGTGCACTACAAAAACCTTTTCATCTTAATGTCAATTGTTAAATTCCCCACTGCTATTTTCAGCGATCCCAGATACTCTCGCATTCTGAAATGCAAGTATTCTAATGAAGAACTAGAGTCATTCTGCCCTAAAAAATTGTACACATTCTTAACACTTTGACTGCGACGTGAGCTTCTAGTGGTACACGGAGGGAATATTAGTAATCATGCTGACCGATCAGCAGTCACAAACTCAATTTCCGTAAATACTTGATCAAACAAAATGAAGGCACGAGCCATGCAATGTTTGCTATTTTTAACATAGCCTACTACAATTTACCTTGAATATCAATTGAATATTGAACGTCAGTTTCACCTGCCGCAGTCAAAGGATTAAGCCGGTGCAGAGTTGTGCTTAGGCGGTACACCATATGCTGAAGCTGCAGCTTGGCATGGGACTATAGCAGATGTGCTCATGCTGAACGTCTTACTCTCTAATTTGTTGTCCGTACCCCCTTTAATACAAAGATTTTAGACTGACACGCCAGATTGTCACCAATATCAGAATGAGGAACGAGCAGCAACTCGGCTTGAATTTCGTAGAATACTTACAAGACTCTATCCGTTCGATAAGAAATGAAATACTTCACAATTGTTTACAGAAGTGTTTTGATGTCCACTTGGAATATTTAAAGGGCCGCCAGTAAGGCTCTCCTCACACTGCCGCTCTCGGTGACGACACAAGACTGAGAATTGACGATGTTTGTCTTCTGCAAAGTGATCGAATTTTTCTGTCTGGACTCAATAGATCAGTGCGATAGCTGTCATTGCCGGTGATAGACGACCGCAGCCACGAAAACATTTAGTTCACAGAGAAAAACTTTTCGTCTGCGAAAACATGATAGGTGAAACACGGTACCGGAAAAAAGTTTGTAGGTTTTTCTTCTACATCTTTAAGGTTTTGATGTGAGTTTGGAAGGAGCTCATGTAAAGTTCAAAAAACTAGCCAGTTATAGAGGTTGTGTAATTCAATTTGATACTAAATTTGGTGCGAAAGTACATAACTGATGTTCTCTAGTTCACAATAAAGAGTTCTTCGAAGAATGTTTTCGCGCTTTGAACTGTCAGAAAATATATTTTCCAGCCATAAAGGTTAGATTCTTTGGAGAAAAAAAAGTTGAAGCCTAAGTTGTCGAGTAAGTGTACTTTTTGGTCGGAATGAATGCTCCAAAAATTTGAAAATTACCTAATACGTCGACAAAATCGTAAATATAAAGCCATGCTACATTCCGTTATCATTTTTCATGCCAATTTTATTATTTCCGTTATTTTCAGTATTCACCATTATTTCTTACACCTTTTGATGCCTATTTGCATTGTGCCGTAGAGTGTTTTCTTTAGCAGTATTTCTGAAGTTTCGATTGATTAACAGTACAAGTCCTGAGCAATTTTATTTTCAATATTTACACGTTCTTTTTAATTGATTTAATTCGTTCTGTTTTCTCTAGAATTATATTAAACATATTCGAATACGATTCGCCGATCTAATCGAATTGCTAATGGTCGTCAGCATCAGTAAATTTTCTTATACGCGTCACGACTGATTCCGTCTTCTTACTTAGGAGGTACGCACAGTTTTGAGAGCACTCAGATCAACTGGAATGCAAGACGCATCTTTTCAGAACATACATAATTCAATGGGATAAATTTTTCACGACGTATTTCTAGACTTCGTTTTATAGAACCTCAGTTCGCCTACACTCGCTGAGTGTGAGTTTGAATGTTTAATGGTAAAATATCGACACAGGTTTCGCGCAATTCAGGAGAGTTGTTTTTAAAGCGCGTAACACAACTATATATTTTTTGCCCTTGAGAGTCTTTTAAATTTTTAAAGTTCAAAGTCCAGCGTAAAACGTGTGTTCAAAGACCAAAAGGCAGTATAGAACACGGCTTTGAAATGTGTAGGAACTCCTGACGATTTCATTGGAATATTGTATGCAAATTGTTTGTTTTATTTTCTTGTCCTTATGGGAATTAGAAAAACGAAACGCAGAGCTTTGAAGGAAAATATTGCTTGATAATATTTAAAAACAGTAGTTCACTGGAAAAACGAGACGCGTACATTTATGAGGCCTCGAGTGTACTATGAAGTTTTCTCTACTTTGAGAGACCAAGTCACGAATTATGTGTTAATTATTAAATAAATCCAAAACTAGAGCAAAGATCTGAAAACATTGCACATCTTGCAAACTCTGCCCACAGAACGACTGAGTGGAGTGATGAATTCTTTTCGGCGTTCTTCATGTTGAAATTTTAAAAAATTATTTCCTTGATTATGGAAAGACACGCTCAATGCCTTTCTTGAATATTTCTCAAATGAATAAAACTTACGAATTGATGCAATTAGCGATACAGCCATTCAATTATTCCATAGTCATACTAAATGTCTCCTTTAAGTTTTGTGCTCATCTGGAATACGAAATTTCACTCAGCCGTGCTTGAAGGTACTAACGTAAAAACTCTTAGTGGTTCAGTTCTAACTTAATCTAGTACAGGAAACCTCTGGTAGTGACATTATGAACTGTCTTACGGCAAGCATCCCTCAGAAAAACTAAGGCCCTGGCGCGCTCATCATAAGGCTTCCTATCAGGAGCCTATTCATGCTCGACAGAGCATTGAATTCTCCAAAGCGTCTGCCTGACGCAAGAGGATTTTTAGAACTTCTTTCGAAGGTGTGATGAGATGATTGCTGCCTCTCTGAAGAGCTTAATGAGACGCAGAGGCACACAAAATTTTTATTAAATTCAACGAGCTGCGATCTTCTTTTAAATTTATTGCGTTACCATAAGATAGTCGTGAGAAAATCGGCGCAGTCTTTTATGATTTTCCCCAAGCTTTTTTTACCCCACGAAGTTGTCCTGAGAATTTTTCCATCATAGTTAATGACTGCAGGGATTTGGGTGGGGAAATTATGCTGAGTGCTGCTGCAGAAAAAATGTGTTACAACAACTTTTTAACTTAATTTCATGGAAACTTCTCGAATAATGAAACTAAAAAAAGTGGAGCGTGATCTAAAATGATCTTCTTTGCTCTGCATCTGGCAAGATGATGGAAAGCGCATGAAATTTTTAAAAAATCCTGACTTTTGTATAACTGTAGTTTAAAGCGTTTGTTTGTGCAAGAAGTTATGATACTTTAGAATTATGATTAGATATTTTGAAGAATTTAGAAAAAAATACTGCGGTGATTGTACCAAGCTCACAGCATACAATTCCGACTTTAATTTCGGTTGAATGATGATTCAAAAGTATTCATTGATGAGTTAAGTACAGGCTGAAGACAATCTCAAGCAGGATATTTCTTGTTAAAACAGGAGGTGATAGAAATGCCTCCGAAAATAAAAAATTTTGCCACTTGAGTCAAAATTCCTCGAAGCTCAGTTCAATAATCCTCTCAGGTTTAGCATTTCTACGAATTTTGCTCCTTTGAGAAGTCACAAAGGCATCATTACCTTCCGGTATTACTTGGAAAAACTGACTTTTTTCAAGAAATAATGAGCGCTCCCTATTTCTGTCGGTAATCTGTGGTCCTACAACTAATGCTTTTTGATTGGAGACGATGTGGTGAAAGCTATAGAACAGGTTGAGAATTTTTATCCTGTTTTGGAGTTAGAGATCAGGGGTTGGGTTCCGTATAATTGTTTGTGTTATCTTAGCTTCACTGTTGACAGCGTAAGTTCTTCTGAGTCAACTTGAGTTGCATATATTGTACATTGTAGTGTAGTCAAATCGGGGTAGATGTACTTACGCGGTCAGCCATACGCTGTGACGATGCGAATTGTTTGAGTATCGAATTTCCGGTAAATGAAAAATCTAAAATCTAGTAATAAAAGGAGACTTATCATTCAGTTGAGTTGTTAAAAAGGACGACAATTTTTTCTAGTTTTCCGTATGTATGTGCAATTGAAATGAACATGTTTCATGTTTGTTTCACTCTAGTAAATTCTTGATAGTTATAATTTGCAAACAACTTTTAGCAAGTATTTTAAAAAAATTAGCTGCTGACATCAAGTTAGGTTATAAAACTCTACCCGACCTAAAGGCAATCCAAACTTGGAGCCTCCTTTGTGATGAGATTTTTGACCCTTATAAGGGAAGACTTATTTTTCTGATATCTAAAAACTTTTCGACATAATTAGCTCGAAACTTCGGCGAAGAAATCTGTGTGCAATTTTTATTCACCTCTTTTTTATTTTGAAAAGTGAAGTTACGTAGTTGCAAAGTAGCTCTATCTAAAACCTTTCATCAAAATATCCTCAACATGTGCATTGCTGCATTGCAGTTTAAAGAGTTCCTGGAGGCTTAGAACGTCTGCCGATGACGTTAAGAAAGAAAGACGATGCATTGTCCGTGACGGAGATGGCAAAACGCGGGACAATGTGACGCGTGTTGGGTCACACACAGCATTCTCTTCCGTGTTCTGGCCCTGTTTGGTTAGAGCAGAGCTTCTCAACTTCTCTATCGTTGTGTACCCCCTTAGATTACTTGTGTTTCTTCATGTACCCCTAGCACAGTTAAAGGCTTAAGAAACTGTAAAAATACACTCAATGATAAATAGTTATTTGTACTTATTCTGTTGTTTTTAAATATATATTGTTCATATTAACATGTGAGGGATGTTAAATGTACATGTACCCCCGGTTGAAAAGCCCTGGGTTACAAAAATGGTTACCATCAGTTGCTTCTTCCGTGTTGAATGCCATCAAAACCTAAGTTAATGTCCCCTAATTTTAACGAAAAAGAAGCTTTGGTTCAGAATACTGAATACCAACGTATAAAATTGATTATAAAGTGAAAGATTCAATTTTTGGATTATTTACATTAAAGGCATTTATCTAGGCATTTATTAGTACGGTTATGGAACTGGTAGCTTTATAATTTAAAGTCCCGCATGACGACCCTTTGAATTTATTTTTTAACGTAAATCTATTCTAAATTGCAAAACCATTGGTCGTGTAGATTCTAGTGTGAATATCGCTGATAACAGTGAATGATTGAAGTTTAAATGATAAATGCTTTTTATTTAACAAAATGACTATAAGTACTCCAACGGAAACTACAGACGAATGTTTTAAACATTTGAGTCCATTCTTTGGATGTAAGTTTTCTATCTAGTGATTATATCACTCTCTAATCTGAAACACTTCTTACATTATTTTAAGAAAGTGGTCATTGCCTCCAGAAACTTGCCTGCAATACACAATATTTTTTAATAACTTTGATTAGTGAAAAATGAATGTTGTAAGAAATACTCGCAAACAATCATGAACTGGAAAACTTTTTCCCTCCTCTTCTCCAGAAACAAAAGTGATAAAAAAATGCGGTTTTGTCATCAAATGTGATGCTTTAAGCTGAACAGGAAATTCTAGAATTTATGACAACAGCTAAACTAGTGTAGCTTCAAAAAAGGAAACTAATATTTTCGTTTTTCTAACTTCCTCTAAAGAAGCACCGCGTCAGGCGCTCATTGTTAACCATTTTTTCCGAAAATCCTGCATAGAGTTTCTTTTAAATAGTCGAGCATTTTCAGTGAATTTTTGCTATTCAAATTGAATGTAGCTTGAAGCAAGCAAGAGCAAACAACCACAGAAACGGTCCGACCCCAGCACAAGGTCCTGCAATCTATTGACTTGTTCCCCAAAAAGCAGCAGAGACTTTGTAAAGAAACCGACCCTACGACCTCGGCTGAATATTTCTTGGAAGCTCAGCGGAATCGAGACTCAGCTTCGCAGATACTCTTGATTGATTGGCTAGTCTGTAAAAAGAATTAACGCTTTCTGAGCTCCTGAAAAAGGTGTTCGAAAACAAAAGACCCGTTTTTTGAAGTAAGAGGGCAATTATTGTGAGATCAAAGCTCAGAGGTGAACTAATGGCTTCCAGAATAGCGTAAATAATTATTTATACAACCAAGACTAACAATAATTTCTGCCAATACTTATATCATCACAACAAAAAAAACTTGGGTAATCTGATTAAGGATTTTTTCCAAACTTTTGGGCTCAGCTGTCAGTGAATTTGGCTGACCGGTACCAAACTGCACTGGACGGGCCACGTGCTATTGTTTGCCAAAAATCCAAGTTGTATGCACTTCAGAAGTTCCGGGTAGTTTTTACCACACTAAGCTGCTGTAGTGGATATAATCGATTCGCTGTTGCAAAAGCTATTGGCAGTTGAAGTTAAAGTTGAAAATGAAAACCAACAGTGTCGAGCCTTCGACCTGACTAGTAAGTTAGTTTAATTAAATTAGTTTAAGTAGTGGAATATATTCACAAGGCGTGTTTCTGTATAAGAACCCAAGCGTATAGACGCTGTGAGTTGAGAAGCGAATTTATGGAAGAATATAAAAGAAAAAGAAGAATGTGGTAGGTGCTGAAAAACAGGACAACAGGGAAGCGAAAAATGAGGGTTTCTAACATAACAAAAAGCCATTATATTCAATTAAAAGAAGGCCTACCTCACTATTAGCTCGGGACCTCATATTTTCCCCATTGGAATGTTTATTCCCAACCAAACATAAAAAAACTCGTGTCTCCCTGAGGAGTACAACCGTCAGTGACCAATCGGGCTCTCAGGAATTTCAGGATTGTGTTGATCAGCATTGGGGCGCACATTTGAAACGATATTGCGGAGTTGATGCCTGAATATGCTTCAAATTATAACTTCACGTTCATACTTTAGTAACAAGTAAGCAGTACAGCGTTACATAGGGCAAAAAAATGATTAATCTCGATTTACTTCTCATATATTCTTAAACTTTCAGGATGTTATTGGAGAGTTTGATGTCCTTTTCATGGGTGTTTTGTTCCTCACATGATTCATTTTTTTATGCTGAACTCCAATTTTGAGACTAGGAAAAGAACCGGATTCACTTTCAATAATTAATAACGGGCATACTCAAAAGCCTTCGGGAATGAAAGAGGCGGTCCTGTTATGACACGCCACTCTATCCTGCAAATGAATCAAGATATAGTTTTCTAAAACTTCTTGTCATTTGACAGTACTCGTATTCGTGCACCTAACGAAATGGATTTTGATTACTCTCGATTGATGACGACCGAACATAAAAAACGAAAACAAAACAAAGGGTCACTTCTCCTGAAATGGTTACTCAGATATCATTGACGCAGTTTTCCTCGAAGATCGGGCTATCAGAGACAGAGCATCAATCATTTCGATCTCTCGTTAGTCCGCTGAGAAATGAAGACGATGGATGGTTTCTCCCTCGTGAAGATGGTGCCTTGCAGTAAGTCGTCATTTTTTTCGATTCAATAAGAACTTGCTTCCTCGATACATGTCTTCAAATTTGCTTGTAGAAGCTATTACAGTTTTTTTAATGCTCTATCGTGTCATTTTTAAATCCTTGAAACTTTTTCTCTGCATGGGAAGCAATTTCTTGGCAAAATTTTTCGACGATTTTTAGAACTTAAGCTTCATTTTTCCCTCGAACATCTTTTTCTTGTTTGAAACAAAGATATTGTAGTAGACGTTGAAGAACTTATCTAATCTGACCAGTGATGAACTTATTTTCATCATATAAAACTGACTCCAAAACTCTACGCTCTCTAATTCGAGATTAACATCCCATAGAACAAATATCATCTGAATTCTCATCAGAATACAAACTTTTACTCCTATTTTGAATATCATTCAAATCATGTTAATGATGTTGTTAGCCTTTTCATTAAAGGTTGTTATATAGTGAAGTAGGCATCGTTGTGTTAATGGGATTTCCGGAGCTGAGGTTTGCGCGTCACCGGAAGACCTTTGATTGCGTCTTGTCGGATGCCTTATCGCGTTCAGGTCACATGTCTTTATGGGACCTCTGGCGGAAGCCGTGCCTTGGGGGCGCATCGCATTGGCATGCACCGGAAGAGCCTTGTTTAACTTCCGGGTGCTGTAGTTTTTAAACAGAGTCGGTGTATCGATGAGTCAGTACAAGATTAGGAACCAAGCTGAGAGTTTCCTTCTCCTCCTCTTTGAAGTTAAGGCTTCAGATACTGTAGTTACAGCTACCGATATCTAAACCTCGTGTCGCGCTGAAATCCACGACTCAATAAAGGTAGAAAGATCACCACTTTTCAGCAAACTCGGGACCAATTTTTATTTTTTTTCAAAACGGTGTACTTGCTTTAATTTTAATGGCTTGGGTCGCTGCTTGGAGTAGACACTTATGATATCTGTCTTTCAGAACACGAATTTAAAGTATGTCGGTAGAACTTGACAGCTTCGTTCCACAGCACGAATACAGAGTGTCCTGCAAAAATGGCTCTTATTTTCAAATAAATTATACCTCTAGTTCAAATTTAGATATTTTGAGTCTGATTCATGTTACTGAAACTTTGTGATTTATTCCGGTGGACAAAAATTATTAATATCTACAGAATATCTACTGCGCAGTAGGATGTTGAATGAACAGAGCACAGCATGCGTTGTGACAAGAAAATCATAGAAATACGGCACAAACCTTAATATGTAAATCCAATGGTTATTAATAATAGTTAAACATTGTATCCTACATTCGTACGAGTATTTAAACCATATTTCCGTTAATAGCGTCCGTTAATAAACGTTAATAGCGTGCGTCATGAGCTCATGATATGGCTTAAATATTGTACAGAAGTTCAAGAAACAAATTTCAAATGAATATTTCGCTTCGCAAATCGGAAGGTAACTTGTAAAGTAGGTGAACAGGCACGTAGTTGGTGCTGAACCCTCTAAACGCCCTCGTTTTGGTACTCATATTACCGTCATTACAACTCTCACCAATAAACTGGCACTGGCATTATGTAGTCACCTAAATCAGTGTTCGGGAGAAACTGTCACTCGGCAGTGCCCTTCAAATAACACATTAGGGAATACATTTAATAAAAACTACAATATTTTAAGGCTATTTTTGAAAGCGGACCGAAGAGTCTTGTGGGGCATTAAAGGGTGTGTGTAGGGGCCTGTGCTGTCCTATCCTGGGGAGCCGAAGTGCAACTACGTCACCCGGGCCTGAAAAGTTATTTGGGGAACCAGTGATGTCCTTAGATCCTTAACTGAATAGGATAATATTTCAGCATGAGTCAAAGATGAAAATAAGTCAGGCTAAACTGAAAATAAATATATTTCAGCCTTAACTAAAAATGAAAATGTTTCAGTCTAAAATAAAAATGAATATAATTAAGCCTAAACTAAAAATGAATATATTTCAACCTAAACAGAAAATGAAGGAAACTAAAGCCCACGAACACAAGATTAGACAAAAAAAATTTATACCAAGAAAGTAGATGGACGTGTTACATATTTCTTTGATACCACATAAACACCTACTTGGAACTGTCGCTCCTTCTAGAGAAGCTGTTCCGTGTCAAGAAAAGCTCGAAAAATACGAGGCTCAGCGCTGCAAGAGGTATAGACCGGTTGAAAAAAGCTTAGACATGCGGCAACCCACAGCAAATATTGGCAAAAGAACTTTATGAGAGACGTTGGCAATATGAACGAAAACGCAAGGTTAAAAGCCCGCTGAATAAAGAAATATTACGAACAAATTTTCCAACTTTAATAGCACATTTTGTTGGTCTCGACTTCCTCTTTCTTTTGGGGGTAAAAAAATATGAAGTAGGAAACAGCAATAAAAAGGAGTTCAGGTAGACATGATGTGCTGTAAAAGTTTCAATTTATTTACGCTAGAAAAACTCAGCAAGAAAGTTCAAAATCCGATACAAAACTCAAGAACCGTGGTGGGTGAGCATCCCTTTTGATAATAGAACTTTTAATTGATTTACAGAATAAAAACAATAACTGATTTTGAGCTCTTTCAAATTACCTGGAAACGTCATTTTTCCTGGGTTGCAAATAAAAATGAGGCCATTTGTTAAAATTGAATTAATTTAGTTGCGCCTGAACACCTACAATCCCCTTTTCCATATTTCAAAGTTGTTGACTGGTTGGTTGGTGCGTGTGTCTGCCCCGTTGATAAGGATGTTTAATTACCGTATCTGTTATACGAGCTTCACCAGTGCACAAGTTCAGAAATATTTTAATCGCGTGTGTTATTAGAATGGATATATTTGTTCGTCATCCATATCATGAAGAATAATTAAGGAAAATATCGAACCCCGTCGTTAGCGGGTGCCGAACTAGGGAATTAGCTTTCTCGATTACCAGAGGACTTCTAAGAAAATGAAAGAGAATAAACAGAAGCGGCGTTCATGTATATATATTACGGGAAAACAGATAATCAGAAAAAATTACACAGCGGGGGACTTCGGAATCAAAACTATACCATTTACAAGTTGATTTGCTTCAAATGAATTTGGATTTGTTCCTCGTGAAAATATAATTGCTCCAAGTTAATTTTAATTTGCTCCTCGTGAAAATAGAATTGCACCAAGTGAATTTTGATTTGATCCTCGTGAAAATAGAATTGCTCCAAGTGAAATTTGATTTGATCCTGGTGAAAATAGAATTGCTCAAAGTGAATTTTAATTTGCTCCTCGTGAAAATAGAATTGTTCAAAGTGAAATTTGATTTGCTCTTTTCAATTTTAAATCATCACATAAGAATTTTGTTGGCTTTATAATGTTATTTGAAAGAACCTTATTGAAATTTATTTTTTCTTCGTGAAGTGACTCTATTCCAATAATGCGTACAAAGATACAGAGTTTTTGCTGAGTATAATTCACAAAAAATACAGAATATATGTTTCGTTGTAAGAACCATTACTCATTATCAAACCATTACACAAAGGAGTCGTATCTCAGACACATCGACCAAAGCAGCATCACAGAGATACTTCCACGTTGCACATAGTAGCACATCACGTCACACCTTGTGTAGACATGCTACTGTCATCAGCAATATGTGTACACCTCAACTCAAACATCTTCATCTTTCAGAAACCAAAACCTTCAAGATGAAGTATAATTTCGAGCTATTATCAAACAATTAAATTAAATTCAACTTCTGGTTAACACATATGAAAATTTATCAAATTATTAGTTGCGAGTGAATTACCAAAGCTTTAAGAGCTTCATCACTCATAAATTTGTCTTATTTTTCGTTCAGTGACACTTGAAGGTTAGCTGCGGCTTTGATTAGATATGCAACTATACGTGTAAAAAACTCAGTAAAGGTGCTCGTTCGAACACGCAGAACTGTGAACAAGTCTTTTTACCAAAAATATTTAGTAGTTTAATCACTGTACCCTATTAAAACCTTATATTCGAACAATTTACTTGATTTTTATTATTCGCTGAGAGCCTGCAATACGTAATTCAATCATTACTGACTATAGAAATGCGTGACATTGAATTGTGTGAGTTGGACCACTAAACGACTGGACAAACTGTACAAACATCAAAGGTGCAACTGCAATGGCAGTGGCTTTGACTTAACTGAATCAAAACGACTCCTCTTTCGTACACATTGAGCAGCCATTGAATGAGTAGAAAAGAACAAGTTTCTATTTTTCAGTTTTTTAATCTAATCCATCTCCGTTGTACTTACTAATCTGCCTTCCGCTGCAGCTGGGCGCATGAAGGTTTTATTGAGGCAGCTCAGGGGTAATGAATGAAAGGATGAATGGAAATAAAAGAAAAATTTTCAAAGGCCTGAAGGGAATTGGACAGGCCCCTACGACAATTTTTTTGAAGCAAGCTGCGTTTGTAGCCAATAGCAGCAAACTCCCGCGCGTCATCTGAAAGTCATTCCGCCATTATAGTGTTTCTGATTGAGAAACTTTTAACGTCGTGTTTGTTTTTCCTCACAGTGAACCGGCTTGCTTCTCCTGCACGCATAAGGGGACTGCATTTCAAAAACAATTTTTACACAGTGTTAATAGCGCTACATAGCGCGATAGAACACTGGCTCTCTTGAATCGAAACTATCGTTTTCACTTCTGGAACTCCATCGTCATTCCCATTAAACGGTCTTTATTTTTCGTATCGAGTGTGTGCGTTGTTTTCAAACGTGTGCATATTTTCTGTATCACAATTTGGAAGCAACGCCTCTGAAGATAACTCGAGAAGACGATACCGAAAGTCCAAGCGGAAGACAAAATATGAAGATAACACGGGAAGACAACACAGGAAGACAACACGGGAAGACAGCACAAGAAGACAACACGGGAAGACAACACAGGAAGACAACACAGGAAGACAACACGGGAAGACAGCACAGGAAGACAACACGGGAAGACAACACGGGAAGACAACACGGGAAGACAACACGGGAAGACAGCACAGGAAGGCAGCACAGGAAGACAGCACAGGAAGACAACACAGGAAGACAACACAGGAAGGCAGCACGGGAAGACAACACAGGAAGACAACACGGGAAGACATCACAGGAAAACAACACAGGAAGACAACACAGGAAGACAACACGGGAAGACAGCACAGGAAGACAACACGGGAAGACACACGGGAAGACAGCACAGGAAGGCAGCACAGGAAGACAGCCCAGGAAGGCAGCACAGGAAGACAGCACAGGAAGACAACAAAGGAAGACAACACAGGAAGACAACACGGGAAGAAACATAAGATGTCTGAGTTTGCGGTATCATGGATACCAAATTCCTCAGTGTATTGAAAGATGGCCTTACATGCATTGATATGTTTGACATTTTATCAGGATAGATTCGGTAAGGACATGATAGGTTAGGATAGGCAAGTAATGTTGACGGAATTTTTTCACGGATCCACTTGGCTTAACGATGACATAGTCAGTGGAATTTCCATGGGTCCTGCTACTACCTAATAATACTCATGGCTTATTTGTTTGGAGTCCGCTCCTTCCATTTCTCTGTCACGCTCATAAGGATAGGGATAATGACCGTATCTGTGATACGAGGTTCACCAGTGCGAGAGTACAATGATATTTTTTATCACGAGTACTGTTAGGATTTATTTTTGTTAGTCATCCACGTCTGGAAAGTTTATTCAAGAAAGGTATTCAATCCGTTCATTTTTAGTGGGCCGTGCACACTATATAGTATTCCATAATTTCACACGTCATCCTTTTTTGTTTTAATTTTCAAAAAGAATTTCATTGATTGAGCCCCCCCAAAAAAAATGTGGCTCAAGCAGAAGAGACACCATGCGCCTGAAAACGATATGTACGATATGTTCTGCCTGCCGTTATAGTCCAGGACCTAAGTCACAAGCTTCATTCCCTCCGAGGTTGCGGAGAGCTTGATTATGATTTCACGCGATGCCGAGCTCACTGAGAAGTACTGCATATTTCCAGGATGCGGCGCTGAAATGAATTCCGTACTCGACATCACCACTAAAATCTTTCCTAGATTAATTTTCTAGTGCAATTTTCTTTCCTCATTTATAAGAGAGGAAGATTAATGGGAGGCCAAAGCCGACGCTCTGGGACGAGTCAACTTTCGTCAGCGGCTTTGCATGCACCGTCGGATCTAATGAGGTCTCCGCAATGCGATAACCTGCTGACGACGACCAAACCACAGGAAGCAGTGACGAAATGTGAATGCATGTCACTGAACATTTTTTCTATAGGAGATGTTTTATTGGGAGTAAACGAGGAATCTTTACGATAAGAGTGGAGTTCAAAATTAATTAGGAAGTTGTGTCTAATGGAATATTGTGAATATTTGAAGAAATATCCCTCAGGTGTGTATTTTTGAGAGTCTAAATCAGCGGTTTATAACCTGAGGAGAATTCCTCATTGGTGGGGAATGGCGGAGTTGCCAGGTGGGGAATTTTGTGTATTTGTTACCACCCATAAAAAATAGACAGTATTTTAAAATTTAATGCATTATATCCAGATGTTGACTTAATTTACAAATCACAACCATTTACAGATTGTTTTAAAAAGAAAAACAACCCTAATGAGGTGTTGTATGTCATGTTCGGGCAAAAGTGACAACACTGTTGGGTTAGGAATGTCACAGATAAGTAAAAGGAAGATGCTGTGGTGGGGAATGCTTCATTTCCCACAGAAGCTGTGGTGGGGAATCGAGAGTTGGCTTACTGAAAAGTGGGTAAGGGAAAAAAGGTCGAGAACTAATGATCAAAATGAAAATTTAACTATTAAACAGAAGAGTCGACATAGAGTCATCTACCTCACATCGTGCAGGAGAATACATCGAGAGAGTGAGTGTGGAACGCATTTTAATTCTTGAGATTTCAGACGAGCTCAGCAGCATTAGGTGGTATAAATACATCAAATTTCTATTTACAATCAGATATTGTCCTGAATTTTTCAGTTTAGTGGCAAGTTTTTAAATTTGGCGCCTGAAACACCATATATTTACAGTACTAACATCGTAAAAATATGATACAGTATATTATTTCACGATTATTTGTTCATTGTTAGTAAAAATATTGAATCGGCAAAATGGATCACATACAACACAGGCTGTTACGAGCAAATGAGAACAAATGCACAGGTATGAAATTTTACTAGGCCTCAGTCTTGTATTCTTCCTAAAGATATTGCTTGAGTACTTGTACACTGCGACAACAAGACACAGCTCACAATTTTGTGCACGGTATTTTGAAATGCTTCACGGCGCATTGAAATTCGAACTCTGATTTTCAGAATTTTCCTATTCATGCTCAACGGCGATTTAATTTAAACAAAAAATGGAGTTTTGAAAGAATTTAAGCAGGTTTCCCTCGAGATTCTCGGGTTTTTTACCTTCGACATTTGGTCATAGCATGGGATGCCAGCACCAGGGCCAATAGATAACACTACATTTTACGAATAGGACTGTAACTCAGCAGAGATGTATGGAACTCCCATGCATGAGAACCTCATGAGCAGCACATTCCTACGGGACTGAAATTAGAGCAGTCAAACGCACACGGCATTTAATTGAACCAACATGATATGAAACATGAATAGACGAAAATACATTCGTTTCAAAAACAGCATCATGTAGCGCACAAGGGAGATTTAAAATAAGGAAACCAGTCCCGCACAACTGCATAGAAAGAAGCTCTCTCGATTATTGGGTGCATTTTTGAACGGAAATATCGTAGTATTTATATATCTGGAATCTGGAATTCGGTATGGCTTCCTGATTTATGAAGAGGGAGGTCCTGCACACGGGGCCCGGTATCTGGAGAGCCTGCAATCCATTTAGGAACGTAGTTCGTCCGCCATCAATCTTCCCTCGTTTGAGCGCAACATTTCTTGTACAACGAGGAGTCACTGCTGGAGTTCCTGTGTTATTCATTCGGGTCATGAATGAATTCCAAGATGAGACACAATTCCTCGAGCTCCGAGTGTTTTATGTTGCTGGTATTTTACCAACATTAGTGAAACAATTACTCCCTACATCAATTAAACAATCACTAACAACATCAATCAAACCATTACTACCAACATCAATCAAACAATTACTACCAACATCAATTAAACAATCACTAACAACATCGCATTAGAACTATTTCACATCATCACTGGCATGCCCGGCAGAGACCGGTGTTGTTCTAGCCCGAGAGCGAGAGTTATCTCATGTCTCCAATAAAAGTTAATCAAAAGAATCAGTCAATAGAGAATGTCGCTTTATCTAATGCTCTCTTCTTCTCTACATCAGAGACTCCGTTTAAATGGATAATTGAACGTTCTTTAAAACTCGAGCAAATGAGCCCCCAGAAGACGCAATTGTTAGTCTCTTTTGTCTTCAATATTTATGATTAAAAAACTTAAGGAAAGTTTAGGCATCTGTTGCAAACTCAGCTTTCCGCCATGTCGTTTTTGAGGCGTTTAGCCCTTCAGAAACTTTGGGATTAGATTTGATTATGGGTTGGTTTAAGCCTCCCTATCGCAACCAAAGGGTTCCTGAGAAAAGAATGAAGACGTCATTTAGAATGGGGTTCATGGAATGCGGAATCTATGCACAACGTGTGTTCTCACACAAGATGCTTTAGGGCATAGAAACAGTAAGTTGGAAAAGAAGATTCTAAAACAAAATAAAAGTTGAAGATGGATATCAGAGGTGCTGAAAAACTGGGCAACAGTGAACCGAGAAAAAATGGTCCTTATCAAAACGGTAGCCTTATTCCCTTTCAACGGAAAAAAGGCCGACCTAACTCTCTGTTCGAGATCCCCCATTTTTACCCTGGCATTGCTAATTCCCACAGACCCAGTAGTTTTATCCTATTCGGAGGGAGAAATTTTATAAAATTGAAAACGTAACAGCCTAACGGAAAGATTTATGATATTTTCACAGACATATTTATGCTCAGAAATACGAAGTATTTACCTCCTACAAACTCATTTTCTTGCTGTTGATCTAGCTTCACAAAAAAGACATTAGCAATGCTGCGCAGTGGAGACGCCAGGAACATTTCCTCTCTTGTTGGATAGTTCTATGTATCGAGATAGACAAGTTTTTGTGAGGACAGTGAGTGGTTTTCAACTGGCAACTTCTGTAAGAGCAGCTCAAAATACCTCTTTCAACATGGGACGGAATTGACATATTGTTCCTTGAGGCACACGAGGAAGGAGAATAGATTGTTTTTTCCAATAAGTTTGAGGTTGTGAAGGACAACGTGTGCTCGACCGTTTGATAGCTCTGCTCCGTGGCTATTTTGGACGTATGCAAACATCGCTCCTCATTTGTGCTGTATGACTTCAACATTTTCGTGTGATCAATCACATTTTAAAATCATTTAATATATCATTTGAAATGGAAATGAATGTTTATTGTATCATTTGAAATTGAAATAAATGTTTATTGTATAGTATCATTTGAAATAAATCTTGTTCATGAATCATTTAGCTCTACACACGATTTAAATTTTTCATTATTTAAAGAAATCGTTTTTCTTGCTAAGATGTTTGTCACGAGAAATTGGCCCTCCTCCTTGTTAACACTTCATTAACAAGAAGAACAGGTTCTCGGAATTGAGGGAATGGCGCACCTCTAAGTTACATAAACCACACAAAATTAATGAATAATAATCGGCAATTACAGTACATATACTAAAAAGAAAAGGTACTCACCGACGACAGCTGACCCACTTACAACGCGTTTCTGTGCGCATCTGAACTGCTGGAAGGCCTATTGCGAGGGAATGTATTAATACTGCTTCTAATATTGTGGGGCATGATACACAGGATAAACTATGCTTAACATTTATAATTTCCAGCTATACGTCATACAAACATTAAGGAGCGTACACACAATGAATGGTGTTAGGAATAATGCCAATTAAGTAATGGAATCAAATGGCATACGTCAAATGACTTACATCACATAATTATACCGCAATATTGGCTGGCCGGCCGCCGCTAAGTTTACAAGAGTTACACATGAGAATTCATCTATCTTGTCCTATTTCTATCTCAGTTGTTCCAGCAGCACAGTGGGCAATGGTCACTTCAACCACAAACATTCGTCCGCGACTCGCTTCAGTTCAAAGGACTGCCTTATTCACTGTTCAGAAAATGTCTAGTGATGACGTTATTTCGCTTATTCCGCTTCAGTATATTCACACGTCGATTTCCTTTCATTCGAGCTGACCAATCCTCAGACATATGACTCCGCCCCACCCTCCCCAGAGACGTTGCGCCTAAGTGTTCCATTAATTGATTCCCACGCTGCGAGTTTAATTTGCTCTTCCGCGTTTTATCTCTTATACTTCGCGTCGCGGCGTCGGTTGCAGAACTCCCTTTTGTTCGTTTCGCCGCCTAGCCTATTTCCTGAGGGTTGTCCTCTGTACTTATTTCCTCCCATAAGAATCCTCGGACCTTGACTGCGACCGCCTTCCCTCTCTTCTAATTGGTAGTACCGCATTCTCACGCCCTGCTCCTTCGAAAACGACCGTTGGTTTGCCGTATCTCTCGGCCTGAGTGTCTCGATTTATGTGTGACTACAAGGCGGCTTTGTTTTGCACATGGGTAGGCATTTTTTTGACCGTCTCAAGTTTCCCAAGGGCTCGCCCGAATGAAAAAATTTGCTAACACCAAAAAATAGTCCCCTCCAGAAACAACACACAATGTAAACAGCAATCGTTTGGGCTCTCGCATCTTATCGCGGCCTACTAACATTGCTGCGTCAACACATACGGCATAAAAACACACATGTTGAAGCGACCCTCCTGTACTGCTGGGATTTTCTGAGGTATTTCTAAGTAAGCCAAACAAAGCCAGACATTTATTACACACAATTAAATTTTTTTTCTTAAATTCTCATTTTTAATTCGCAAAATTGATTATTCTTAACAGATTCTCGACATGTTCCTCAAAGAGAATGTTTAATATGACACTCTTTCTAATATTAGAAGTTCACAGTATAATAGCATATTTCAGGAGAAAAACGTTCTGAACAATGAAATTACGTTAGAGCTCATTTTGAATGATTCTATAAATCGAAATGCCTGCACTTGCATGCCAAGAAATGGCTTGAAATAGTCACAGCTGCTGAGGATTAATGAATAACCATACTTTGCTAAGTTTAAACCAATTAAAAAAAATCAGATTTTTACTCAGCTTATCGAAATAATACAAAACCCCCTCATATTTAAGAAGCACGATGCCGTTACGACTGAGATCATCACCTCTTGTGTGTGTGTTGACGCTCTTCGTCTTCTGCGCCCAACAGGCTGGCGCTTCAGGCCAGTGAGGTGCTATCTGGTGGGTGACATTTGATCTCTGGGCTGCTGGGAGAACTGGACGTTGGCTGGAACATCAACTTCTGGAATGAATACAAATCTGCCAAGCAGCTGCTGGAATGATTAATTCTGCCAAGCGACTGCTGGAATGAATAATTCTGCCAAGCAGCTGCTGGAATGATTAATTCTGCCAAGCAGCTGCTGGAATGAATAATTCTGCCAAGCAACTGCTAGAATGAATAAGACTGCCAAGGAACTGCTGGAATGGATAATTCTGCCGAGGAACTGCTGGAATGAATAATTCTGCCAAGCAACTGCTGGAATGAATAATTCTGCCGAGGAACTGCTGGAATGAATAATTCAGGCAAGGAACTGCTGGAATGAATAATTCTGCCAAGCAACTGCTGGAATGAATAAGACTGCCAAGGAACTGCTGGAATGAATAATTCAGGCAAGGAACTGCTGGAATGAATAAGTTTGCTAGGCAACTGCAGGAATGAATAAGTCTGGCAAGCAACTTATCGAGGGAATAATTTTGGAAGAGTACTTCTAAGAAAAGATTCGGTTATGAAAAAAATTATAATTGCCCGCAAGCGCACGATGAGAACTAAATTTCAGCTGTCAGCGAAAAGGCTCGATGCATTGGGAGAGCATCGAGTGTAGACTAATATATGAATTCAAATAATAAAATTTAAGTATTTCCTATTTTTATACACTTATAGAACATCACAGGTAAGTTTTCTTCGTTCTGATACATTTTTTTGCAAGACCCAACGAGATCAATGTTTTAGTAAAGTCTCTGGCTTGTGAGAAAACCCGTAAATTTCGTAAATATTCTCGTAGAAATTTGGCGGCACTGAAACTTAGTATTACTGATGCGCACTTTTGAAGCAATCCTTTTAAGAAAGAAAACACTCGTAGGCTTGCAAAGCACACAAGCATAAAGCCGGTGACTAATTACCTCAAATTAGCATCATTTTATCCAATTGTTACATCATTGCCGAAGTCAAAGCAACATCAAAACTCTTCTCTTCAACTTAGTGAACGTTATAAGAGAAATTTTGAATTTCTCTCAAGTCCCAACTACCGTAAATACCGTAAGTGATTGTTGATGCAAGCTCAGGCCTCATTTAAAAAAGTAATCGGCCGAGGCATAACGGAACAGAGCAAGCTGCTTACTAGCGCTCTAGTAAGAACATCAATTCTATAAAATTGAATGAAATGAGTACGATGATAAAATTTTCGTTGAATGTAACGAGCTTCCCTAAGATAACGTGTCCGCTGAGAAATATTGAGCTTTTATAGGGGATGTTGTACAACATAAAATGACACTTCAGAATTTAGGTGAGTGCGAGACGTGATGAAGCAGCTCACGTGAGGAAGTAGAAACTGTGATCCAATTCTGTGGGAAATTGGTCGTGCTGAGGAGCGGTCAAAAAGCTGGCGTCCTCGTATACAGCTCGTCCCTATAGAAGGCATCGATGAGATAATAAAATAAAATACGAAGAAAGAAGCTACGTGACAAAGTTGAAAGTTTCAGAGGCAGGCTTCGGGGGGTAACTTAAGCACAAGGAGGGCACATTAAAAAATTAAAAAAATTAAAATTAAAAAAATGCTATTTGCTTTCATCGTAGCTGTTATATTAAGGCGAGGACGATGTTTGTTTCGTTACAGTATCTTGCAGGAGACATGTTGCGAATTAATATAGTCAGGGGACTTTCCCATCTCTTTTGTTTTTAAAAATTTGACCATCTTACATGCTTTTCTGCAAGTATGACCTTGAGAAATCTAAAAAAACATTGAATGCTAGATTTGGGATGAGTAAGTTTGAAGAAAATGGATAATTTTGGTTTAAAATTATTCATTCACGTAAAGTATCAAAAGTATCAAAGTATTTTCTGTGTAATTTAAACTAAAATTAAAAACCAGCATTAGAATTACTGAAAATTTACTTTACATCGCTGGTGATCAGGTCACATTCATGGAGAGTTCAACTTTGATCTAAATGCTTAAAAATGATTAAAAATAAGTAACAGTGTTAGATCTTTAAATGCTTGATATTATCGTTTATGTCTGTTGTGCGCTTTCAGTTGTTTTCATTACCTTCTATTTTACTTTCCTCTCCTTCTTTATTGGAATTCATTTATTGCCACCGAACGCATGTACGATGGAGAATTTATTTCAGTAGGCAACGGCTCAGTGAAGATTAACTTTCCCAACCGAGAGATCAAGATGAGAAAGCTTAGTGCTCTAGAATCTGAGGCTTCAGCTATAAAAGTTAAAATAATTTTGGTCCACTTTATCCTACATATCTCACTCCAACTTTTCTTACATCTGTCACGACCTATCGGGAATAGATAAACTACACTTGGCTAAACTACTTCCACATTCATAGGGAAAGTCCTCTAGTACGCTAAATGCAATCCATTGAACTGAAATCCTTAGTTCTACTCACATAAAGCTTAATTTGAATTTTGAATGTTTAAATAAACAAAAGATATTTTGGACTTACGTAAAATTCCAGTGCGTGACCCTCGAAGGGGTGTCCACAATACAAAAATTCCTCTGATGACCCTTGGTGGGCAATGGTTAACATATGAGATTAATTACGAGATCATTGCGGATGAAATTAAAAGTGATTACTTTTCAAGGCACAAATTTTGTGATAAAATCCGTTTTTCAACTGATGTAATTTCCTTTAAAGTCACAAAAATTTTGAGCCGTTTCTCGCGTTTGTGGAACTTTCTTGAGAATTGTTTAAATTGCCACTTCGTCCAGGAATTTTCACCTTTACTGAATGTTAACTATCCTTTCATTCCGGAGCTCTCCAGCGGTTGAAACTCTGTCTCCTCTAATTAGTTGTTATTCCTCGGGCGATGCTCGTCTAATGCAGATCTTTGCCCAATATTCCAAGATCAAGGATTTTTTCTCAACCAAGGCCTTCAAGTTTCCTTATTTGGGGTAAAATTTCCCCCGAAAAAGAGCTTTAGCAACTGTGTTGGGTTGCAGAATATTGAGTGCTTTATTGTGATGAGATAAGCTCGCCTTCTTGCATCAAGGGCTGTTCTTCCCAGTTGTGATTGTGGCGTAATTGTGAACAGAGCACAAAAACTGAGATAACAGTGATGTCGTGCCAACTATTATGAGCCTAGCTGCCTTACTTTCCTACCAAAGATATACATCAAAAAGAATTCGTTGATTTTTTAAATTCTTCTTTTTATTTTAGCCAAAGTATCAAATCGCGCACCGGTCTTACCTACAGTGCAGTACATACGCAGCAAAATCAGGTTTTCATACAGAGCGTGGTTCGCTCTCCATCTTTCCTTGTAGTCGGTGCAGCGAACGTTGGCCTTTACGGTGAAGTGCTGTCAGTCAACACCCTGAATATCTCTCAGACAGAATGCGGGTGGCGAAACGTTTGAAGTTCAAATATCGTGTTAAAGCGAACACCTCGGAAAGGAAATTCGAAACTGCCTTCACACACCCGACGTGCTCTGAAAAACTTGCCGTTAGAGCATAATTTTTCAGATCGCGATAGCATGAATCACAACAAGCGCTTTAGCTCTCGCTTAGTTTGCGCTTAGTTTTAGTTTGTGCGTATGAAAGAAAGTTTTAAACTATATCTGACGTAAAAGCTGCAATACTTAAAGCTATAATCGGATTATTGATGCAAATTGTATGCCACTTCATCAAATAAATGCTCAAGTTCTCATTCCGTCAACATTCCTAAATTCCTTTGAGACCCCTAGGGCAGGGGTCCCCAAATTTTTCAATGTAAGGACCACATTCATTCCTCACATTCATGCGGGCCGAAGAAATAAAAAATAAAAATAACAAATCAGGGTCGACGATAATCAGTCGTACAATAATTATTTTTTCAAGGCCACCACACAAGAATTTGCTTGGCAGGGCGGATGATGTTATGGGGCGGGCCGGATATCGCCCGCGGGCCATATGTAGTTTGGAGACCCCTACCCTAGAGGATACTCTTTCTGATCCTAAATCGTTCAATCTATGCGCTTCGTTTGATTATTTTAAGGTTTACTGCACCCATACGAAGTGACGTGAGATGATTGTTAAACTTTCGAAAATTTCGTATAAGACCAAAAATCTAAATCACTTAGAATGAGTTCAGACACAGAGATTGCAGGCGTCCGAAGCATTATTGAAATTAAAGATCACTAGCATTTTGAACTTGAAGAACACGATCATATTTGAATGTCAAAATTCAACATTTCTGACCCCATGTCCTCATCATAAAACACAACTCGTGCAGCCAAGCTCAGTTCGTGCCTCATAATCTGTTCACCAGGAAACCGAAAACTTGGCTGAATTCGCTTTAAAATACATTGCTTCTTTGGACTTAAATTACGGGGAATATATTTTTGGTTCACGTAATTCATGCTATAAAATATGGACCCATTAGAATTGAGTTCATTTGAGCCGGTAATTATACATCTGAGCGCCTTTATTAATGAGAGGACGTCTTGATTAATGTGCAGTCAAGGAGTTGAGTACCGCGAGCTTTGATGAGTTACGTGTCTGCTATGGAGGCTTTGATGATGTCGGGCCATATCTACGTATTTCGTCGTAGGTAATAATTACCCTCTATTACCATCTAATAATTACCCTCTATTACCATCTAATAATTACCTTCTAATACCATCTAAAAATTACCCTCAATTACTATCAAATAATTACCCTCTATTAATATCCAATAATTTCCCTCTATTAATATCCAATAATTACCCTCTATTACAATCTAATAATTACTCTCCACTAATTATTCTCTATTCTACTCTTTATTAATTACACTCTATCAAAAATTATATTTCTCTAACATCACTTTTGATAACGTAAAGTGGTTATAGACAAGAAGCCATCATGTTTGGACTTAAATGAGTATTTCTGAAAATCAAATCAGCTTCAAGAAACGATTCGTAATGAATGAATTTAAAATCATTCAGTAATGAGAAATTATTTGCATTTGTAAAACTGTCCTCGATTATTTTCGTAACGAAAGAAGATTGTTACTGTGCGGAAGCCGTTCCTATTGCTGCTGGCTCTTTGGTTTTAGTTCGAATGCAAAGCTAGCTTGATCGCTTGATTTTCAACTGATCAGCTTCCACTTTTGTTAACATTAATATTTAATTACGCCAAGCTCTTAAAAGCTCTGGCAAGTTCTCAAAAGCAATCAAGTACTAGAAAGTGTTAGCCTTTGGTTCGATGCCGACTCGTCAGCTCGGTGTTTCTTCCGAGTCCAACGACTTTTACAGTCGTTGGTCCAACGACTTTCAAGAATAACGACTTTCAAGTCAACCACATTTAAGAATAACGACTTTCAGGTCAACGCCTTTCAAGAAAAGCGACTTTCAAGTTAACCACTTTTAAGAATAATGAATTTCAAGTCAACGACTTCCAAGATCCCTCCAGATCCTCGAAGAAGAAGAAGGTGTTTCTTCTTGCTGAGAAATAGAAAAAGTCAGGTGAAAGAAAAAGTACTGGCTAGAACACGGATTGACGTAATTGAGAGTTATTTTTTGTACATTGCTACGCATTTTAATACAATACCATGCAATGCCGCGAAAAACTTCTTGGGAATCAAACACGTTTTTCTCGACCACCCAACCTTCAACACACCATTCTTAGTAGAAAAGAAACTTTTAGTTTCTTATATTTGAATTTATTTAGCAATCTTTCACTATTATTCTTTTACCATGTGTGCAACAACCACAAATAGTGCTTATGCAGATATCTACGCATGTATATGTACAAGCAATTGTATACTGTATATATGCGTGAGTGTGTGTTTATATATATGAAAATGCACGAGCATTGGCGTGTGTAAAAATAGTAATAAAGTTGATGAACTATATTTATTTCATAAAAAAACTGAGAATTATCAGCTCTGCAACACTATGGTATTAAAGAGTACATTCTCATTAAATCTTACAACTGACTTTAACATTGGGAAGAGGTCATCTTGCTAAGAATTTTATGGTAAAATTGTTCGTTTTCGGAAAAGACTCGGGTAGCAGCTAACTTTATTGCCGCTAAGTGAGAGTTCAAATTAGGTCTTTCTTTTAATTCGACTTTCTGGTAGAGTGGAGCTCCAACGAAAAGAGGCTTTCAAATTTTATTATCAAGATCGTTATGAGCGATGACAGAGGGAATAATGCGGTAGGAGGAACAAAGTAGGGTCAAACCAGTCTTTTTTTCGTCGACCGTGTGGCAATGGTGACATCATGGCAACGAACCAATAGCAGCGCTCATATTCCACACTGCTAGCCAAAAATCTGACACCACTATTGGCCTAACGTTATTTCGCAATGGTGACGTCATTGAGTTTGTTTTGTTTGAAATTAGGCCGTTCTATCAGCCAGCCAAACAAATGGATATGTATTTTCCTCCATAGAAATGACTCTACCTTGTTTCTCCTACCGTGGGGAATATTGCGGAATAAAAGAAAAAAACTCAGATGAGACTTTTGGAAAAATCGGCACCAACGATTTTTTTCTGGAGTGTTTAAATGAGCAATGGTGTACCGTTAAAAATGACGCTGTTAGTTTCAAGCGAGAGGAAGGATCCTTCTGCTCAAGCTATTTTTGAATGAACAGAGAAAGTGTACGTGAGTTGCTTGGCTGGTCATTTGCTCTGACAATTATACTGTTTCTCAAAAAAGCTTCGTGCCTCATAAACACAAAGCTGAACGGTGAAAAATCACTAACGAAATAGTCATAAATTTGAATACAAATACTGAAGTCAGTTAAAAAAAAAACATTAAGTGAGCTTTTAGAATGAGACTCAACTCGATCGAATGGTATATTTTTCATTTAATGAATTCATAACGCTGGACTTGACAATTTACTGATGCACCAATGCTCTCATAAATGATGACGTTAGTTCTAAATTAGAGAAATAATCCTATCGCAAAAAATTTTTTCTGAACGAACATAGTTACAAGTATCTTTGAACTTGCTTCTTGGTAGGGCAGTACGCAGCTGCTAAGTGGTTTTGTCTCGTATTTGTGCAACGGATTAAATCTCGCAATTATTGTTTCAAAGCGTTGCGGACAGACGGACAGACATGAAAATGCGGTTCTAATTATAGAAAGCGTTAATTTAAGGCATACCAGATTCAAACTTGAGGGATGTTAATCTAATATTTTTGGTACGATAATTATTCAAAGTAAAAAAAGATCTCAAAAATAGCCGTCTAATCTGAGCGGGCTAACAGTAAGATATACGTAATAAAAAGTTCTCAAGTGATAATTTGCAGCAAACATCAATACAATATGATAAAAACAACAGGTGTTTCCTATAATTTAGAAGTAAATATGTGGCAGGTCTGTCAGTCAGGGTCGCGGAATTCTTATGTCCTAGGCTGCGCGACTCCCACTTCTCACCAACCTAGCCAACGTAAAAGCACGGGTGGAGGGCTGTTTCCCTATCTTCAGTTCACTCAAGGTTCCGTCTCGCTATTCCAACCTATCTCTGGAGCATCCAGGACTCCACTCAGCCAACAGATTCCAGCAAAGTCCCAGGCTTCGGTACGGTCACAGTCCAACAGGTTTACAGGCTTCCCAAATCACACCTAAGCATCAGCTAAGACCGAACTGTCCACCCGCAGCCCGAACAGTTCCCGTTAATTTTCCCGATCCATTAGGACTACTAGCATCCGTGGCGCTATTCAAAGGTAGGCTTTCTTGGAAAATAACTCACATGTAAAACCTACGTTTTATTGCCGTCCAACAAACGGAATATTGCACCCTCAAAACGTACTACTCACAATAAAACAGGTTGGTATTGCAATGCTACGCGGAACTATCCGATCCTACTTTGTGCATCGGCAAACTGTCTTACGGCGGGGTCATTTAGCACAGGACGTTAGCCTTTACTAATTAACCTGTCCACGCTCAGACCCACCATATCACGCACGAAGTAGTCACAGATGGAAAGTTCACACAGATCAATACAGAGACAGTTACCCCGACTTCTATTGGCTCCAATCCTCAACTCCCACCTATCTCCTGAAGCCTTCCACATGATCTCGCTATTGCGCGTAACAGGTCGATCGTGGATGTTCCTCTCCAGGATACACAGAAATCTCTACTCAAGCAACTTAAAGCATAGCACAGCTAACAATAATAAAGGAGCTTCAAGATAGTAGCGCACTACTATAAATATATAAATTATTGGATCAATTTACATATTTTTTGTACGCAATTTTTCCTGTGTTATTAGAATGGGTCTCTTATCGAATATACTAAATTGGCTGGTCCGTCTTGGTTATTTGGTCCGTCTCCTTTCAACGCCCTTTTGAGCAGGAATATACCTTAAACTGTAGGAAAACATCTTTGATGCTATATTTTTTTTTAAAAAGATATTTTGAGCATCCATCTTGTTAACTTCCTTATACTTCAAAAGCAAATTCTGAAAATATTCCACTTTATTGCTATCACGTGCTGAGATGCGACGTGAAAAGATGATGTATTTACATCATCATTTTCATGCCATTGAGCTGTGTTAATTTGAACTTGCTTTAGCAGAAACGTTTAGTGGCCTGGAAATAATTTAAACATGATGTTAATTCCAGTAATTTTACAAAAAGAAATATTAGAAAAGAATAGTTTAAAGTTGATTTTACGAATGTATTAACGCTCTAGCAAAAAATCTTCATGAGACTTCATGAGTCTTCTAAATTTGAATACATTTCAGGTCCAGCTTAAGACTGTTCACGACAGGATGTGGCGCTCAAGTCTTGTTTGTGCGCTGATTTTTTACCACCAAATTCTCGTCAATTTTCCAATCACTTTCTGTGTCCCGGCACCAAATTTAAAAACTTTTAGCGGTATCTACTCATTGATTATAAAATGTATACAAAACCACCGATGTTTGAAAATTTATTTTGAATGTTGAAAGCTTCTTTCCATTCCGTTTCCATTTACCACGTTTTCCATTTACCTTAGCTTGGGAACATGTAACAATGGCTTCTGTGAAATACAGTTACGTCAAAAGTGTTTTTAAAAAACGTGTAACAAACATTGCCGTAAAGATTTCCTGTTATTCTCTTCGTGATAGTTCAAACCAGAAAAATGTCGAGCAATCATTAGTGTTTAGCAGTCACTTTCACATTCATTTTCTGTTGTTCGGTAGAAAAGGCAAAATTTTATGCGGAAATTGTCTATTAAACTGACTTAGATGTCATTCGTTACTAATCTAAACTTTTTTTCTTTATTGGACAACACTGAGTTTAAAAAAATGTTATACATATTGAATAAACAGATATATTTTAAATATTGATTGATCAATTCATTTGCTTACCGAAAAATTGAAAATTCAATATATTTATCTCATTTGAGAGTTCCATCACTTGAACTGAACTAAATGAGCTAGCTATTTATTTGAAATACTTATTCACCTCTCAAATTATTTGAAAATAAAATCTCCCTTTACCTCAGTAAATAGCCAATACTTTACAGTTTAGCCACTTCCAGAGTTTTAGAACAAATCTGTTGATTTTTGACTTCAATTATGAAATTAAAAGATACATCATCTTGGTTGCAACTCAAACTTAGCGCGTTGACTACTTACAAGTACATTTGTGTACCACTGGGTAAATTGCTCATTTACGTTCCGGCATCAATGAATAGCATTTCAATTATTTCATTACCTATATCTGAATTGCACAGTGGTTGAAATTTGCAAGTTGAAATATTATCTCGCAATTATATTTTTCCGGGTTCTTAGAAAGTATAAAATTGTGGTCGAGCAGTAAAGACGGTTTCTCAATTCTGCTGCTGTTAATTTAACCATACCAACCTTAGCAACCGTGCAAACGTGCTAGTCAACGTGTTGAGTACCATTATACCATTAATTAAAAGCTTGCCAAAAGTTTCAAACGACCCATCGATGGGTCGTTCCGCTGCAGGAAGGACTTAAGCATGATCCGTGGATGGGTCGTATCGCAAGCTATGTTCTTAATTATTCAACCTAATTACTCTTTAGGCTTCAAGCGACACAAATGAGCTCTAGCTCGAAAACAGAGTTCAGGTACAGCTCACGAAGGTAACGTCTGCTCGAACGCCGTTTAAGTCAGCAACATTTGCTTCTAAATTCCCTGGCTCAAAATGAGCGTCGACACAGCGCACTCTCTTTCTCTGTGAAGCACCGACCTGGTGACTCTATTTGCATGTGCTTAGTCGCACAGGTTTGTGTGCGACGAACATTGCAGGGCTACGTTCGCCACTAATTGCATCTTTGCGCTTGGGCGTTAGGTCTGCAGAATGGTAATGTCTTTTTTATGGAATACTCTTAAAGTACGAAACGTACGAGAGGACTGATTTACCTGATTAAATTCGTTACCTGAATGATAGATACGTGTTCATATTGTATTTTAACCCAGCGTTTTTCCAATTTTTTTTTTTCAGAATTTACCTACTTTAGCTGCGAAAAAGAAAAACCATCAAAATGTTTGAATAACTTGAAAAATTCTAATGCAGAGATAAAACGAAAATTGTTTAGTTTTAACAGGGAGAAACAGCTGGAGGTACTAGGGGAATAAAGAGAAGGAAGTGCGCTCTCAAAGATGAAGTAAAATCTTATATAAGATTTAAAATCTTACTTAAAATAAAATCATATTTAAGATTTAAAATCTTACTTAAAATCCTATATAAGATTTAAAATCTTACTTAAAATCTTATATAAGATTTCATGAAGGAAAAGGAAAATCTCAAGACTCGAGGACGTTTGGAGAGCAGCCTGCCAGGCACATTCTCGCGCAACAATAATGTTGAAATATATTTGCTAGTCTAAATATCATCTTTGAAATCCTCCCACGTGTATGCAGTTACTGGTAGTGCATTGTGCTCTTCTTACTTATCGTTCTTGCAAATAAATAGTGAAAAACTCTCTTGCAGACCCCCGCATAGTCGTCATTAATGCTTAAAGTGCATTAAAGAATATAAAGAGTGTTTTGGAGTCTAATAAACTCTCATTAATATATGCATTTGACTGCTCTTATATTCTCTTGCGGTCGTCGAAGAAAATACAATTTACACGCAATGATACGATCCAAAACCGAATATTATCTCCAGAGTTCCAAAGTGCTTTTAAGGTGATATCCGAGTCTGTGCTCATGTGAGAAAATAGCTGGTTTTAAGAGTGCAAATGGAGGACGTCTTAGCTAATTTGGTTAATTTGTTCATTCTAGAGACTCAGAGAAAACACGGTATTTATTTAACAGTAACAGAGAAACACAGTTTTTTTTCAAGCTCTGCACGCTTCGGACTGAAATGTTATGTTTGTCTTTTAAAAATATTTAAAAAATTTTTTTTTGTAAATTGTGTGCATGCAGGCAGGTTTGGAATTAGGTACGTAAACAGATTTCAGTTAATCTTTCAGTTCATCAGAGACTTAGTAATCCCTGACACAGCTCAAGCAAATCCGTCTGAAAGCTTGACCTGAAAAATTTTGTGTTATTTTGAGTTGCGAGAATTAAAAAAACAAATTCAAAAAGATTCTATCTCACGTGAGTTGAGCTGTGGAGCAACGAACTATCGTCTTTTATTTCAAGGACAGATTGTGGAGAAAGTCTACGGTGTTTGAATCGAATATTTAACTGACAGCGCTCATCAACTGGTGGTAACTATTATCCAACATACTAAAACAAGGAACATGAGGAATATCAGAAAATTAAAAGGCATTCTGAGTTTAAATAAATTTACAGCATATTTAAACATAAAAAGTGAGCGTATTGGTACCGGTTATTTTTCTGCTTCGGAATGATGTCTCCGATTGCATTGTGCAGGCCGCCTGTGTCCTATGTAGGTCGAAATTGGTAGCGTTGTGAAGGAGATAATTCAGATGACTCGTACTTTCATGAATTGTAAAAGTTTCAAAATTTAAGGCCTAGAAAACTTTAATAGGAACTTAATAGCTTCTGCGGGTACATTAGATTTTTAAAAAAATAATTTTGTGAATGAGAAAAATACTGCAATGCATTACAGATTTTGTTTTCATGTGAACTTAGCGTCAAAAACTAGGTAAGAACTTTCCAACCGTAAAATAAGCACTTATCTCAATGGTCTCATGGATATAAATTGCATAAAATACAACGTTCTCTATCACTCACAAAAAAACAAAATCCGCTATTCAACATTCAAGGCGACGAGTTTCTGTACAACATTTGTTTAGGAGATGTTACAACGGTCTTCATAAATGACCACTGAGCAGGTTTTTTAGTTTGGTTTTAAATACTGCCAACTGTTCGCAAAATAGAAAATTTTTCAAGTTAACACTCAGCAAATCAGTGTAGTTGTTGCAAAATGTTATTCACAAAGTCTTCGTGAGCCATTGTTCCCTAAACTAATTCTATAAACTTTCTTAGTTATATAAACTAGTTCAATAAAACTTCATTAATTCCATAAACCTCCACCATCATTCGTTTCGTTTGATTAAAAATGTTCACACCAATACGTTTTTGTGTTCTGAATTAATTTTTCTAATGGCGAATAAAAATAAATGTTACCCTCTTGACCGGTATTCAACAACGTACTTGCGAGAATAATCTATGATGAATTTTGGAGCAGCGCGCGTTAATTTTGCCTCCCTGTCGTTCTGGTTGACGAGCTTTTTCCGACCAACGTACCACGTCAACACAGTGCTTACCTCCAACATTTAGTCCCTTGGAGAACCGATAAAGCTCGGTAAAAAAATTGGCTGGAGTCTCTCAACAGTGATGTTGATCTTTGGAGTGTTCTAGCCAAACTTACTTACAAACCTATTTACAAACTTGCTTACAAACTTATTCACCAAATTCCTTACAAACTTATTTACACACTTGCTTTCAACCGTAGTTTCAAACATGCATATAAACTTATTAACAAAAGGCTACCGTAGCTCGTTCATTTCTGCTCTGGAGCATCTCGCAAACGCTCTCAATATACGAGCGCAGTAATTGAAAGCCACTTGAATACTTGATTACGTCAACTATTGTACGAACAGTTCCAGTTTTCCTAAAGGAAGTTCAACGCAAAGAAAGTTATAGAAAATTTTACTCCCTAAAGTACTTCTGCCGTCGAGAATTTTTGCATGCACCATCACGTTATGAAACTTGGTGTAGGTGAGTGTGTGAGTCTGAGTGCGTATCCTTTTGATGTGAATCATGCTAGTTGGGTCATATTATAAATTAAACAAGCTGAGCTTGGCGGCATTTCAACTTTAAAGCTCTCAGAAATGTCTCAAATGCCTTGAGCAAACATGGCGTTCTGGTGTACATTAAACTCTGAGACGTTATTCCAAAATGCCATCGTTTGACATTTCTAAATTTAGCAAAATAAATGGCATATTCACGTCTGGGCCTCAATTCACCTTGTGCACGCGCTCATCGAAAGAAGTTTGTGTGTCTTTGTAGAGAAATTTTTTTTTTAATTCTATGACTTGTTTCTTTTATTTGTCTCTAATTCGTAAGCTATGAATTTGTGATTTAAATGCTTGATATTTCTTAAAGTTTCGTGTGTATGTTTGGGAAGAGCCCAATTTTATAATCGCGTTGATCTCAAAATATAATGATGTTTCTCCATCACAATATAATTTCAGTTACGGATAACTTTCTGTGGCATTAGAGCAGAATATGGCGTGCATAAAAAACACAAGGGAATAATATGGTGACGGAAATCTGTCAACTGGCGTGGTTAATTGGGATGACTACGACGCGACCTCCTCTGTGATGTGCAGCGACGATCGGAGCCGTTCATCACAGGAAAGAGGCCGAATTTTACTGAATTACTTTTACAGCTGTAAGGAATTGCTGAAATTACTGAATTACTGAAAGAAATTCTAGGAATTCTTTGCACCACCAATCATTACATGACTACATTAAATGAGCGCAGATTTCACGTCAAAATCACTCATCAAATTTTCCTCAATTTAGTGAAAATTTATGTATTATTTCCAAAGCCAAAAAACTATTATCAAAGATGTACGTCAATAAAGTACCTAGCGAATCTTAGAATCTTATACATCGTGTATTTCTTGGAAATACTACACACATGAATAGGTTTCTAACTTCATGACTTCCTCCAATGAAAAACCATTTCACTAAAATCCTGCCGTAGATTTTTTCCGATGTTGAGCTCAAAGCGCCGTGCATGCCCCTGGCGCGTCTGCGTTTTGATCCATCCACTGAAATGTCCCCACAGCTGACATCTTCTTTAGAGCCACTTGAGTGTCGGTAATTTACAAATGGAGCGCCTAAGTGAGATTCTTCCGACGGTCGCATTCGGAAATCTGAGAAATTGTGACGTGAGAGACGGCATCGAGCAGGTAGAGAGGGGAGACTGATAAAATTTCACAACCAATATTGCGTCACTCCAGCTGCAAGTCTTTCAAGTGGGCTCTCTAATACAGGAAGTCCTCGGCCTACGAACGAGTTCCGTTCTTACGAACGTTCGTAAGCAGCTTTGGTACGTAAGTCAAAACTTAGGCCTATAAATCACAGAAATATGCCTTTACATACGTAAATTACACTAACTAATGATGAGAACATGTACATAAAGCATAATTAAAACCATTGGAGCCAGGATTAAAGTTTGAAAAGGCCCAAAAACGGTAAAAAACTCCGGAGTGCGAGGACAACGAAAACTACAGTCGAATAATGCATGCGGAATGAACGTCTTTTCAGCATCTTCCTCATTTTTGCGCCGCATCACCACGCGCTCAGCGGTGCGATAAAAAAGCTAGTACTTCGCGCTGTTCGTGGCTATAAATGGGTCGCCGTTTAGCGGAACACTTATTAATAGGGCTTATGGACACTTGTTCGTAACTTCGAGTTTCCTTAAGTCGAAATACCACAGACCGGGGACTGACTGCAATATTGTTGTCTGAAACGAGGACTTAGCTCGACTCCAATATGTTCAGTTAAATTTACAGTGCTGTTTATTTAGTCCAACTGGTGAGATAATAAGTACCATAATTTTAGACGCCGCAACAATCAATTGTACGAATGCTCTAAGTGTAGCCTCATCCTATTATGTTACAAGTAAGTTTTAAAACAAATTGGTCGCAGCAATCCTATTATTTTGATTATTATTTTGCTGATAATTTCAAAATTACTGGGGGCTTCTTTTGCTGGGAGGTTTAGAAAATATTTATACGTAAATGAATTGGGATGAATTCGTAATTTATTTGTTTATCGTCGAGAAAAGGAATAGACAAAATAAAATAAGTATAGAAGTGTGTCGAGTCCGCAATCATTAAGCTACGAATTAGAGGATCTCCGGTTCATTATTATTGATATGAAGTTGCTTTAAATTAACAAATAAGTACAGCAGAATGTGCTGTTTCACTTATTTCGCGTGGTCAACGGCCGTCACTGGATTGTGATTATAAGAATAACTGTTCTAACTTTCAGCAGGCGTGACTTTTGACAGGTGACAAGTACACGTGATAAAAAAAAAAAGAAAAAACGATAATTCTTTTGGGAGGAATATATTCCTATCACCAGCACTTGGCTCTTACAAAATGCTTTCTCATTGCATGCTCTACCCTAAAAATAGAACTTAACCCAAATGAAGTATATCTAAGCCACTGATATTGCTTACAACTACTAATTTTCATTTTTACGATTTTCACAATGGGAAATCTACCATCGCCTGCTGAGTTTTCCTGTATTTCTAAATCTGGAGAACATCGAACGAAACTCGAAATCACCCGCATTGGACCATTTTTATTATTTAACAACAAGATGGTAATTGAATAACCAGCAAAATTTCAATCCTATTTCCTGTAAATGGAATTCAATTTCTGTAAGTTCAATAGTTTCAAACAAAAAAGAACCTATATCGGGTTAATTTTATTTAATTATACTGGTCTCCAAAAAAAAAAACATTTTATCACTTTTCGATTTCTTTGTTTTACATATAATGATAAATGTAAAAAGTAATATAATAAATCTCAAGAATTCTACATAAATAAGATAAGTACCTTTATTTGGTTCTTTCTTTCCTTTTGTACTCTGAGGTAGAAGTATCTTGTTCCAAAAACCAGCGTACTCTGCCAACATGCTCGCATTCCACTTCTCTGAAAATCTCATCGCAAAGTTAATGGACTTGGTGAAACCGTTCCTCGTGTTTATCTGAAACTGCTCTTGAATTTTCAGGGAGTAAGGCCAGGTGGGAGAGAAGGAAATGCACTTTATGAGACATGTTACACCTCTTGGCCTTGTGCGATGACAGCAATTCCTTGACATGAGCGTCAAAATTATCACTTTTGTCGTGACCCAGAAAGTTTTCACTTAAGTTTTGATATAGTTGCTAAGCTCGTGTTTCTTTTTGATTCATGTTTCAAATAAACGTCAGATTTTGGAAAAATATTATAATCAGAAGGATTCTTTCCATTCTTCCAAACTATCGAAAAGGGATTAAAATAGAAGGAAGGGAGAAGGAGGTTCCCGAAAACGGTGGGTGATGGAAAAAAACGGAAGTCATATTCGGATTCAGAACTTATTGAACATAAAAATTAGCAGGAATGTTGTCAGGGTCGATTTTCATGAAGACCAGAGTTATTCTACTCAGCAGTTAACGACTAACCTTGGCTGAGGCCGGCTTTATGCTCGTGTCAGAACTTTTACTGATCTGCTTACGTTTTAAAGTTTGAATTGAGTTCTCGTCAAAAAAGACGAAATTCGATTTTTTTTCAGTAATGCACGAAAATTAGTTATTTACATTGGGAACTATATAAAATGACATGAAGTTCTGATTACCTGCAGGACTGAAGTTGTGTGAAAAAATTTTCTTAACTCAGATTGCTAGAGTTCTTCCTTCAGCACTACACGGCGATATGAAATGTAAATGACATCCACTGCACTTGCTGAATCACTACAGTAGAGTTAAAAAAATAAATTCAGCTTATAAAAAATGAGTGTCTTTCAATTCAAAGCCTGTGTTTGCAAAGGATTTTATCTCAAGTGTCTGAATAATGAGCAGCTCGCTTTGTCGTACCAGTGAAATTCATGAAATTATAGTTGAAACATTTATTTTTATGAAACTTTATGCGGAAAAAACGTTCAATTTCCTTGGAATGAAGAGCTCAAATGAAAAAAATGAGTTTTCCCATCGAAGCTCTTCGTTCAACATATTGTAAAGTCACCGTTTCATATTTATTCGGAGATATCACCAGCATAACACAAAATGGTCCACCATTCGCTGTCAACTGGGCATTTCAGACTTTTTCGTACCTAAAGTGCCTCAGCTTCCAACGCAGCTCTGCAGTGCTTTCCAATTACTCGACGACCACAGCCTTTTTCCTTCAATGTGCAGTTGAGTTCTCCGTGGTTTGTCTCTTTACTTTCGCAAAATATTTAAGAGTTTGCCTCCTGCTTGCCCGCAGTTTTTGCAATACGGAAGTATCGACGAAATCTGATTTCGATACACGGTACCACCTAATGTGATCTCATTTCATTTAACATCTCCTAAGAACAGAAAAGATTTGTGATCATATACTTCGTGAGAATTTTTGACGTACTTCTTTTACAGTGCGCTCAACGATCTAAATTTGCTTTGCCTGACTATCAACATAGGCCGCACAGTCTCTTACGAAGTTGCTTGCTAGGTACAGAAGGAACATTTTTCTAACTCTTTCTACTGATTATGAGTAGACCAACGTTCAAAAAAATATTTTATCATGATTCAGCAGTTACAAATAGGCATTACTTTTATTCATCATATCACAGATACCATATGTTTCTTAAAATACTACGTGTTTCGATTAATGTTTGTGATTTGTAAATGGCATATTATAAATTTGAATTGTCTTGTAAATGGCGTATTATAAATTTAAACTGTCTTGTAAATGGCATATTATAAATTTGAATTGTCTTGTAAATGGCATATTATAAATTTGAATTGTCTTGTAAATGGCATATTATAAATTTAAACTGTCTTGTAAATGGCATATTATAAATTTGAATTGTCTTGTAAATGGCATATTATAAATTTGAATTGTCTTGTAAATGGCATATCATAAATTTGAATTGTCTTGTAAATGGCAAATTATAAATTTAAACTGTCTTGTAAATGGCATATTATAAATTTGAATTGTCTTGTAAATGGCATATTATAAATTTGAATTGTCTTGTAAATGGCATATTATAAATTTAAACTGTCTTGTAAATGGCATATTATAAATTTAAACTGTCTTGTAAATGGCATATTATAAATTTAAACTGTCTTGTAAATGGCATATTATAAATTTGAATTGTCTTGTAAATGGCGTATTATAAATTTAAACTGTCTTGTAAATGGCGTATTATAAATTTAAACTGTCTTGTAAATGGCATATTATAAATTTAAACTGTCTTGTAAATGGCATATTATAAATTTAAACTGTCTTGTAAATGGCGTATTATAAATTTGAATTGTCTTGTAAATGGCGTATTATAAATTTAAACTGTCTTGTAAATGGCATATTATAAATTTAAACTGTCTTGTAAATGGCATTTTATAAATTTAAACTGTCTTGTAAATGGCATATTATAAATTTAAACTGTCTTGCAAATGGCATATTATAAATTTAAACTGTCTTGTAAATGGCATATTATAAATTTAAACTGTCTTGTAAATGGCATATTATAAATTTGAATTGTCTTGTAAATGGCGTATTATAAATTTAAACTGTCTTGTAAATGGCATATCATTAATTTAAACTGTCTTGTAAATGGCATTTTATAAATTTAAACTGCCTTGTAAATGGCGTATTATAAATTCAAACTGTCTTGTAAATGGCGTTTTATAAATGAAAACTGCACTTGATTGGGGTTTTGACATTATATTATTGCTACGGTAGTAATGGTGTTCTCTAACGATTTCCGTCGTATTAGTGCAGTGAATTTAGCTGTCTCATTATTTCTTTCATGAGTAAGTATAAAACTTCATTATCTCTCATTTTCGGTCCATTCTCTGGTCATGAATAATTTCTTGAGCTCATTATTTTCAGTTCTTCCGATATTTTCTTAAGCTCCACCTGCACTAATCCTAACCGTAGAGTTACAAAGTGGGATGCGTCTGAAATTTTGATCAAGTTTTCTTAAAATTTTTATGAAAGACAAACATGGTAAATTCGAATATCTCTTAAACTATATACTTTCAAGTCTTGGTACCACAAATTTGAGAACTAACTTCAGGATCGAAGTACAGTCGCAGCTTTTTGGAGACGACAAAAAAATTTACCGTCGATCATTCATTCCAATTCCTCGTTTAGAGGCTGGAAATAATTTTAGATGCCATTAACGGCATCACTGTGTTTTACCGTCAAAATTATCCTGAAGAAAATCTTGTCTCTTCGATTATTTAAGAAGCGAAGTCTGCTTTAAAAGGCATGAAGTTGACGTTTCAACAAAGTTGACGGACATGGAGCAAACGATGAAATATTCATGCATGTAATATTCATACTTAAAATATTTATGTATGAAATATTCACACATAAAATATTCATACGTAAAATATTCACAAATAAAATATTCATACAAATGCTCAGGGGCTTCTTTGGAGCTTTCTGTGCAGAGGATTCATGAATAAAAGTTTTAATACATTAAATTTCTCTTCAAACTGAAGATGGTGACGTTACATTCATAATGAAATGAGACTTGCATTCAATAGCCTTACGAGAGTATTCTAGTAAATGATGATTACAAATAAAACGATGTTCCTTCCATTCTATTACATCTAAATGGAAATGGACTGCATACAAACTCTATCAACATACTTGCACACCATCGTGTGGTATGGCAAATTCCGGCAATTGATCAGCTTTTCAGCAACTGCCCACAATGCCTTGAAGGAACCTTTCGTTCACGTTCGAAAAAAGGCCTGAGCTTGCCTTGAAGGAACCTTTTTTTAAATTCATTAGTTGCAATGTAAAACCCCTTTGACGGTCGTAAAGAAACTGCAACACTAAAGCCGTGGCTGTTCTACCTTTACTCATAAATGAATGCAATTCCTTGTGTATGTTCATGTTCATGCACAGCGCGTGCCAACTAGAGCATTCGAACTTGCAAAATCGTATTGCAAATATCCAGAGATGTTACTTAATTCTCAAATGACTTCCAAATATACCACACCATATTAATAACATTATTAATATTTGTTAATAATATTACTTATATTTTGGGTATTCTCAAGAGGGCAAAAAAGAAGACGGGTACCAGCAATGCTTACGTCAGGTCATGTCTACCATCATTATTATTGCTAAAATTAAAAATTAAAAGTCGAGCAACTTCTCTTGAGCATAAAAGATGGAGGGTTTTGTGACGAAGCGGGCGGGGATGGTGTTCTGTTCTATAAAGCAGGAGAATAAATTTATAAAGAGTCACAGAACTGTACTGGGTGTGCGAAAAAAGTGCATTCGTCATTTGACTAACGATTATCAACGTTTTTTTTGTTTTGGGTTAAAGTGCGACTGAATTTCCATAAGTTTGATGTTCTTATATTTTATTTCCAGGTTTGAACTTGTATTTATGTCAATTGACACCTACATCAAATAAAATACGTTAGAACTAGACAGTCAGGCAGTTAGCACATGTTAGCGGGATACCATGTTGTTTTTTTTTCGGGATACCCTGGAGTTATTATGTCGGCGAAACTTATAGTTATTAAACTGGGATACACTGTAGTTATCATAGCGGGATACCTTGAAGTTATTATCCGGATACCATGTAGTTATTATGCCGGGATACCATGTGGGTATTATATCGAAATGCCCTGAACTCGATATATACTCTGAAAAGCTTGAACATGACAATGAAGCTCAAATAAAGTAGAAAATTGGATCAATCTTCAGGTCCTGGGAACAGCGCGCAAATAAATCGCAGTACGGATGCATCCAGTGATACTACAGACAGCAGGGACGAAGTGTAGTGGTCTGTGGAAGTGAGCGATTCAAAAGTGGTCCTATGAAATGCTAGGCACTACAAGCTATTATTATGTTTATGCAAAAACGTTTGGTGCGTAAAATGGGGTCTTATTCATACGTGTGAAAGAAGCGAAAAAAGGGGCAGTATACAAGGTGTGAACGACGAAGGAAGTAAATGATGTCAATGTTTAAGACCGGGAAAGACGGTTTCACAGGTACGAGCCTAATTTTAATTAAAAAAATGCCATAGAAATGCAGTTGCAAAGAGGAATTACAGACAAATGTTAACTCTGATGGATTGTGTGAGGGAGCTATGAAAGGTATAGTAAAAATATGTATTTAAGACGTAATGTAGTTTGATATTGCTCTTTGCTTTAGTATAGTAACGCCGCGCCACTGTGTGAGAAGGTTGTGGATGTACATAATTACTGAGGTCGCCAGATGTTAAAATAAATCTATAATTAGTCTTGTACGTGATGGACATGATTTTTGGTATAAGGTGTCTTGTGCGCTGGCAGAATGAAGACGTATAAATATTCTGTCACAACATTTATCAAATGGAAGGATGGTGTTAATGTTATTTACTGAGGAGCTCGAAAGAATGGGATCGAGCCAGAGCATCGTAAAAAAAGGATGCTTTATTCTAATCAGACCTGATACAAATCATCTTTTTTATTTGTTTCTCAAATGCCTTATACCTAACACCAGGGCGTCATGACGGTTTCCCCCTTAAAACCGGAACACCTGGGTAGAATTGGGTATTGTGCCGGAGTTTTCCCTTAAATACAACGAGGAAAATCGCCGCGCAGTGCTGGGATTTGAAACCACGACACCCTCTTTGAAGGGGCGTTCTTCAACCACTCAGCTACGACAAGTAAGTGATTAATGTTAAAACTTCTCAAATTTTTGGCAGAGTATCTGTTTCAAACGTATCACTGAACTCTTCTGCAGGAGCTCAATGGATGAACTTTTAAACAAACTACGTCGTCGTGGCTTTATAACTGGGATCTTAAGTCCTGCAACGTTGAGCTGGCTACGCAACGCGTGGCCATATTTACTTTACAGATATTGCGTTCTTAGTTAAAGCGCTAAAATGTAAATATTTCCCGTTACCATGGAGACGTGCATAAGAGAACCAAATTTATCTCAGAGAAATTGAGTTCCTAGTCTGAGTACAACAATGTAAATTGTCGTGGTTGTCATTGAGATATTTTCAATGTAGTCACATTTCCTTTATAAATATTACGTTCTTAGTATTAGCTAGAACCGTATAAATTGCAGTAGACTATTAGTATTCATGGAGATATTCACGAGCGGAGCAGCACCGAGACGCTGATATTTTCCCCGGCTTTTGTGCAGTTCCTCGAGCTGGAATCTATCCATTTTCACGATGTCGACGATTGAGTCTCTATTGGCAACAGCTGAGGAAGACGAGGCAGTGTTTCAGCAAAGGTTTAGCATACCGACACGTGGGCTTGAACTGCACCTCTGTTCACCTGAGTCGCGCTTGATAGCGTTATACAGAGCATGTTCATTTTGTCATTGTGAAATTGCATTCCAAGGATGCGAGTCTGGTTTGTAGGAGATCCTTCGATGCACTTCCAGTCTTCGTAAAAGAAGATTTTTTTTGACACAGTGAGGGAATGACATTTATACGCGTGGTATTACATGTATCTTGACGTTGGAATATCTTCCCTAGCATCTGGAAAAGCACAGGCGGGGAGTACAGTTTATCAAACCCGTGTTGAGAGATGGAAAATCTTATTAGGAAAATAAAGGTCATTAAGGTTGTGTAGTGAATTATGTCATACAAAAATATAAAATTTTTTCAGGGCTTTATGCACATCCATTTTTAATGATCGTAGGAGGCCAAGTTTTGGTGACTTGAATCAGTAGAGAAATATTTTGAATAATTATAATTAGAAAAAGGTTGAATAAAATTCTCATATATTAATTTTTAGCTTGTATCAAAATATCCTTGAAACACCGTTATTCAGACTGAGATTTGTTAACGTTATGACCTACAAAACAATTTTTTTCACTCAGGTTTGTACTATTTACTCTTCCATCATTATTGATGGCAAACGTGTAGTGTTGCTATTGCTCCAAGCGAGTTGAACAAGCCGCAAATTCCTGAGTCACTGGATAAGAAAAAATTACCGGATTACCAAATCGCGCCAGAGTGCGACTTTGAACCAACCAAAGACTTCTCTCCACAAGGGGACCTTGGAGCATCTATCACTCCCCGAACATCACTAATCTCTCAAAGCAATGCTCACACAAAAAAATAGGAAGTCTCAATGAAAAACTCCTGTCTTCCACTTAAAGATTTCGTAGCTGTATATGAACGTTTTTTTCGAAGCTTTTTTTTACAAGAAATTACCTAAGGAGAGACCATTTTCATACGCTGCGCACACGTCTAATTCCCCACACACCAAGCTTTTCATAATTTTCCCATTGCGAGCATAAGGTGAGGTTACTTCCTAGTCTAACTTCTTCGCCACCTGCATGCATGTTTTTCGCCGCCTAAGCGATTTAATCGCTAAAATCTCTTAGGCGGCGAAAAACATGCATCCAGGTGGTGAAAAAATTAGACAGGGCTTGTGAGTTTCCTCCTGGTTTCTGATAGTTTTTGACTGCATTGCATTTAGGCTCAGTAGCGAATTTGTTAAACTAAACCTTTCAATTTTGAAATTCAAACGTATATTTACTAATGCATTTATTTTTCACTTCATTTGAGCATCCAACGAAACTCATTGCTTTCGTTAAGTTCCTTTCAGCTATGACACTCTTTGGCATCAATTTGTGTTACGAGTAATTCTCATTTCTACAGCTTTTCTATTATTACTTCAGTCACATTTCTTACTTCACATTCAGTTTTGAGTTTACGTTACCGTGCCCAGTCATTTTCATGTCAACTCTGCTAAAGCAATGATAAAGTGATGACGTCGGAGAGACTGCTGTGTTTCATATTATCTGCATCTCCACAAACTAATGTGAAGACGTTACAGCAATAGCTTTGTTTCATGTTAACGATTCTTCTATAGAAAATAATGAGATGACGTCGGAGTTGAAGTAAATTTATCTAAAAATTTATCATCGGAGCTTAGATTAACGAAGCTCGCCTTGATTGCTTCAGTTCGGCGCCCAGCCAATTTGTTTGCCAAGCAACACATTTTCCGCGAGGCTGAATTACGTCCTGATGATATTTCTCTTGAAATAAGATTGGATGATAGCCACGTGTTGACACTACCTTGATTTGTACCATTTCCGGAGTTAATTATATAAAATCTCTATATTTTCTATTCCAAAGTTCACAGTAAACACTAGACATCATCACCGACCGCATCTGCAGAAGTTGGAAGTGAATTTCGCCACAGTTTGTCGAATAATTGGTCTTTTTAGCTTTGACATGACACAACTGTGACATTCGTATTACTTATTCATTTATTCTGCTAGACTTACAGGCACATTCAACTAATTACTGAACTTATGAGAAAATTAAAATGTTGGAATGCGAAAATAATGTAATTTATTGGGAAAACATTTTCTTATATATTTATTTGAAAAATATTCCACTATCGTATCCAGAGCAAATAGAAATTTATTTTCACATCAGAACCCATTTAATGTTTCATCAGGGATATGTATGCTTAGTCTGGGTCGTTCCCGTTTGATGTGTTTCAATTTTACATGATGTTAAAATAATTCTTTTCAATAGTTTATTCACACTTCACTCGTTGTAGACCATGCTTACCTGCTATAAACTACCATGATTTCTTTTACTTTTGTTATTTACTTTAACCCTGAAAAGTTTTCTTGCACTTGCTCAATAAGAAGGAGAAGTAAATTTGAAGATTTATTGTTTTTTGAATTCTCATTGGATTTTATAGCTTTTCCACTAACCGGTTGAGCAGCCTTCCATCAAACGTTTCTGCCTCCTGCTTGAGGTTCACATATAGTATCGGAATGAGCCATTGTACAACAAAAATACTAGGGTTTGCATCCCGGGCTCTCAGGGTCCCGGGATCCCGAATGATTTGGGGCTGAAATTTTCCGGTCAGGAAATTTTTTTTTTTCCGGGAATTCCCGGGATTCTAACTACAATATTCATTTCAAGATACGAATGAGAAAATAACTTAATATCACACTGTTTAATATGATTAATAAATCAGAAAGCTCAAGGTAAGATTTGAGCGTTTTAATATTATTGCAATTTACATTATACACATTATAGTCTACACTACATCATAATATAGTTCAAGTATTACGTCAGAATATATATTGTGGTTTGGTTTTGCAGGTAATAAATAATAGACTGTAATAGATACGATGGCAATGACCGATGTTGCAGAAACGTAAGCCTTTGCGTGGCGATACTATGTTAAGGAAGCAAATGGAGAAAGTGTGATGGGTATAAAAAGGGGAAAAAGTTTACGTTGCAAAGGCTGGTCTAACAGTGGTTTGTTACGTCACCTAAAAACAAAACACAACGTAGTGAAACCTGAAACTGTAGACCCAGATGCGTCAATTAGTAGCTCTGAAGACAGAATTCGTATTGGAACAAAGCGCCCTCATGCAAGGGGCAGCAATAGTGAAAACACTAAGCCTAAACAAATATAAATAACAAGTTTCGTAAAGGTACATCAAAGTGCTTTGGAAGAATAAGTGACCAAGCTTGTAGCAGAAGAAATCCCGGGTTCCAGGGAATTCCCGGGATAGTCTTCCTGAAATCCCTGGCTTCCGGGATTTTCATCTATTCCCGGGATTGCAAACTCTAGCAGATAGCTTATTCAATTAAATGAAGTTCTAAACACTAGGTAAGATGAATTTTAAAGCAAGCATCACTTCACATAAAATGTATTCTAACGAGCAGCTGGCTCGGTGCAATCAAACACACCCTGCAAAAATCATTTGATGAATTTCATACAAAAATATTCCTAATTATTCATCACATCAGATGTACGAGGGCATTAAACCTGTGATAGTGTATAAAAATGCTGCCTAATTAAATGCATTTTAATGTACATGAAAAAAAATGTATTTGGATATGTTAAAACAAAAACAGCTGAGTCCATCTTTAGTAGAAGTCCAAACAACAAACTCGAAACCCTAATTTTGCGTCGGCGCAATCTGAGCAGGGTTGTCAAAACTTTTAGGCTTAGAACAAACTGATTTAGAATAACTTATGCTGCGAGCAGTATCGTTCAGAGGTCTTTGTGGTTCAAAACTCCGACCCCATGAACTGTAGAGCTGATGCGTCTCATGGCGAACGGGTAGGTCAGCTTCGATGTATAAAACTGAGAATGCAATATATTCAATAAATGGAGGCTATTTTTGAAGTAATACTAAAAGAAGAGGAATACTAAAAGAATCCTCAAAAAAGCAATTTAAAATGCTGCTGTTTTCAAATTGTAAATTACTATGAGAAGCTTATCAATGTTATTTCACTTGGATCGCAATGGTGGAAATATACAAAAGAATGGCCTAAGCGATTTCCACACAGCGATGGATGGGACGCAAAATTTGGACCAATTTGACTTTATATTAATAGTTATGATCGAGCATCGCCCAACGTCTCCCTCGAGTGCAGACATAAGACTCAGTGTACAATAATCTCGTTACGTTTTAAGTATACGGAAACTCATTCAAAGAAATGGAAATTCTCTAAATGAAAGAATTCAATTACTGACGTGAAGTTTGTTCATCAAAGTTTACCTAATTAATTAGAAGAATACGAGCGACTTCAAATAATGGTGAGATGACTTTGTTGCCCCAATCTCTTTTGCGGTCGACACAAGAGATTGCAGAGCACAAAGATGGCAATGAGGATAAGTTTTAAATGAGCTCTGTTGATGTAATGATTCGTTTGACACAAGGATTTCGAAAAGTTTCACACCCGTTTTCTCTTCAAGACCTAGATGAAAAGGGGCTTTGTTGGAATACGCCAGTATGGAGCTCGATGCAATACGTTCCATTATAAAGCAAGTCTAAGAAACCCAAGAAATTATTCTTCTATAGATAAAATAACTAGGGTGGACAATACACACGTTCAATGTAGTTGAGAAAATGTACACTGCTTTGTGTGCCCTGATTGAAGGCTATAAATATCATTTATGCAGTGAGCACAGAAAATGAATTATCTGAATGAAATTCTTTGTAAACAACACAGGAGTGAGAAACTAAAATGCATGCCCTTAAAATATCATTCACTTATTTAAGTGCTAATATACTACCAAATTTTCATCCGAACAAAATGTTAATATGCGAACTCTTAATAAAATAGGGAAAAAATTTTTTCGCTAAGATTTTTTCAAAATTCAGTGAAAAATTATGAGTGAAATTGAGCTTCCGAAAGGCCACGAGTCGATGTAACTCAAGCTCGATATTGGAGCACGTTTCAGAAGAAAATCTTTTCATTTCTAATTTTAAATGATGCAGGAGAGGGTTGAAGATCATCAAACCTGTTTGGTGAGACGAGGCGATGAATTTGAGCTCCCATCTTGGTCTGGAACTAAACTTTCCCCTTTACTCGCGCGTCATCTTATAAGCTTTGGGAAAATCCCTCGCCAAGATGAAAATCGAGTTTTATATCACAGAGAGACACTTGGAAATGGAGTGGGATCACTCACGTTCCCCAGAAACTTATCGTATTTCTGAGCGAGGGGATAAATGGATATCACTGCGAAATTTTTTGATGATTGGATTCAGGGAACTCTTCCGTCCAACTCTGAACTAAAACGTGAACAAATTAAATGTAATAGCAATCAGATATGTCTGGGCATTTCCCCAGATATTTTCAACCAGCTATTGCACATGCAGAGTCAGAATGAGGCACTGATTAAATGAAATTCATCTGCTAATAAATATTTTTAAGCATTTAATGAAATGGTTCAGCCAGTTGTTGCACATACCTAAGCAGAACTAAACCGCGGTCAAGAGATTCTAATTACAATTAGATACCACTCAGTATCTTATGAGGTATTTTCAGCCTTTGGTTGCGCGCGCATACTCAAAATTAACCCTAAATTATAAATGTTGGAATGCGAAAATAATGTAATTTATTGAGAGAACATTTTCTTATATATTTCTTTGAAAAACATTCCGCTATCGTATCCGGGGCAAATAGAAATTTATTTTCACATCAGAACCCATTTTATGTGTTGCTTGGGATGCACATCCCAATTATATATTTCTCGGTATTTAATTAGATATTTTTAGTGTTCTGTTGCACGTACTTTCATCTTGAGAAAAGTCTGGTGAACGCCCTAGCTAGAGTCCTAAATTTGCGCCCTAACTAGAGTCCTAAATATACGCCCTAACTAGAGTCCTAAATTTGCGCCCTAACTAGAGTCCTAAATATACGCCCTAACTAGAGTCCTAAATATACGCCCTAACTAGAGTCCTAAATTTACGCCCTAGCTAGCGTCCTAAATTTACGCCCTAGCTAGAGTCCTAAATATCCGCCCTAGCTAGTGTCCTAAATTTACGCCCCAGCTAGTGTCCTAAATTTACGCCCTAACTAGAGTCCTAAATTTACGCCCTAACTAGAGTCCTTTGAGACCCCTCGTTTAGTATACTCTACAAATTTTATTTAAGCCTGTAAGGTTCATTTTTTGTACTATATCCTCGAGCTTTGAACCTAGTGTGCATTTTACATCTGGAAAGAGCTGGCATCAAGCTCAGGCCACCAGCAACTCTGTATCTCAGTACACCGCTGACTCTAGCCTTAAATGTGTGGCAGTCACACTTCTTCATCATGTAGACCCACTTCTGGCTAGTCTACAAAATTGTCAATCAGGTAAATATATATTTTGGATGTTGAATGGGCATAATTAAACCTTAAAAATGGAATAGTAAACATCAGACTGCGATAAATTATACTATTTCATGTTATTTTTGAACATTTAGAAGAAAGTAGAGTATACTCTACACCAGGTCTTGCTCCAATTGTAAGTGTCTGTAGAGTATATGCAACATCTGTTTTACATACCAATAAAATGTGCTTTATAACTTTAAAACTTATGTTTATATTCTACTTATTGCAACAGACAGCAGTCAGAAACCAAATTTAGCTTGTCGGAGGCCTTATCGTATGAAAAGAGTGATGACTCACTATGAGGTTCAACAAATGTTGGAAAAATATGAGTTCTTTCACAACTCAAACCTTGAATTGTCCGATGACGACGAAGTTGCTGACAAAAGTCATAAACCAGAGAGAGAGAGGATCCGCCTATGGATCTCAAGTTAAAAGTGATACATACTTTGAAACATCTGAAACTGCTGAGGAAATGAAATCGCAAAATTGACGTATGTTTTGGAAGATCAAAAACAATTTTGATGTAACTATTCAGACACTAAATGCTAGCCAAAAGGGCGCTGTTGGGGTAAGCAAACCTTACTTATTTTAAAACATACATAGTTGATAAAATTGCATCAAAATTAACTGCACTAATCAAAAAGGCGTATGCTGGGAAGAAAATTAATGTTTCAAAAGTGGAAATGCGTAAATTTATGGGAATGAATTTATTGTTGTAAATTGCGAAGATTCCATGGTTGCGTTTGTATTAGTATCGTCAGCATGGTAATTATCCCACTTCTAAAATAATGACACGTGACCAGTTCTTTTTACTATGGAATCATCTAAAAATAATTGACCACAAATGCTATCACTTCCAAGTAAATGAAAACGACAGGCATTAGAAAGTACTCCCTCTTCTAGTTGCCGTGAGAAATAGCCGTCCGGAACTACCTCGTTCTGCACTGTTTCAGTAGACGAGCAAATGATACCATTTACGGGAACTACTCAGTTGAAACAATATGTGCCCAATAAGCCCCTTAGTTGTGCCCAATAAAACAAATGCAGTAGGCCTGAAAAAATGGGTATTAGCTTCCCCCAATGACCTAGTATGAAATTGTGAGGCATCCCGAAGAAAAAACATTTAGTTTCTCTTTTGGATCAAATACAAACTGAGACTTACGTTGGTTTAGGCAAAGCTGTAGTGCTGAGACTTTGTCAATCTCTATCACCAGGAACTTGCCTCCACTTCGACACGTATTTTACAACCTTTAACCTTCTTGACTGTTTGTCCAATAAGAATATGAACGGGACTGGCACAATTAAAAAAACTAAAATTCCAAGAACTGCTGGAGAAAAAGTTGGTGAAAAGACTTTTCATCAACACATTTAAAAAAAATGTGTTCTAATATTTAGAATTCAAGTGTTATTTAGCTGACAATCTCCTGGATTCTGTAGAGCAGGAGGAAGGATCATCTGAGCCAGAGGATGACAGCGCAAATCAAAATAGGATTGCACCCCGTCCTCACCCAGCAAAGAGGAAATGTGCTGCACAGCATCTGCCTGTGATCATTCCTAGCTCAGTGTTTCAAATGTTGCCGCCAACCCGGTTGTTTGAAATCTAACAAGACATCCTGTGAGAAATTCAAAGTTTCTCTATGTTTAAATGCATCTTGCAACTGTTTCAGAGATTTTCACAAGTAATTCAAGTTAAAATTAAACAAATGCTTCATTTTCAGGTAGAATTTTTTTCTAATTATGATGTTTATGAGGCTTTTTACGTAAAATATCTCAAATTTAATTTTAATCAGCTATATTGAATTATTGTTACTTTGATTCATCATGTTTTTACATAGTTAAGTCCTCATGTTGAGTATACTCTACAGCCCTTGAAATTGGAATCTAGTCCTAATGTTGACTATAGTCAACATGCTGTGTTTTTAGTATTATTGATTAATAAAGTTATTTTTTTGTTCAAACATGTTCATTAGTACCTTCTTCAATAATTTTGATTCAAAAATTATTTAAAACTATAACAGAATTTGCTCGGGTCTCAAAGGGACGCCCTAGCTAGAGTCCTAAATATACGCCCTAGCTAGATTCCTAAATATACGCCCTAACTAGAGTCCTAAATTTACGCCCTAACTAGAGTCCTAAATTTACGCCCTAACTAGAGTCCTAAATATACGCCCTAACTAGAGTCCTAAATATACGCCCTAACTAGAGTCCTAAATATACGCCCTAGCTAGTGTCCTAAATTTCCGCCCCAGCTAGTGTCCTAAATTTCCGCCTTCGCTAGTGTCCTAAAATTACGCCCTAGCTAGAGTACTAAATATACGCCCTAACTAGAGTCCTAAATATACGCCCTAACTAGAGTCCTAAATTTACGCCCCAGCTAGTGTCCTAAATTTCCGAACTAACTAGAGTCCTAAATTTACGCTCTAACTAGAGTCCTAAATTTACGCTCTAACTAGAGTCCTGAATTTACGTCCCAGCTAGTGTCCTAAATATACGCAATAACTAGAGTCCTAAATATACGCCCTAACTAGAGTCCTAAATTTACGCTCTAACTAGAGTCCTAAATTAACGCCCCAGCTAGTGTCCTAAATATACGCAATAACTAGAGTCCTAAATATACGCCCTAACTAGAGTCCTAAATTTACGCTCTAACTAGAGTCCTGAATTTACGCCCCAGCTAGTGTCCTAAATATACGCAATAACTAGAGTCCTAAATATACGCCCTAACTAGAGTCCTAAATTTACGCTCTAACTAGAGTCCTAAATTTGCGCCCCAGCTAGTGTCCTAAATTTCCGCCCTAACTAGAGTCCCAAATATACGCCCTAACTAGAGTCCTAAATATACGCCCTAACTGGAGTCCTAAATTTACGCTCTAACTAGAGTCCTAAATTTACGCCCTAACTAGAGTCCTAAATATACGCCCTAAATAGAGTCCTAAATTTACGTTCTAACCAGAGTCCTAAATTTACGCCCCAGCTAGTGTCCTAAATTTCCGCCCTAACTAGAGTCCTAAATATACGCCCTAACTAGAGTCCTAAATATACGCCCTAACTAGAGTCCTAAATATACGCCCTAACTAGAGTCCTGAATTTACGCCCCAGCTAGTGTCCTAAATATACGCCCTAACTAGAGTCCTAAATATACGCCCTAACTAGAGTCCTAAATTTACGCCCCAGCTAGTGTCCTAAATATACGCTCTAACTAGAGTCCTAAATATACGCACTAACTAGAGTCCTAAATTTACGCCCCAGCTAGTGTCCTAAATATACGCCCTAACTAGAGTCCTAAATATACGCCCTAACTAGAGTCCTAAATATACGCCCTAACTGAACTCCTAAATTTACGCTCTAACTGGAGTCCTAAATTTACGCCCCAGCTAGTGTCCTAAATATACGCCCTAACTAGAGTCCTAAATTTACGCCCTAGCTAGTGTCCTAAATTTACGCCCCAGCTAGTGTCCTAAATATACGCCCTTACTAGAGTCCTAAATTTACGCCCTAGCTAGTGTCCTAAATTTACGCCCTAGCTAGTGTCCTAAATTTACGCCCTAGCTAGTGTCCTAAATTCACGCCCCAGCTAGTGTCCGAAATTTACACCCCAGCTAGTGTCCTCAATTTAGCGGGTCGTGTTGTCAGGGTAAAAAACCTACCTGGTGCAGTGCCACTCACTCACATTTCTCCACAATTTTTGACGTAATTCATTTCCTTGAATCGTATTTGCCATGAACATTTGAGCTTTGTGTTTATGCTCACTTTTATGTTCCGCTTGTGTAATTAAATCATCGGATAAAAACGAGGAAGTCAACACAAGTAAAAATTGATGTTCTCCTGAGCCATTCGTAAAACAATGAAAGAATGAAACGATATTTCAATGATTCTAAAATAAAATTAACGAACAGAAAGGTGTTTCATTAAAAGAAAACTTCGATATTTCAAGCCAGAAATCATTGAATACTAGTCCACCCCCCTTTATTTGAAATAAAAAAAGAGGGCGAAATGAGAGAAAGGCCGTAAAAAATTAAAAAAACATTCTCTCGAGAGTTGATGAGGCCGCGTGAACACGGCCCGTCAAAATATATAGGGCTGGAGCTTGTATCACAAATACGCGCATCGCACACTTTCGGCTGGCTTCGGACAGACAGAGAGACGGACGGACGGACGGACGTGGCTCTTATTATAGTATAGATTATTACAGGGCAATTGGTATCTTATTATAAAACATTCAGGTATTACATTACTGTCAGTGAGGTGTTGTAATAAACAATCAAAATTTCAAAGAGTCCTCTATAAAAAGAAGGCAAGTAAATATTTCAGCGTGATTTACAATAATAATCATCTCAAAAAAATTATTCAAGTACAAAAATGACATGTGTTCTTTCCATTGCCGAAATTGAGAAGATGGTTTATTCCCATGTGGGTACTTTCCTTGACAAATTATTCTCAGGAATTTTTCAGTATATGAGAAATAACACGTCACTACATACATATAACTTACCCATCATTAATGTTACCGGTAGCACTAAAATTTTGTACAGATTGGTTGTTCGATTCCACATCTATCATGTCACGAAAGTCTACGATTGAAATTGATACCATGTTAAATTTTCATAGCATATTGCCCATTCAAGAATATTAATTAAAAACTTCATATAAATCCTGAAGAAACTTCAAAAATTACACGTGAGGAAGAATTACTGCAATCAGCTATTGGAGAAAATCACCTTTCCGACTGCAGATGTGTTGAAGAGATAGCTTTCTTCAATTGCCATTTCTAGGTCTGAGTCAGAACTGCCTTATTCTTCTCATTCTGGTCCCGCGACACCAACAGTTCGCGGCTCCGACAGACCCCGCAGAGCTGACGGGTCGTTGGGGAGAGGCTGAGTCCCACTGGGGATAGTTGGGGAGGTTAGAGCTGGCGCTCAGAGTGGCAGGTTATCCTACAATATCTTTGAGCTCATGTCCCACAGACCTGAAAGCGTAATATTTTTCTGATATTATTACCTTGATAAGGTAGCGTATTGGAGAACTTCGAAGAGTAAATCTTTACGCCTTTCCAGATTTAGTTTTAAAGAGAGTGTAAGCTCCTGACTTCAGTTTATTATCGCAAATTAATGTTGCATGCCTTGAACTGAAATGAGATAGTTTTGTCTTAATTTAAAAATACCGAAATTAAAAAAAAATACACATTATTTATGGTTGAATTAAGATGCGCAAAATTTCCTTATTCCAAACATTTCTTGCTGCAATTGAAACAATTTAAGATAGTCAGTTGATTATTTTAAACTTTTTTTACTTATCCTACTTCCTTACTGAAGAAAACAAAATTTCAGATCATGATATTTAGAGCGGGTGAAGAAAACTTCGGCAATTTCAGCTAGCGTGCGTACAGATGGTGGTGTGCTGGTGATAGCACAGAGATGGCAGCACTCAGATGATAGTATACAGATGATGGTACACAGATGATAGTACACAGATGATTGTACACAGATGATACTACACAAATAATAGTACATATATGAAAGTACTCAGTTGATAGTACTCAGATGTTAGTACTCAGGTGTTAGTACACAGATGATAGTATTGTACACAGATGATAGTACACAGATGATAGTATTGTACACAGATGATAGTATTGTACACAGATGATAGCGCGCAGTTGAAAGCCATATTTTATAGAAAAAATTTAAAGACTTCCACCAGAAAATAGGCTAATCTGCCAACCCATCCCCGAGAGAGGAAGGCTAATCTACCCTCACCACAGGGAGGAGGGAATGCACATCCCAGGTGTGCTGTCATTTGCCTGATGGCATTAATGAGGGCACACTAATTGAGCGGAGGGACTCACGGGCACCGGAGCCACCACGCTGGGGCGCAGAACCCTTCTGGCTCACGGCTCGCGCAATTAGACAATTTAAAGAACGGTATTTTAGCGCGGAAAATTTTACGATGAAGGGTTATAAAAGGGAGATGGGAATTGGAGTCTATGTAGACGGAAAATTGCGCACTTTGGCCTCTACTGCTATTGGTTGGCAGGAGCCAGTGTTGTACGTGATGTCTTTTCTCGATTTAAAAATTTGTTAATGATCTGTGCACTGAGAAAATTTATTGATTTATGAAGTTGCTCCCTTCAGGGATGCTGGTATGTAGAGTTCAGTGTTTGAAGTGAAATAAAATTTCTTCTATTTGCAACATTTATTTATGGAAATGATTTTTGTTATTGAATGACTCCTGGGAAGAAGGATACTGTTAAATTACCTTAGTTATCGACAGGCCATCGAGACTTCTATTTTTTGAGCTCATTTCACTTCCAACAGCTTCCATACCTTCACAGCTATTAATTCTTTGTTTTTTATTCTTAATCTCTTCTGACTCGTTGTCTATTCTATGCGCAGATGAACAGCGCAGTCTGCGAGGGAACACACATTGTGTATTTTCTGTTTCCTGAAGTTTATCCTAAATAGTACCTGCTCTTCCCTCTCTTGAGATCGGCTTTATTGTTGATAAGGGAGTCGTGAGCTAACTATTAATGAAAATAACTAATATACGTGGCCCGTCAGAAAAGACGGGGTTCGATAATTTCTTAAACAAATGTTCTAGATAGGGATGCCAAACAAATACATCCATTCTAATAGTACTCGCCATTACAATATCCTTGTACTTTTGCACTGGTGAAACTCGTATCACAGATACGGTTATTAAGCACTCTGAAGAGCATTATAAACACAAGCACCAACCAATCAAGCAACATCAATTGTGTATTGTTATTTAATTGTTATTAGAAAGAAAATTATTATAAAAATTTGTTATATCTTTTTCATCGCAATGAGCTAAATTTTTTATCACTCGATTCAAATTTCACTCAATATTTATGATCTTTAAACAAAAGTAATCAGATTTCCCACATCATTTGAATGGTATCCATGATACCAAGCAAGCACGCAGATCCTTCTTGTAATAACATAGGAGAAATGACACGCTAAACAAATGTTTGTAAATTTATGGAGGCATCTGGCATTCATTACGTAGTGGTCATAGATTCAATTTCCATTGCTGCAATAATTAATGCTTAATAATACTTAATAATTTGCTAAATATATATATATATATATTAAGCTAATTATTACAGTGGTGATAATCCATAGGATGGGGTAATTAGTAATACAATGCGAAAATGTTCGATACATACGTGGCAAGTACTGAGCTTGGAGTCCAAATATGTTTCTTTGCCGAAGGCATTAGTAGAGAAGCTACTGTGCACTTTCCAGCCACAATCTCGATCAGTTGAGCATTCAACGTCCCAATGCTAACTTTTAAAATCAAGACTTTACGCTCAAAAACTAATTTTTTATGAGAGTATTACGTGGTTCCCTATCTGTGGCTTCAAGAGATTGAAATTAATATGAGGGTCATTTTTCATCCATTCTCTTTTCCTTGAAGTTTTTAAAAAAAGCCGGCGATGAAGCTCCTGAGAAGAATGTAACTGGAATCCAACGAGTGTGAAACTCATACCATGCTGTAAAATTTTACTCCATTGAAAAAACATGCTTTTTGAATATCTGGCCTCAGTATTAAATGAAAGTATGAAAGATACTAAGTTCAAACAAAAGAAGTGATTATTAAATTCAAAGTTTTAAAGCCAAAGGCCTCTTCAATTGATCCTCGTGCAGATTTTCTCACTTGAATAGACGCAGTAGTTCCTACCGTTGGGCTTTGATATTAAGAGAGACGGGGACTGGTGGAATTGTATCATTCTTTCTTTTACTGCAAAACTTCAGGGGGCTTATAAAGTACATAAATACCACAACATTCATACAGAACGTAATAAAATATACTGACGATCAGAAAATTAATGGCAAAAGAATTCACCGGACAAAAGTACAATGGCAAAATTGCTGCCAACTTAAATTATTGTTATCTGATGGCACAATGTGAGCATTTATTTAGAGAAAAATGGAACAAAGCTTACAAAACTTCCAAAAGCACTCCTGATGTTTAAAAAAATTTTCTTTGGCGCTATTATTGCCTCTTTAGATTTTGTTGAAGATGAATGTTCAGTGAATATGATGTCGAAAGCCGGAGAAATTTGAGAAGCTTTTCGAAAATACGAAGTTGGATGTCGTAATGAAGTTGTACGTCGTTGTGTTAATGTGTAAATTGCTGAATGTATTAAAGCTACACTTTTAACTGTTGTTGCACTCATTTAGTAGCAAAAAAAAAATTGAAGCAAGAGACTGGGATAATCTTCCAATCGCCAAAAAAGGGAGCTTCTTTCAGCACCGCGGGCCACTCTCGTCGATGTACGCTGCGCAAGGTGACGAATGAGCCGAAGACAACCCGGGCATGCTTACAGGAAGAACTGGACCAGCCAGAAGCTCGCATCAGTCGAAAAAAGGTCAGTAGAGAATTGCATCAAAGTGTTCAAAACACCTTCACTCTGCGCAGAACTCCCTTCATACAGCAAAACACAAGGTGAACCGTTCAAAGTTTGCCAAAAACCACCTGGACAAAAAAATTGAGCTTCGAGAATGGCTTGTATGGTAATGAAACCTAGCGACTGAAACAAAACTAGACTTATTTGTCGGAAAACAAGTTTTGTTAATGATCGCAAGAGAGCCATCCCTACCGTCCAACATAGAGGAGGGATCACCATGATGTGAGACTGTTTTACTTTCTTTGGTGTAGATGAACTCTACATCATTGATGTATAAATGATAGTTCCATGTGCAGGCAGATACAGGGCAGAAGATGTTTCTGAGCGCAAGAAAATTCTTTGGTTGCCACGAGGGGACTTCTTAGTTACAAAATGGACTGCAAAATAAATGAAAAAACATTTCTCAAAAAGGTGTTAACAGATATTCATCTTTCAGAGTGTAAAATTTACAATCACCTGGCCTTAGTCCAACAGAAAATTTGAGGTGGATATTCGCAAATGCTATTCACAAAATGAGGGCCGAATAATGACTCAACGAGACCTCAGTTCATCGGAGAGCCGAGGTTACATTTTCAGTTAATGATTTTCAAAATCCAGCTGAACATAATTTTTTACGTCAGGATTTCGGTTATCTGAGCAAACGCCATTTTCACGATGCACCAAGAAATATTCCAAGAAATGACTCTTGTTCTGGATGCAAAAAGCTATGTTTAGAGCAAGTTTTTTGGTAACCCTTTTACGGGTTACCATCAAGGCGAGTTCTCCTAAACTTTTGGTCCTGAGATGAACTCTACGGTATCAAGGATACAAGCGTGAAGTGTAATTCAAAGGGACTGAGAAACCTGTACGCAAAAACTAAACTTAGAAGAGTCGATAACAAGAGGTGTGTCACTTATGAGTCATGAGTTTGTGATCGTGATTACTTGGTTGTAGTGCTTGGGGACATCACATTTCCTGTTAATATACTTATGTTAGAAAAAAGCAAAATTATGGAGTTATCTGTAAGTTCAATCTCGCACATTCAGGAACACATTTCTTTACAGAATAATGATTTTTAATCTGAAAAATAATAATTTTTGGCTCCAAATGCCTGATTGATGAACTGTGAAAAAATCTATCTAGATTCCATGTATCATCATGAACAAGAAAACATTTACCTGGTCGTCGTCGTCAGAGAAAGTTGACTCCAACGAGTGGCCCCAAAAGGACGTCATTTCGCACCACCTATGCATTTGACACAGAGCTCCTAAATTAAAAACCAATGAAAGGCGATTCAATTACGAAAATAATTTTAGCACCAAGCTCATTAAGGAATTTTACTCCGGGAAGTGAATGCTTTCATCTTCAGTTGCTGGAACTTCTCTGGCTAGTTGTCCAGACCCCCGCCGCTGGCGTAATTACTAACTTGCATCTCTCAAATGAAGCTCGTCCTGACCATTATAGATCGCTAGAAAATTTCATGTAATGTAGGAAAAGGAATTAAAGATTTGCACTCAGGGTTGGGCCTGATTTACTAAAATAGTTTCAAAATCAATCGTGCGTGGCCCAGATCCGTGAAAATAACGCGTTCGAATCGTTTTTTACTTGCGCCCATTTTCTCGTGTTTATTTTCATTTTCATCGTATACAGTAGATCCCATATATTTTAAATGTGTAATTTTCATGTATTTGAAAAACTGATGGGAATCAAGAATAATTCTCCACTGACACAGAAAACCGCCGCACTGAAGACAAATGTTCGAACGTCTTCCTGTCACGTACGGCAGGACGCCGGAACCGACCAAATTCTATTATTTCACCGCTCGTAACACACTGAAAGAACCAAGGAGGAATGGCTAAAGACAAGTAGACCTTGAATAATTGATTGTTTTATAGATCGATGTAAAAGAAACCTGTCAACATTGAGTAAATCCGAAGTTTATGCAGTAAAGTTTATGACTTTCAAGGCCTAAATTCGAAAGTGCTCACGCTCTGAAAAGACGTTTTCGTGAGGCAGGAAGGTTTGAATTAAAACCATTAGGACACAGTTAAAATTTGAAAAATAGACGATTTCACGCAAGAGAATGCTCACTTGATGACTAGAAATCTATTTACTAGAAGGAAATAGATCCAAATAAATCCAAAGAGATAACTATGTTTACTATAAGTAAATAGATTTATCCAAGACGAAGAACTTGAGTATCTTATTTCCAGTAAGAAGAGAGTGGAGCTTATCAAACATACTAATGGCACTAAATTCGACCTCAAACACACCTTTTATGAAGCACGACAGAGGTATTACCGTCAACGTAGTTGTTGACATTTTGGACCGGCCGGCCAGCTTGGTGTTTCGACTTGAATATTGTAACAAAGGCGTAGCTTGAAACGCTGGCCATCTTCGCAGATTGAAAATTCCGAACAACTTCACGAGGTTTGAAAGCCAATCCCGCACATGACATCAACTAGGTTGATCGAATTTGCAAGTGCGCTGGTGGCCAGTAACGTACTCAAAAGGGCTATCGAGAAAATATTGAGTTTGAAAATAATGAGAAAATATTGACAGGGAAAATTGCACATTTCTGCATTCATTTCTATTGGTTGGTACAAACCAGTGTTGTGAATGATCTCTTTTCAACACAACTTGTAAATGAGCAGCGCACTGAAAATTTTTTCAACAAAAAGACATTTCCACACTAGTGTTTTATCAAGATTTAATTATATTTTTCCTATTTCAACGTTTCAGACACTACAACTCATTACTGCGACTTTTCTTTCCGTTTAAAATGCGTGAACTCAATACGAATGAGTTATTTTGATGCAACAGATTCTGAAAAACGTCAGTTTGGGAATAGATGCTCTGTTTTTGTATATCAAGTTCTGTTTATCTGAAGTGCGGGAAAATGAGATTTGTTCTTCTTTATCCAGTTCCGTTAGGCAAGATTCGATTCGCTCCTGAGCACATTATGAATATTTATGAGTTAACTGATGCAAAATTAATTGCTCATTAGGAAAATATTTAAACAAATTATCGTGTAACATTAAGTAATGATTTCAATACGTAGTATAATTCAAAGTCGATAATCCCAATTTAATGTTGTTTTTAAAATCAGAAGAGAAGGTTCAGTAGTGTGAGTCTTCCTGCGCAGACACGCCCGCTTCTTTCTAGAGTTTTAATTTTTTTACTAAGATTCAAATCCAAGCCGCTATCGAGACAGTCTTTCTACCGTTAACAGAGGATTCCAGGAAATTTAACGCGTGATTTTCGTATGTATTGAGTTTGCATAAGCTAACCACAAGAAAGGTGTTTCCAACAGAGGAATGAAGAAGAAACCATTTAGTAAGACATTATGGGAAAGGGAAATATGTGCTCAAGATATATCCTTACACCCTGCGCGTAGAAAAAGTAAGATTGAAAGAAACTTTTGATAAAATAAATATTAACAAACACAGTAATATGAGGGAAAAAGGGCAATGTTGAACATAAAATAAATCCGTATCAAAACGAAGAAAACCTTTCCTGTTAAAAAAGCGTAATACTTACCAAATCCCCAGCTAAGCAACTCACATTTTCCCCTCGAAAAAGATAATATCCATAGACGCAAAAATTTTATCCCTCTATAGAGATTTACCAAAATACATTCATATTTCTATACCAGCAAATCCCATGCTGTTTATTATTTTTTACTCCAAAAAGTGTAAGAATTTAAACTGGTTCTAAGAATTTCTTGGCGCGCAAATCGAGTTCGCTCTGCATGACTCCATGTATAAGGATTCCGTTAGCACGCTACCCTTCCGTATTCCGCCGCTAATAAGAATAGTAATGTAAGAGAAAATGACCGTCGACTCTATGCATTATTGAAGTGGTCTAGGAGAGCTCGATGAAATGGTTTATAAGGAAAATATTAATGTGCCTCCTCCAATTAATCGAATATTGTAAAAATTTACTGCTCTACACAATAAAGATTGTTAAATGGAGAGAGTTGCCAATATATGCGATCGATAAAAAGTTCTGATAACTAATTTTTTATGAGATTTGATGATTGAGCGCTTGAAAACCTGATTTAAATATGGTTTCTGGATATCCTGGACGCACAAACTTTACTTAACTTCTAACGACACAGATGTAAGGTTTTCAATCATTCAGATGAAAAAATCGCCTTGATAAAAGGGAATAACACAACCAAATAAGATATAGGAATTACCTTATCAGACACATAAGACAACTCGTTAAGATATAACATTGAAGGGGAGAGCGCTTGTTAATGTTTGAATGAAAACAGAATACGTTTCATAGGCTACGCATCTTTTTGCATTCAAAACACACCAATTGCTACCCAGTGTTTTTTATCGTACATACTCGTTTGTTTGCGACAGTTGCACACTACAATAAAAAGAATGAACATTGGTCAGGCCAAGCAAGATTAGCACTCTTCCGAGTAGCGTAAAAAAGAAAAACAAATAAAAAACATGACTCGCGCCTGAGCTGAAGGCAGAAACTGTGAACGGTTCTTCCCATTCAGGCTCGGGATTTGCTCGTATCCTCGCAGTAATTGTCTCTTCTCTTCAAGATCGCTGCTGGCTGTTAGCGCAGACATCGCGCTGCATGTGGCCTCGAGAGCCGGAAGGGGCAAGCCAGTGCTGCCAGATGTCCTTCACCTGTATGCCGCACAGGAAAATCTCCTTCACATGTGCGCGAGAAGGAGATAACACTTGGGCGTAGAAGCTTCAGGCTTTTGATCTGATAGCAGCATTGAGAGTTCAGAGTATCGAATTTAATACACGCTGGAAATATTAGCTTTATTTTTACTTGCAAGTGCGGATCTTGATTGTTCCCACTTTGCAGTAATTTGTACTATAATATGAGCCGCTTCCGTCTCTCTCTGTCCGTCTGTCACACCCACCAGCAGAGTACGTGATGAGCGTATCTGTGAAACAAGCTTCATCAACTCTACAATTTTCGATGAATTAATGGATCAGATTCGGAGTCGGAATGAATATCACGTGTAGTGTTAGAGAGATGGAACGTGTGTCATGTGATATGTCAAAAATTACTACACATTTTTGACGGCCGTTTGCACTCGGCCTTATCACCTCTAGAGAAAATTAACTTTTTTATTTCCTCCGGCCTTTATTCCATTCCATCTCCTTTCTCATAAAATAGAGGAGGGGGGCAATTAAAGTTGAAAGCCTTGACTTGAAGCTTCGGTTAGCTCTCATAATGACACCAATGTACGATAGTGAATAAAGCCGAGTATACGTACTCGGAAGAATTTAATTTGAAAGAAATTCATGAATTTAATTGTCATGCAAAGTACTCATTAAGCGTGAGCAAATTCCACTCAGCATATTTTCGATAGTGTCTACTCCAATAATAATGAAATATAAAAAATAACTGCTAATTGTTTTAGGTGCGCTATCAAGTTATTAATATTAATAAATAAAGTGTTATAATTTGCATTATTACGATTCTTTTAGCAATATCTATGTCTAACTCTCATTTTTTAAACTTTGCGGTTAAAAAAATCCCACTTCTAGTAATTAGGTCATCAAAGTTATACAAACTCAAGATTACGATAACAAGGAAAAAACTCTACGTGATTTGATACCAGCATTTAACTTGCTGAGAATCACACCTAACACGAAACTCTACGGGATTTACACCCAGTATTCAACTTACAATCCCATTGTAATCAAGGTCAAAACGGGATGAAGCAGATACCATTGGTCTAGTGATGTTCATTTTGGAGTTTTTCCCTTCAAATTAATAGAGTAAAAACGGTAGTATTTTCACAATCAAGAGTTTTACTCAGGTTTTAATGGTAAGTGATGATCTAAAAATTCCGGACTGAATAAGCTGTCGTCTCGAGCGATAAATATTTCAAATCGAAAACTTTACCAGCAATAATGCAATGGAAAACGAAATATATCATTAGTTTGCATTCAATTTCCTGCGCAAAAGAAGTCCGTTGATATTCAATTAATGAATAGTGATACTTTTATGAATAAATTACTGCATTCGAACCAAAGAATACTTATATCTCATGAATTTTCATTGCTATCTTAGAAGATGATGAGTTTGAAAGAATTGGTCTGCTTAATGTGTTATAAGGGACTAAGCTCATGGTGTAAGTATCATAGCAGTAATCCTATAATGACATCTAAATGCCTTTGGGAAACTTAGTATCACAGTGTATGATAATTTACGGGCAATATACAAGCGAGGAAGAACTATGTAATCTTCAGATTTTGTTCAAATGTTCGAACAATTCGTTTTTATCACCAGAAATGCAATGTTTTTGAAGAGTTTTAGGTTTTTAATACTTATTTCAACCACATTCTTAAAAAGTAGTGTACCATATGGTTCCAGAGAATCAGTTAATTTGGGATATCTTAAAGCTTTATAGATGCTTCATCAATATCCATACATGATTCCAGCGTAGAATTTGTGGAGAATAATGAAGAAAATTAATCATTTAATGAACCACAATCACAAGCTGAAGAAAAAAGACATTAAGTAAAAAGTTGATTGAATTTTTAACTGACGCTATTCCGTCAGTTAACTTCACTGATCGGAAGTGAAGTACAGTGATCCTCTGCTTAGTATTGCCACAATATTAATAACTTACCGTGTCTTCTAGCAGCATATTCTGTGCACAGTTTTTAGATAACTAAATATCCAGCGGCTGTGCTTGATGAGCGCTGTAAATATGACAACCATAACTAATGGCACAACGTACCGCTAAAAATTTCTTTAGGACACTGTTAAGTATCGCTAAACTGCAAAAAAGAAAACACTAGAGACACTGCGCCGGTTTGAAACTGGAGTCTGGATAATCCTAAATTTCAACGGCGAAGTTTTCATAGAAAATAAATGATGAGGCGAATAATCTTATCATATTCCACAATTCTGTCAATAATATCACTGTCACTAACATTCATTTTTATTTACGAGTACAGAGGGTTATCAGCTGGGTAAAATGTCTAGGGTTCAAATCCCGAGATTTGTGCAGTAAATTTGCCCCCACAAGTGACTCCTCTGGAGAAGTAGAAAACGAAAAAAGCTAAGTGATAGGTCATAGGGAAAGAATTTCTAATCTTTGAGCTCTGATTTTTAATCCCAGCCTCCTTACGAGTGGAGCAAAAAACTCTTATATTTGCAAATGAAAACAGCATCATTCAATGAAGAGGTCAATAAAGTTTCCTTTCTAATAGAATGCTACGTGTCCCCGGGCTATGCATACGAGCAAGTGGAACTTACTGACACTCTTTTCAAAATCGTTCATCGCCTATGTCAAATTTTCTTCACTGCTCAGCAAATTCAACGACATTTTCAACAGTACGATTGATGACAGTGAACGGTTTTAATGTGATTGATTTATTTTTTAAAGTGTTCACCTGTAATCTCATTGTTTTAATTCCAGTGCATTTATTAAACATCCATTTGGTTCGACATCCAAAGTTATTTCACTGAAATTTCTTCGGAAGAAGCTATTGTTATTCGTCCACCTATGCTCCTCGCTAGTTCAACCCATTAGTGCATTTAGCAAAAAAATTGCACTTTAAAGAATTTAAAATCATTTGCTGAGAAATTGATGTTGCTCACTTTTGCCTCAGAGAAGCATGGCGCCCACATAATTGGATGGACTGTTCAATCTTTCAACACTATATTTCAATGGGTTAACTTGCAGAATGTTGAGCTTAAGACGGTCCTCATTAGAAACTCCATGTGAACATTGTTCATTTAATTGCTTCTTATTTTTAAAGGCAAATTCTAAAAACAACAAGAGGATCGTGGCATTGGATCATCACTTGTTTCCACGTTTGTCATGTTTTAGTGTAACTATGAGAAATTTTGGTTAGATGACTGTTCATCTGAATATCGATCTGTCAGAATTTTTTCTGCAGGTGGTATCTAGATAGATGATACATTGGTTCTGTTTCCAAATAATTTGAGTGTTTCTCAGTTTTACAAGACATGAACGCCCAACATGCTTTCTTCAAATTTACTGTAGAATGTGGAAGTGGTGGCCAACATGCAATTTTAGAAGAACATGTTTTTAAAATAAATAACGAATTGTGATCATTAGTATACCTTAGATCATGTGTTTCTATTTCAGGATCAAATTTTTTATCTTATTTTATGGTTTCAGTTTATCCTTCATGATATTACTGATAAACTGTTAATGATAACTATTAATGATAACTTTTAATGATATTAATGATTGTTTCAAGGATGCGACAAATGCTCCGCTTATAAAATCAATGCATTTTGAATTTGAATTTTACCTACACTCTTCACATCGTTGGCTACCCATCACTTTGATCATGGGAAAAATTTGTAATATCCTGAACGAATATTAAAATTTCGCTCCTTTTACTTCAAGAGTCAATAAACTGAAAAATGTTCATTTGTATTGTATACTCGGATGAGCAATTAGAGGAACTGAAACTTGAATTATCGTCATTAGAATTGTACTTTTGTCCACACGCATCTTTCCGTGTTGAGCTATTCAACTCATTCCCTATTGGTTCTTACTTTCAATATGAGGTCAAAATTCTTACGCGTCTCCGGATGTGTCTTATCAACGAATCTAGTGGCGCACAGTGTACATCGATGCAAGTTTGCTCGATAATCCGAACATTAAATGTTGGACAAGTGGAACTTAAAGTTAGTTTATGATCCATAGCCAGGCTCTGTCACCCTCCACATTATCCATTAGGTCTCAAGCAGAGAATTAGCATCAGATACAAATTTTCAACTCAGATTTCAACCTTTTTGGAACTGTTTGCAGTGCAACGAAGCTCGGAATCTTCGAATTTATTCTCATGTATAAGATCAAACCCAGTCTCAATGACATGCAAATTGCGCAACCACTGCTTTTGGCTGGCGAACTGAAGCATTAGGAAGCGATTTGTAATTTAAATTTAATTTCCCATGTTTTCTTTACTTGTGTTAAGATCTAAACTCCAGATCAAAGAACAAGTCTAGACCACAATTCTAGAGTCTAGATAAGACCCTCAGACTCTGAACTCTAAAGCCTGGGGGTCTTCCTGTAGTTGTGATACAACTTCTCTTTTCGTGTTTAGCCGAGTGCAATTTTCTGGAAAATGTTTCAAATCTCCGTATATGTTGCAGAGTTTAGAGATGAAGATACACCAAATTTCAAAATGTTCATTTTAGCGTTGACTACACACAACGGGAAAAAAATACTACGCGCTGTGTTTTACCCTGAACTTGCAATGGAAAGGACTCAATAAGCAAAGCCTTTTAACTCTGCCGAAAATTTCTTTTCACACATACAACTGCGTTGATTGGCAATTGATTCTTAGACTAGAAAATAGCGCACAAAAAATGTATACGCATACACAGGGGAAGTTTTTTTTCACCGCTTACGTATATAAATGACATATTTTAGAATAAAGTTGGAATGTAAAGCTATAACATCAAGGCAATATCTGGAGGACAGAGTTTGCTGTATGCTAGAAACAAATTCTCAAGAAGTTCTCTGTCTCTGCCAACAAGCCTCGCTGTGCTGTTTAATGCGAGTGTATCGTGAAGACATTTTGCCTCACGGCTGTCACAGCTTCTGTTGTATGAAGGGAGGCTTCACTTAATTCAAGAAAAAGTCTGTACTCGACAACTAATAATTGTTCAAGAGACTTGAAGGTAACGAATTGTTGGCTGAGAAAATGGAAAATCACATAAAATCTTTTTCCCACACACTTGTTTTTATAATTAGCAGCAGTTCTCTGTCGAAACGCCAGATGGTGGAGTCACGTGCCACAATTTGATTATGTCAGGAAAATTATTTAATAAACGAGAGACTCCTAATTGCATTTTTGTTGGGCATCGCACACCTGAAAAATTTGTGGCTGAGAAAAGCATGAATGTGAAATATTTGGGTATCTGAAACTCTGCTATTTGTCCTGCTCGTGAATCTAATATAACTTTATTATAAATTAGTTTGCTCCCCAAGGATAATTTTAATTCGCATACCCCAAATATTCGTTGTAATCTGGTGAGTAATAGGATTTAAACTGAAAAAAATCAACAACTCGATTTATTTTAAATCAACTACAATTCTTCTATCAAAATATCTACGAGGAGAAACTAGTGCTGTATTTTCACTTTCGCTCGATTTCCAAAAACCTAGGATTTAACTAATGATAATATACTACATAAATAAATAAATAGGTATAAATGCAATAAAAAATATGAAATATATACTTTCGTCAAAACTACGCCACATTGAACTAAGAGTGCTTTAATGCGCGTGGTACAAATCCGAAATAAGCCGAAATTTTCCTGCGTGAATTTTACTGCGTGATTATTACGCATTAATTGTCAATTCAGATTCAGAGCTGCAAAAAATTACTCATTGTATCTCTCAAGGATACGTTCTTTAGTTCCTTCTCTTCTTCGTTTTCGATTCTAGAAGTTTAACCTCATTCTTCAAATTTGTTCTTTGTATGGATGATTGCAAATTAAACACGAGTTGTTCCCCCGAAAACAGCGTAGTAACCACCACCAAAATAAATAAGATACTAAAAAGTGTTCTCTCTGTCCCGAGGCAAATAAAAATTTCATATATAAAACTAGGTATAAGCTTTATTATCTTTCGAAAAATTAATCGTCCCATTCCTCATAATTGACAACAAAAAATTAAATATGCAGAGAGCTGTAAATTTCCGTTTATTATGCTCGATAGAAAGTTGACTTTTTCAAGCCACGTCAATACTATGAGCACGAAAATCCATTCCACATGAATACAATTTGTGTTATGTCGAGCACAGCCTACCAAATGATGAACCAAAAATTTATCACAATAATTTCATCTATTATTTTTTCCAAAATGGCGTGTAAGCCTTGCATGGCACTTCAAACGAAAACAAATGACAAAGTATTCTCGCTGCCAAAAAGCAATGAAAGTTATTTTCAATTTAAAATACAACGCTCAGAATAGACGTTCAACCTGATTACCATGACTTTTCTTGGTGGGAATTAGAATCAAACTTATAGTCCCTCATCACCCAAAAGTTAAATTTAAAAACAGGTATCATTACACTCGTGACAAATTCTGGAAACCCATTCCCAGCGATGTTTGCGATGCTCCCACGCATTAAACATTAAAGTTTAGCCTGCATTTTATTTGATCTAAAATTCCCACTCAAACAGAGTTGATAAAAAAAATTAAGAATGAGCGAAGCAATGTAAAAATATCGAAATATTTTCTTAGATATGTATTCCTCAGAGTGAAAAAAGTGGCGGATAAAACACAACTATAGAGCTTTCAAAATGAATAAATATTTATAAATGTGTGAGAGAGTGGGTATCGTTACTTGAATGCGTGGATGAATTAGTACCTTTACAAGTGTATAAAAAATCTTGATAAACAAAGATCAGATTGTCAAACTGTCATTTCTTTCAGTTAGATGCTAACATACTCTTTATTATAATTCTGAGTTGGAACGGAATTAGAAAACAAGTACACGTATAATACAAGTCGCACAAGCACAAGTTTTACGAGTGTAATAAGTTATCAGTTATGTTACTTGAGAAATCGTTCGTCTCCTGAAAAATTTCTGAAGAAGCCTCGCTGCTGATATGCCCCAGAATGCTAATGTTGTTGACTGTTGTGCAATTAGAACATTCTTGTTTCTTATTTTTAACAAAGTGCCAACATTTTTGTGTTAAGTAAATATTTTATATATTCCTCATACGCTTTGTTGAATAAAATTCCCACTTTTAGGGCTGCCATTCTTCAACCTTTTCTGTCACAGTCCCTGCTTCGCGATGAGTCCAACTCTCATTCCTATCACTATTCCATGTTTTTCCGCTACTGTCTTTACTTAGTAATAAATTACATTCATATTCATTTCCAATTTCCGAGTTAATGTTCGGCATATCAACCTCTAAATAAAGCGCTTCTTAAAGTTCTCTGCGTTCCAAACGAGTCAGATTCTGAAGAAAAATCTGCTGAACCGTGAAAAATCTTCATTAAATCACACAATTTCTTAGATTTCCTCCAAATATTTTAAAAAATCAGTCCTAATTTTACTGCAAAGCTTTGATGTTTTTTTCGCTTTGCTTTTAAGATGATCACCTGCAGTGTGTGAAATAGAGTATTTTATCCCGCTGCACGTGGATTAGAAACATTCTATTGTAAGGTGCTTCTTTGTTAGTCACGGGAAGCAATATAGTTTCTTCCGCTGCAAAAGTGACCATAGAAAACTTAAATTTTCTCTCTTTAAGGATTTCGAGCTCTTTGTGTTGCTGTCATCATCTGTGAAAGCTCTTCCTCTGAAGACTTTTTGACTTCTGGAGTTCTTTATTGTAAATTGTAACATTGTAAATATTGTAGACAAAAAGTTAACTACCTAAAATAGCGTTGTCATAATGTACTCCAAGCGTCAATTGGTCGAGTTTCTTTCAGTTTCTAAATATTGTAGGCTCACACTAAAAGGAGAGCTTAACTGGGATGCGAGCGAAGGACTGTCGCTGAGTTTGGAGCAAGGAATGAAGTTTGTTAAGCAGAAATTTTAACTAATTCGATAAAGCCCCACTAAATTCACTAATTTTAATTCTAATGACAAGTATAATTTAAGTAGAAGTAGTAAAAGTATGATACAAATAACGCAAGTACATATGACATACAACGAATACGAGAATATATACTGTAGGTGTACTAAAACAAGCAGTGTTAATACAAGTAACCAGTAAAAATTGATCATTATTATTCCTAAATTAAAATTGGCTTATCCCTTGAAAGGTTACTGCAATCGTTGCCTGCTGCTGGCCCGTGACGCCAATATTTATTCTTTCTAGTCATTTTCTAACGCACGTGAACTACGTAGGTTCTGCCAAATTTTTGTTCAAGTAAATGAGGGAAAATGTTACTTCTCCTTTAGAACTAAGGCAGATCTTCTTGATGCAACAGCACTGGTATATTCTGGCAGACTCCAATACCTTAAATTACAAGGCTCTTTGCAACATCCCACGGCATCCGCAACTGCGGCCGCAACTGTCCTCAGTTACAGCTAGTTTTGGACGACATGCTCCTCTGCTCTGTCTCCTCCACGGTCCTCTCGATGGTCATCTCGTAGTTCATCCTCTTTGTGAGAGGCCGAAGCCTTGCTAATGCATGCTTCGTACAACACAATCAGAAATTCGGCCGTAAACTTTGCAAGTTTTGAACTTGTTCCGCTATCCAAACAAGAAAGTACTATGCAGAGCTGCATTTCGGCAGTGCCAACTTGAAGCCTTAAACACGGCAGTTTGGCAATGTTAAGAACTCGGTCATGCTTACGAAGTAGTTTTAATTAGACTTGTTTATTATCTGGCAGCGTTGCTTACTGAGCAAAAGCAGGACGGTTTCGTTCGTCGTTCATGTAGATGTTTGTCTGAGAAGGGCGTATGTCACTTATACTCATGCGATGGACGTCAGATACGCTTGAGTAATTTGGAGATGGAATTTTCCCAAAATATCTAATGTAATATGAATTAAAATGGTTTCAAGTTCATGTGAATGAGTAGAAATGTCTAAAGTCTTACCTAATGGAAGATAAATCACAAAAAAGATTGCTGAAATCGAATTAAGACAAAAAATTAAAGTACGTGAATTGAGATCAGACAATCGTTGATTAAAATAATGATTAACAATAGCTATAATAAATCCCAGAGACCCGGAAAAAACTTTACAGATTGTTTGAATGCCTCAGAGCTGATAAATTCCGCATTCCCAATGGAGTTAACATCAAAAGTGACAGAACAATCTAAAGAGTTAAATGTTACTTACCAATCGAGATATTTTCTTTGGTTTCTGTTAATGCTTGAACAATTGAGGAAGAATAATTGAGTCGTTGCTGATATTAGCGTTAGGTTGGCTGGTAAACCACACGCAAGTAAAACCGAATTTTGTTGCTAACGAGATTGGACTCTAACACTGATAGTGCTCTTGCGTGGAAGGTTATAGACTTGCTAATTGGGGATCAGTCTCAAGCAGAGAATAGACATGAACGGTATGCAGATATAACGAAGCTGAAAACGCAAATTACGGTAGATTGGTTGTTGTAATTTGAAGTTGCTTCTTTCGGTTATAAATGTTATTGTACATCGAAGCGTCCACTGGGATATCGAATGATAAACGTAATATCGAGGGTTCCTCTTTATTATGAGTAATAGTTTGCATGGTCGAAGAAATATCTGTATGCTTATCACTATGTGAGTATGTGAGTGAGTTTGCGCGCGAGATCAGGAGTTTTGTATGAGCAATGAAAGAGATAGAGTAGAACAGAATGTGGCAGCGCGGTCGAAACAAGTGGCTGATTCTTGGGCTGCCACTCAAGTCCCATTCTGTCACACATCAATCACGCACAGGCACTATAAAGGAAGATGGCATCGATGTCACTTGAAAGGAGGATCAGATTCATAGAAATATCAGTGCACCCTCATCAATTCTCATAACTGCTATTATCCACAGTAGCTCTCATAGGGTAAAAGAGGAAAGTTGCGACTACAAAAATAGTCAATTAGATTAAATTAATATGTTTAAGTACATAGTCGTTGTTTTCAAGCTTTCGGGCAAATGCATCGACCGACATCAGAACAGGTTTTACACGGTTATCCATTCATAGATTTTAGGAAAGATCCGAAAGCGTGATGATAAATATAACCGTCAGTTGGAAATACGTGCCCTGCTGCACCTTCAAGGGCTGGTGTTTAATGTATTCATTAAAAGCGTGCGAAAATTTACCACGGTTAGGTGCATGTATAAGCAATCCACAGCAATGATTGCTTGGGATTATAACTGGGATTATGGGATGCTATATGCAAAGATTCCACCAGCTTGCCTGTGATCTGTACCTACCAACAGCCCTCTAAGGAGTGAAATGCATTATCGCGTGAACGTCCAAGTTCAGTGGACTTGTCATTAGGTCATTTAAGCACCTTGGAAGCATACGTACCGTGCCAGTATTTACTAATTGATTGTATCTCGAAATATATTATCCAAAAATTATTTCCATGAATTTTAATTTCTGCGAGAATTTCCTCATATAATGTAAAGAAGACGCCAAGGGAGTGTTGCGTAGAATGGTCAGACGGCCCAATTTTGGAAGCGCTTTGAATGTGACAATTTTTCGTTTATCTTAAAGAAAGTCCAGCACAATGAAGCTTCCGAGTCTGACGTAAAGAGCTTCTTGAAGTTCGCTGAAAAATTCGACTCAGGCTGCTTAATAAAATACAAACTGACGCACTCAAGCGAGCAGCGGGATAAAAATTGCGGACCTATCTTGTTCAGCATCGTAAATAAATAATTAGTTGGCCAATTTAATAACATCGTAAATAACATAACATAACATCTGAACAGCTCTCGTGCTGCTCTAAACAGTTCTTGTGCTGCTCTGAACTGCTCGCTTGATACTCTGAACAGCTCTCGTGCTGCACTGAACAGCTCTCGTGCTGCACTGAACAGTTTTCGTGCTGCTTTGAACAGGTCTCGCGCTGCTCTGAATAACTACCCTGTTGCTCCAAACCGCTCTGATTCTGATTGGAACAGCTAAAATCTAATCCACTTGTGATACGTAAAAGCTGCTTTAATTCCCCAATTTACTTCATTTCGGAGGACGCTTTTTATCTATGAGCTCATTTGCTTCATTTAAAATGAGGTCGCCAAGTTTTCATTATTTCCAATAAATCGGCCGAAAAAATTTCCCGTTCTAGAATTTCCGACATGTCACCATTTCAATTGAAGACTTTCTCCACGGCCCAACTTAGCGGAGTCGTACCGATTGATATCGTCAATGCAAATTGGTGCCGGGAAATTACCCGAAGCAATGCTGGAAGTTGGTAATTAGCACTTTGACATTCACAAGAGAGCTCAACTCGCGTCGCTGATTTGAATAGTTGGAAATCTTTTGGGGTGCCTCGAGCGAAAGCGATTATGCGGCTTTGTTCGTCGTGTGCCCGATGATCTAAAATGATTCCGATGTGTGCTGTAATTTTGCAGCCTCAACCATAGCACAAAACCTCCTTGGCCGGTTTTTTGGCTGGAAAATGATTCATTTCAGAGGCTGTTCGCTGCTTTGTTTATTGCATATCGCGGGCGTTGATTTATACTCCATGAACCAACAATAGAGCAGAAGATTTGATCGCAATTCTTTGCGGTTTAGCACAGCCACATACAAATGTTCCTTTGAGGTGAATATAAATATCACTTGGAATGATAAAAATATCATTCTAATATGTCACAGCGAGATTGGTGCGACAAAATCTAACGTCAGATCCATTCCTATGTTTTTTTACAGACAACCATCGTTTGCTGTTCCGAAAAAAAATCGAGTTGGGAAACTTGAAATTAATTTCAGCTATGGATGATGGTATGCGTTACTGATATTGCCAACATTCGGTGCTAAAGCGAGCAACTCTGCATGAAACATATTTCCGGCTTTTTTCCATAATTGTTGAACAGTTTAAATTTAGCTGTGAATGAACGTACGTCTGAACGCCTGCATAAATGCGGACTGACATTTCCAGGGACCCCCTCATCCGTGTGAGCGCGTATTGTGATGGCCATGTGTGGTGGTCCAGGCTTACTTTGATCTGCTCATGTGGATCAACAGTTTGATTGGGACTGAAAAACACCATTCAAATTTGTGTTTGGTTTTCCTGATCCATAAACTACAAGTGTGCTGTTAACCGGCTTCCAGGGAAAAAGTCTGTTTGAAACTAGATGTAACAGCAGCTGATATCACAGGCAGATGACTGAAGTTATTGACTTCCAACATGTCGTATATTTTAATAGTATATTCTATCAAATAATTTTTTATGGGTAGACTTAACAAAGGATTAAACCTCTGCTCTTCAAAAAGATTCGGGAAAAGAAACATTGATTATCCTTAGAGAATTTCTCGTTTGTCCAATAAGTTGCCCAATTTTTTACCTCAATTGTCAGGTGAACGGAAAAAGAATTCATCTCAGACCTTCCGGTAATAAATTTAGACTACAAAATTTCAAGTTAGGACAAGCATCAGACAAGAGCTTGCGTTAGTGGTGCATACATTTTTGTTTCAATTTTTAGCCGAGAGAAACGTCGTCTCCAAATGCTTTCGGAAAACCTCTTGAAGCGTAAAAGTAAGGTTGAGCTAAATTAAAATTTGCTGGATATCTCAGATGATGTAATGCAGCGTTAGAGGTGCAGATGCAACTTTTCTTAAATAGTCCGTAAGCTGTCTCAAATGGCCCATTATAAAATAATGGGATATTTCTGCGCAGTCGCGGCGCAGTGCCGGCGCTGTTATCCGAGTGCTTGATGCACCGATTGATGGAGGCATCCCCCAATCATTACGACGATTTTGAGCTGAGCACCAACTATGCTAGCGAGCAACAGTTTTTCAAAAGCGTAGCAAACTTCGCACTGCTTTTGGATTTTAATCATGCTATAAAAATTGCAGCGTTGCCCGAATGCTGGGACAACATTTCTACTGAGTTCATCCTGTGGTAAGCTTTGACTGAATGAAATGGGAAAGTTACTGCTAAATTGGCGGGTAGAACTTCTTATACGACGTTGATCTGAGAAGATACCGCAATAGAAGAGGTTGAGCGACCTTTACGCTGATAATTCACGAGTTGAAAATCGATGATGAGAAAAATGGCAATTTGCTACGCTATTGGACGTCTCAAGGTTGCCGTCAGCGTGTCGATGGAAACTGGTATCTTATTGTATTGCCATCCTTCACTGGCTACGGGAAGAAAATGCAAATTCATTTTGTGTACAAGAAAAAAGTTTATTACAAAAACTTGTAGTTCACGATAAATAGTTCATGAAATAAATTGAGGTCAGGTCAGAAGTGCGTAACTTTACTTATTGCTTGGAGAAGTAGAGGATATGTTGAAGGCGGACAGAATAGACTACCACAAAACGATGGTTTTAAAAATATCAAGTGCGATGGTTTTTAAAACGATGGTTTTAAAAATATCAAGTGCGGATTTTGTTGTTGAGGTCGGACAACAATGTGTGTGATTTTGAGGATCACAAAATTTAATTTTTGATTACAGTGGTTGAACACCAGCAATGTTTTTGGTGAAACTCTATTTGTTCACTGACCTGCCCAATGTACGCACAAGAAAACCAAAGCCGTACATAAAAAACCAAAACCGTAAAAAAAGGAAACCCAACTGCATTTACACACAGCTGAATTACTATGAGGCATGTTTGCTTGTGATATGTGAAATAATATCATTCAATTTTTTCTATACGTCATTTCTCTATACGTCTTTTTTCTATACGTCTAATTTTCAACGTCTGGCAGATTTGTGAAGTATGCATTTGAGCGATTGCACCATTCATAAGTAGAGCGTTGTTTTAACATGCTTTAGCGCGCTAAAGCGTTTGTGAGAAGTCAAAATGCATTTCTGTGTAAAAAATAATCTACAGTGCAGCTCAAACGTTTTTTCTTTCTTGATGCAGGCAGTTAAATCCCAATCTGGCGTTGAGATCTGGTTTGTACGAGGATAATTTAACACACGTGGAAAATCTTTTGTGCTGCACTATGAATGTTATTTGTATACTCTTTCTCTTGGATGTGAAAGTTTCCAATTTTTAGATGCATGTAAGATATTCAGGTAAAAACAAAAAGATCCGAGATGTGGAAGTAGGACCTCACGCAAAAAATATAGCGATAGGCGTTCAATTGAAACAATTTAAACAATTTATTTGCCCCAAGCGATACAGTAGTAGGTTGTTTCTTTCTTAAAACATTTCTTGCGAAGTGACCCACCGGTGGTCATTTAGGTGATTTTTACAGTGCTGCTTACTTACCTGCATTCACTAACTCATTTTTTATTAATACTTAATAAAAGCTAAATGAAGGCCCGATCCAGGTAATGTTTGCTATTTTCAAAATTGATTACCACAATTGACTTTAAATTTGAATTGAATATTGAACTTCAGTTTGACCCATCTCAGTTAATGTTTAATCAAGTCTAGAACAATGGACAATTTGACATATATGAGCATAGCTACCTATGTTCCAGAATAAGTGCAATAACTTTTAGGGCAGAGAATTCAACTTGAACCTTTTGAAATTGCTCTATTCTTTAAAGTAGTATCGTAATTATATCAGGTCAAACTGTGTTTATCTCAAGGAGTACACACTTTCATGAGGTCTTACAGAAACGCTAGCAAGTCACGCATGCAAAATAAATGATAAATATCATACTCTCTGCTTCACGATTTGGCTCTCATTTGTTGGACCTACGTATACCGATTTGGGACACGTTTATAATGCACTTACTGCAATTTTTACAGGCTCGGCGTAAAACTTATGCCTAACTTTCAGGGAATCTTATGAACAAACTCTCGTGCAGTTTTCAAGGTGAGGAAGGGATCGGGTAACTTGACTGTAAGTAAAAGTAGAAAGCTTAACTTCTACCGGAAGTTAGGCTGGTTATGTGAGGGGCTTCACTTTGCGCTTGTTGTTCTCTCTGCAACGCCGCCTATTGGACTTGTGCGGCCGGGAAGAATACTACTCAACTATTTGAATTACAAATACCTTTTGAAGACGAAATTGCAAAGTTGAGTAAACATTCCAATACGATAAAAATGTTAGACAAGTATTCAATTAAAGCTCTTATAAGTGCTCTAAATATATATAGAGCATGAAAACTTGCAGTAATAAACCAAGTAACACCCAGAAAAGCCGAAGGTTTGGCAAGAGAACAGACCGTCTCAGACAGCAGCTGCAGAGGGAAACTATACGGGAAACCAGATGGGAGCCAAAACCCAATGAACAGTCCAAACAACAACACCTGAATGTTACATGAGAGTGAAGTGACTAAACATTCTTTGAAAGCTGAAACTCTGAAGAAATTTCATATGCCTTACGTAAAAGTGGATATGTGAGCCTTTTCAGACGCATGTGTCCTAGAATTTAACTGATTTTTAGAAAGTTGTTGTTTCTGTAATGAAATTGTTGAATTATTTTAGTATGGCGAGTCCCTTTTCGGGCGACAATTGTTAAATAGTTAGGCGGCGTATCCCTTCTTGGGCGCCAGTTGTTAGGTATTTTAATCTGCGAGTCCCTGTTTGGGCCCCAGTTGTTAAATTATTTTAGTAGGCGATTCCTTATTCGGACGCCAATTGATGAATAATATGGGTTGGTCCTGGTTCGGATGCCACCTTTTTTTGATAAGGTCACTGTCCTAGGGATACCTGAGGGTAGTCAGTTGATTTCAAAGGCCGTATTTTCTGATGCTTGTTATTCTGTTGGAGTCTTTCTGGTATTTCAGGGATGGGAAAGAAATTAGATTTTGCTGACTTATTTTTATTGAACTAAATCAAGCCAACGAATTTTGAAGTTCGTGACGGAAGTATGTTTCGCAAGTATCTATGATACGCGAGCTCAGTTATTTGCGAGAAGAATTATTTTTCCTCCTGCTAAAGTACAAAGGCACTAGTCGACATCTCTTGGCAATGGCCTAACAGATATCTTTTGAAACCAAAAATTGGGCTACAACTTTCAGACAGACATATTTTTCACATATAGGTACTGTATTTGAACAAATGGACATTATACTATCAAGCTCAGCTATTCTTGATTCTGCGTAACGAAGCACACTATTTTAACATCTTTTAGCACGCAATGTAGCGATCAAAATATTGCACGTACTTTTTTCATTCTAACCAGCCACTGGACATTCCTATTCTCCAGATGCCAAGGCTCTATTTTTACAATATTCCAGCTGTTAGAGAGAGGAAATCTCGCAATGGTGCACCCAGATTGGCAACGTATTCATAAAATATTCCAAATATTCCAACCATAAGGAAAAAATTGAAATTTACTTTGATTTACTTTTATTTACTACAAAAAATCATTTTTGATTGCTCTCAATTTCCTTATAACTTTTTTATAATTCTCAGACACTTGAATCAAAATTATAGAAGTAGCTATATCAATGGCAAAATTGAGACTTCGCCTATTTTACAAATGCCTATTTTTCGATGCCTGAGGGTGTTGCTAGTTTGACACAGATCCTGGAGGCAACAAGTTATAAATAGTTGTCTATGAGATCGATATTATCAATTATTGGTGTACTCTGACTTCTTAAAATTCTTCAAATTAAGCACAATAGGACTGCATTATGTCACCGAGTTCAATAAGCAGAAGCAATTTATTAAAGTAAGAAATTGGAACTCTGCAAATATACTCCCATAGTTTAACAATTTATAACATAAAAAGTTCCCCTTAATTTTGTTTCATCTGTTTGAATGCATAGTTGGTTGTTTTCCTTCAAATTCGTGTGACCTTCCTTTTGGGAAGGACATATGTAATCGCTGTTTCGGATTTAAATAAAATTGGAGCCGAAACTTGTCTCCTGAGTATTGGAAAAATGGCAAACTATCGACGTTCGAATAACAGAAGCCTCAGCAACCGTGACAGCTGATCTGCTTGGTTTTTCAAGAGCACCCGCATTGAAACCAATCCTTGAGTAAAATAAAAACCATAAAAAACTCCATAAGCAACCAGAGTTATTCTGGCCACACTTCTCAAATTGCTAGACGTGCTGAAATGAATGATGGTGAGAGAAATACTGCCTCCACCAAAGTGAGAGCTGAACTGAATCTGCTAAATAACACGGTTGCAACATTTATCGTCTGCATCCAACTCAATAAAGCCGATGAGAGATGCTGTCAGAAACTCTCCCCTGCTTCCATCAGCTAGTCGTCGCTTGGTGTAATGAAATAAGTGCTCTTGTAATTTTACGGTAAGCTTTCCATTCCGTTTTCTCAACAGGAACTCCGCCAAGTTGACGCAGAAAAAATTAGCTTCTAAAGAAGCTCCGAGTTGGCCCATTTCTATGACGCAAGGCATCACTGTGTAACCAAAAGCCACTTTGCATTAATGAGACGTGGTCCATGGAAAAGATCTTGGTCTCGTTAATGGATGCAGTATGAATTTTTGAAGGGATTTTCTGAACAGTTCAGATTTTAGAGTTGAGAGTGACAAGATTAACTCTATAAATTGTTACTTTTGTTTTGCTGGTGTTCTGACTATATATTGATTCGTGGGACTGTGAATAATTGCACGGTGATGGTGCCAGTAATTACTCCGCTCATTACGGTGTAATCGCTGCCAATGATTCACATTTGAGATAGGGCTTAACTTTTGTGAGTCGGTCTGTTGTTTTTGCCTGAAGAGCCAAAATTTGCATGGACAATAGACAGATACAATGCACTGACTATAAACGTACAGCGTCATTTAAAATTTTTCTTCTTTTATTTCGTCATTCATTTGTATATTTATATATTTTTCTTAACACGCAATATTTTACATGCTCTCAAAATATCCATGAGCTACCAAGAAGAATTGCCCTACACTTTTGCTGAATGATATTCTAGTTTTTACAGGTGAAGGGAATGAGTTTTGATTTATCCTCTCAATCTTTTGTTCAACCATCGACATGCAAAATAAGATGCTTAAATCCAAGTTCACGCCACTAAAATAGTGTGAAATAGTGTAACTTTACAACTCTAAGGAAGTTTTTCTGAGTTTTAAAAACAGACACTGGAAACTGACCAAAGTGTGCTTTACACTTTGTAATATGAGTAGCTGTAGTGAGCTTCTTCGAGCAGTTTCTTGCGCTCGTTTGCTTGAAAATACAATTTTACACTCTGCAATGCTCTATAATGTCACGCTGAAGCGCTTCGAGGAATCAACACACTCTAAAACTACAGCCTTAAATCTGCATTTAAATATGGCTTAATATTACCAATGTCACATTTGGGCAAATGGGAAGATAGAATATCCAAATTATACGCGCAGATTTAACAATGACTGATGCGATTTTACTAAAATATTCCCTTCCTCAATCAATCAAGACTGTTTAATAGAACATCATGAAACATTTTACCGAACATCCCTCAAGAACCAAAAAACACGAATGCTGATGTTTTTTACTCGTAGGCATCTTCCGAAATCCTAAAATGGAAAAAATGAGACGGCAGCACAGGTATGAGCCCTGCAACATAGTTTCATAATTTATCGGCCCCACACTTTTCCGACTGAATAAATAAAATCTGGTAACTAACTTCCGTAGACTTTGTATTTCGAACTCCAAAAACTTCCTCCATCTCTTGCACGACCTGACGAGAACACTCAATGGAGCCTGAAGTTCTTCTTTAGTTAATGTTTTTTTTGCATGGACTATTTTCACATTTCGTTTCACGTTTCGTTTCTAAATCGTTTCGATTTAGTAGACACCTGAAAGTTTTCTAGTGAGTTGATGTCTTTTGTTGGTCATCGATGCTTAGAGTTCAGCTCCTTAAAACTGTGTGCATTTTTTCATTTCATCAGCGTAAATACATGAGACAAAAACTTTTTCGGAGTGAAAGTTTTGCAGACAGTGAATTCAGTGTGATGCTCACTACCAACATTCAGGGTTTTTCTTAAAACCGTTCGCGCATTTGCCTCTCCATCTCAGTCAGAAACTAATTATTTCAAGATCATTGAGACAGTTTCGACCGTGTGCTCTGAAAACGATAATCTCAACTTCTCCTCGAACAGATATCAATAAAATGAACAAAATTTAAAAATTTTCTTGCTCCTTTTATCTTCACTCTCAACCTAATCTTTTTGGGATACTAGGGATGTCAAATTATCTATCATCTCTCCTTAGTGATGTTAATCAGTATATGTGTGTGTGTGTGTGTGAGCTCGTGAGCATACATCTATCTAATTTTTTAAAGAATATAAGGCGATTAGAAATTCAGGCTTTTGGAAACATGGCTATTTTATTTATTTTGAGATTTTTTACATTCTAAAATTGACAGATCTTTTATCCTATCACCGAAATTGAAATTCAAAATTTCGAAACGTTTTCCATCACTATGTAGATGCATCAGTTATTGGTTCCCCACGTTATGATGAGAGTGAGACTCCCCAGAAATCGACGGTTTGGTAATGTAATATTGCTATTATCAAATCAGTAAAATATGTAATAAATTTATGGCTGAACGAACAATAATTTGCAATAATGAAGCATTTTCTGAGAGCTATAAATGATATATTATAGCAATGCATCCCTGTGTTCCAATCGCTACAAAAACGGACTCAAGGTTTCTAGCCAAGCATTTTTTTTCATAGAAAACTTACTAACCAGGCTGGAAAATTCATCACGAATTAAATAAAACTTCCTCATCAACTCAAATTACTAGAATATCCTGCTGTGGCTTCAATGCAAATGGGCTTACACGGGGTATTTGGTCTCCTCTTACGCAGAAAGATTTTCTGTGAATTAAGTTAGTTTAATCTTCGCTAACTCCCAGAGCGGCACCCTATGACATACCGGGTAGAGACACAACTGTAGCGCTGCTCAGCTAGTCTGATGTTTAGGCTAAATGATGTTAAATGTGATTTAAAGCTAGATGTCAGGCCCCAGGACTATCACAATTTCTTTTGATGATTTTTAATTATTTAAAGTAACATTTCAAGGTAACATTATCATCACTTAAAGTAACATCAACCCCCTGTTCGAAATGAAACGTCTATACCATCAAGGTAACTGGAATATTTGTAGCTGGAGAGCGCGCGGCTCTGCAACTCTGATTAAGAAGACACCGCCATTACCCGTGACTTGGAGTCATGTTTTTAAAATTTCTAGTTGACTTCGCCAGTATTCCAGGTGTCGTTTCAGGCTGCACTACTTTTCATCACATCTTCATTTCATTACGTTTTCAAAGGAAAAGTCTTTGGGAATCTTCAGGTGAATGCTTACAAACTTCTGCGTCAATGTATGAATCTTATTTCAGTTTTGCACTTGAAGATTAGCTGGATAAATGAAATTCAAGGAGCTTGAAGGATGTTGAGCTCAAATACAAACCTTGCTTGCAAAATTTTGTTAATTCTCACGACTGCAGTTTTGGGAGGAGGACGGGGAAGAAATTCTAGGAATTATCTTGAATTCTACTCTGGGAAACTCTTTTTCACTTGGAATTGATAAAAGAAGTTTATAAAAATAAATGAAAATTGTCAAAATTGGAATGAAATGCTCGTCCATGCAATGAATCACATGAATGCGCATAAAATTAAAATTTTTAGAACTTGATGACTTTCAGTTGAGGATGGAAAATTCTAGATCGATAAACTCACAACAAATTTTGATTCGCTTAGTTATGCGGTCTATGTCGAGGAGTTTGTTGGGTTTGCGGTTATAATTTCCAATCTTGCGTTCTTGTCCGAAAACTTGTGTTCTGAATCCTCAAACTGAAGTTAAATGATGGTTTAGTGTTGGCTCTTTGTGGCCTCGAGGGTGGTGGGACGACTGAGGAATATTTTCACTCCATAACTAGTGATGGTAATTGAGCTTGTCATTTAGTTCCGTTGAATCATGATACACATATGTTCACTCTGAACTATTGTTTCTATTTACAGATTCGTGTTTCATTCTCATTTACTGCAGCAGATGATCGATCGTGTCGATTTCTTCTGCTTGGTGCTTAGGAAATATTCATGTGCTCCGTTTAGTTCCTTTTGGCAAACTTATTGAAAAGTTGCAAACGATTCATTGGCATGTTATAATTAGTATCCAAACTGCAAAATAACAGAGAGCCTCAAGATGTGTTCATTTTGGAATAAACGTATTTTCTAATTTACTGAACATACATCGGGCGATGCGATAATTATATAATTTTCTGAACATACATCAGCCGATGCAAAATTCTTTGTCTCACAGAGACAAGTGATAGATTCTAGAGCAAAATGATCTGTGTTTAGCCCTCGTTTTTTCATTTTTGATCGAAAAGAACTCAGACGTGGTCGATCGAAGGCACTTCGCGGGCCTTATGTCGCATTGAAAGAAGCATAAAAATACATGCTTGAAAAATTAGACGGAAACTTTTATAAGCTCGTATTTGCTGAGCTGAAACGCGTTTCTCTAAAAAGGTAGCTGGCAGCAATTATTTTAGAGACTAATTATTACTTTAGAGACATGCTAATGATACTAATTCTACTTGTTTCTATAAGATCTTAGCTACAACTTCCCTTTGTACTGCTGTCAGTAGATGATCATAAATCAAAAAAGGATGATTATAATTTCACAGACGTTTAAATTTCATTCTACCCATTTCATTTAGAAACATGCTTACCCTCGTCCATTTCGATTTCTAAGCGTGACTGAAACGATCGAGTCGCAAGTCGAGCCACTCAGCCCCCAGCGTCACAGGGCCGTAAAAATTAAGAAAGCGACGTCGATAGCCCATCCCATGCCGTGTTTATTTTCCCTCTGGAGCTACAGGAGAGCGCCGTGCGTGAGATAATGAAGCACATTCTATGCTTGGTGCTCCTTTGATGTCGTTCTTCATAAAGATTTGCTCGTAAAAATGATTTAAGCTGCCACACTTCGCTTATGAGCGTATGGCAGTTTTATGCCGCCTCAATGAAGGCAGCTCTAGCATAATTTAAATTTTAGACCTGTGAAAAATTGCGGACTCTTTCACCTTATTTCAGTGAGGAGCCAGCTCATTTCATGGAACTGTGGGGTATGTATAATATGAATCATGAAAATAATGTACGTGAACTGATGTATTCACACTTCCAAACTTGAGTGGAAGCGATATTTACAGTGCAGATGTAAATTCTAAAAACATTTTGTGTTCTGAATACACAACGTCCCAGAAATTTTGGATCGAGACCAAATTTTGACACAATGTTTGAAATAGCAAAGAAAAGTAAACGAAGCGCATCACCCGCCTCTCGAAAGTACCATTGCAATTATTTGAGGGTTAATAAATTCATCAAAATGGCGTTATGAAATCACAGATTTTATCTGCCCTTTCGTGTTTTCCAAGACTTTTTAACCCCATTTTCTCAATATACTCATAAATAAAGGGAAGGTACGCAGGAGTAAGGAATATTTAACCCCAAAATCGAAAGAAAGAAGAAACTGGAATATTTTCAGCCAATTTGGTAAGGTAGTTCAGCCGGTATTTGTGTACTGTAGTTTTAAAATTCCCAATAAATTGGTAGACGCAGGTGGGAAAGTCAAAGTGAACAAGATATGTGGATCTCGAATGAGTTGGCTCTTAGTTGCCCTAAACATATTACTATTATCTCGAAATTATTTAAAACTGAAGACAGAAAAATCAAATCTGAAACATAGAACCAGAAACTTCAAAATCCCCCTAAAAACCCTCAGTTAAAGGTATATTTGAAAGAGGAAACAGGTTATTCTGAATAAAACAAGTGAAGGAGCTATTTGTTTACGAGAGAATTTGAGCATTTGTTCACAATTGACGAAGAACGAATTTACTGCGGCAACTGCAGAAAGAAGTTGGAAGCATTCGATCACGGTTGAAAAAAGAGCGAATTTGTTGCGGTGATTGTAGAAAGAAATAGAGTTCTGGAGTAATTATTTGAAGTATATTATTGAATCGGACGAAATAAAGTTCGTCACTTCCTTAATTGTCAATAGGCTTGACTTCAAATACCAGAAATAAGAGAAGCCTTGCAGATACAGTGTGTTCGGTTGTGACTCCCTCAGTGGGGCTGGGAAACACTTTCTACATCGTATTTAAAACGCAACGAATCAGGTCATCATGAACAAATTGAAAACAATAATTAGCTCTATTGCCAGGTAGAAATGCTTTGAGAAAAATTCACGAGGAACGAAAAGTGAACAGAAACTTTTTTCCAACAGGATAGTGGCCTAAGACACTCATAACGCCAAGTGAAGCAATGGTTTTCCAAGTTGAACGTTTGAACTGGCCTGCTCAGTTTCTAGACGTAAATATTATTCAGCTGATGGGGTCAGAGCTTAAAAATGCAAAAGCAGTAAGCAGGCCTAAAATTCGGTCGATAAGTACATACATCCGAACCAAGAATAGAAAACATTTTTCCTAACTCATAAAATTAACCCTTGACGGGAAGTAAGAGCTCACAGCAAATAAACTGCATCATAGAAAGCGAGACAATGAAAAGATCGAGATTGAAATTCCCGATGGAAAGGAAAGAAGCATTAGTGAGTCTGTAAATCTAAATTCACTTTACATGTGACTCGTTATTTTTTGCAAAGTAGGAAAAGGTTCGTATTAACTTGATTTTTATTTTAAATGTTGCTCACTGTATACAAGGATATCATGTATGAATTTTGTGAAAAGGTTTTCATTTTAGTTTTGATCGCAGAATGAAGGTAGGGCTATTCCTTAAACGAAATGATGATCACAAAATAACCAAGGACACGACATTATATAGAGGAAATATTTTAATTGCGGTCGGTCGATTATCTCGCTCGGAATGAAATAAAACTTGAATTTGCTGAAATCCTAAATTCGAAGTACTTTTGTAGGGACTTAAGACTAAAAAAGAAGTTATTTTCAAGCAAAGCCGCAATATATATATTTTTTAGATTCACCAGCTGTTGCATTTACTCCAGGTATATGAGTATTCTCTTTCACAGAGCATATTTTTGAGATCTTTGAAAATAATTCGTCCTTCAATATCTTTCTGAATTTGTACACCGTAGTTCACGCCTTTAACCCCGCTTTTCAAGCTGCATATTAGGTCTACAACATTACCTGGGTACGAGATTTGGAACACGCGAGGAGCTTGCCTGGGAAACTGTGCACAAAGCGTCGCCTGAAGTTCAAAGCTGGACAAGCTGGGAGCTTAATCAACATGACAAAATGTCCTTGCTTCTCTGTAATAACAGGTCTACGCTTAACTTGCGCACACGACGCCAGATATTTCTCAAAAGGATTTTACAACACGTGAACCAAGCGTGTTCACAAGCTAAAATTCGTGAATTTTGAAATCGTCTTCAAATGACATTCTATTTCTTCCGTTATTCCCACTCGTTTCTGATTTTGTAAGAGTTAACTTTCTATTAATTAAACCCGGTTGCCTCCTGTTCAAGTTCTTTCACTTTGATTCTTCCCACCAACAGACATGCAGGATGCAACTCTTCGTGGGGCTATGATGTTGTCAAATTATGAAGGGAATCTAACCAGTATTTAAGCTACATAGTCGTATCAGACTGATTGTGTTGATCGTGTAAAGCCTACCTAATGCACACTGTGTTCACAATAATTGGGATTATGACATTCTTTGATCAAACAGTAAGACATGTCACGAATGGATCACTACCGCAAGAATGAGTTGCAGAAGAATCAAATGAATTGAAACATGTGCATCAATCTGAAATAAAATTACAAGTTTGTTCTATCTGGATTTTACATTTGAGTCAGCAATTTTTCTTTTGTGCGGGAATAAGTAGTCTTTTTGCCTAATGGGATTGTAGGAGCTGAAGTTTTTCAATTGCATGACTGAAACTCACAACGTTGACCACAATTGCTACACAGGGACGCCAAAAACGTTCCAGGAAATTCTAATTACTAATGAGCAGCGCAAAATATTACCCATCCCCACTGTTAGATTATGAACTCTGGACGAAAATTTTAAAATTATTTCTTCATTTATAATCTTTACATGACTCTCATGCCCAAACCAGGACCTATAGCACACATGAGACTTTACGTTTGTTGTACAGTTATTGGGCTAACAAGCACAACAATTTGATAAAATAAAGTTCTGAATGACTAAACTAAAGATGTCAAATAAAGCATTGGATTGTTCAAGCAAATGGTTTCATACGGAACAAAAAAAAGCATGGGGCATCCAACTAAATATTTTATATTAAACTTCAAGTTAGGAAGCCTGCTCGAAGACGGGCTTGAATTTCATGTTTAGAGCTTTGTGGATAGTCGAGAATTTACTGGTTTTTGGACTTTCCACCATTCTCGAATGCACTTTTCTTTCAACTTGGCAAGGTTCTAAGGACTCGATGGTCTAATCTGGTTCTCCTCAGTTCCAAAAAGACTTTTAATCGAGTCAGGCAATTTGCTTGGCCACTATAAGACATTAATTTTGTGCTTACCTACCTATTCACGGGTCACACCTGTAGAGCGTTTAAGGTCGTTTTCCTGTTGGAACGTTCGCTAGAGATTTCAGAACAAATGCTACGCACTCTGGCTGCGATCCTTCCTCACAATTGGTGATGCAAGACATCATCCCATGTCCCTCCAATAATGTGAAGTGTGCTTGAGTCTTACGAGGTAAAATCTCCGTGCTGCACTGCTCGTAGTTTATTGTAAGGTTCAAGATCTAGCTCTCTGGTCTTTTCCTCAAACTTGAACATGTTTACCGCGATGGATGAAACTCCAGTTCAATATTGAGCTCAAATTTGGAGTCAATTGTAGTTGGCTATTTTGAACAAAGGAAACATTAACTAGATCGGTGCTTCGTTTAGGTTTGACTAAGTATCAATCAAAAATTGAGTTTGTGACGACTAGTCAGTCTGCAGCATTGTAAAAGTTCCCTCTGTGTACATCGGCGGCTCTCACCGCGACCAATGTGTTGATACGAGCGACGGCGTATCCAAAGAATTCAGTGTCAGTCTCGTCTGGCCAATAAGCAGTCTTTCATGCTCATTTCCTCGGAGTAAATGTTCGTTTGCCATCTTTAAGCGACTTGAAACTTACTCTCTCGTTGACTGGGAAGATTTACGAGATCATTAATTCTCGATGTCGTCCCAGAGTAGTTTCTGCTGATGGTTCTGTCGCTTGCCCTTGTCTCGGGGGCTTTTATTAGAATTCTTACTTTTTTTGAGTAATCAGTGGCCTATTCTAACCTTTCTTTGCATGTTTCGACGTGCACATCCTTCGTGGTGCACCATAAATACTTGGCTTCCCCTTGGCAAGCTGGTGCATTGAATTCCACAAACTGACCGCAAGAAAAAGTGTTAAATATAATTATAAAAAATATAATAATGGAATAAGATTTTCAAATTACCGGTCGCTTGGTACAATGTGATATATTTAATTAAGCAGTAATGTTTCAGCATGATTTCCTTTCGAATGAAGCCGGATGATTTGCAGTAGCATTTTTGTAAAAGCTATAGCTATCATTCTTAAGTTATTTATTGGAAACAGTTGAATAAGTGTGCAAATGAATGTCCATATTTTTGTTGTGCGTGAAGTCTTTTAAAAATTTAATGATGTATTTTATATACAATTAAAATATTGAGAAGTATAATCTGTTATAGCAGTGTGTATGCTGGCACACAACCTGTGTGGTTTAATAACTAAACTACTCATGTGTGCAATTAATTTTGATTTCCAGTAATTTCAGCAACTGAGCCCCAGTAAAAATGCGGAACAAAATCCGAGTACAACTTTTTTAAGGCCCACAAAATGCTCTTTCCATTAGGAAAATATGATTGTACGGTTTCAAAATCCATTAGTATTCTCCTCTCTTTGTTTGTTTATTTCAGTGAAAGTTAAGCCCTTGATCACTCTGTCATCTAGTCGTGTGTATGTCTTGCAATGTAAGGAAAAGTTTACTATTTTGGCAAGTCGTGTCAGGCTTCTATGTACCTTATTCTGCCACTAGTGGTGCATCATGCATCCAACTTACTAAGTAACCGTTGAGATTTTTATGTCATTATATTCTTTGCAATACTCATGCAGATTTCCTCAACAAAAAAGCGTCAAGAAAATGTCCCAACCAAAATTCATTAGTCGGTAACGAATTATTTTTCATCACGAATAATGAATAGAGGATCAAGCATCCAGGGCTGTAAAGGAATTGAATAATTTACATAAGCGAAGAAAAACTAAGATGAATTATCGCGCATGGAATGAATACATTTTTTGGTCCGCAACGTCAACTTTCTTAGCCTTCATTTTTAAATATTTTCATTGTAATCGTTTACCATATTCATGAAATTAGGAGTTTTGTGTTTCATAATATTCGGGATTTGCATTTATTCTCAAAAGACGTTGAGGTGCACCGGACGGAAGTTAGATCTACCTAAGCTTCGTAAGTGAGCCATTTTCATACGTAAGAAAGCATTTATATTAATGAAAATGGAACTATATGGTTTCGAAAATGAAAAGCATTTTTATTTTTTGTAGATTGAGTTGTTTCAACGGTAAAGCAACTCGTCAATTTGTCGTAAGGTAGACTCGCTATGAGTTTTAGGAACCATTCTTAGATTCGAGACTCAAGCTCGTTTTGTGTACATATCACCGGAAGCACTTGTCGAGCGCGCTGACTAAGGCTGCTAAGCATCGGTAAATATACAATGGAAAATGGATAATTGGAATATTTTCATTGTAATTATTGCTACATCTCCTGACAGTTATATCGCTCAGAAAATACCCGCAGGAGAGGTTAAAGAGTTCCATGAATTTGATGAAATTCGCTCCTCTAATGAGGTCGAAGCATAACTTGTTTACCCTAGAGCTTTTCAATTCAATTATAATCGTATGAATTTTCATGTGCGCAGTTTTCATCTATTAGATTTTAGAACATTTAATGAAGATTTAGTGGATTATTTGCCTGCTTCGAGACTCGACTAAAAGTCGTTCAGAAATTTTATAAATTGTAAGATATGCTGCTACACTGTGCTGCTATAGAGAAAAATTATAATTAGAACAAAAAACTTGAAGCTAGTTTATTTTTATTAAATAATGACATGAACATTGGCAAAAGGATTCCTTTCACTGTGAAAATAAAGTCATGCGAGCGCAGTCGGGTAGATGGCCGGTATCAGAACAAAGCATCAACGCATCTCCGTTGAAAACTTGGTTGAACCGACTTTGGCGTAAAGCTTGTCAAATTTCAAGTGTGAAGCTAATTAAAAACATATTCAAGACATAAATTAAGAAACGTAAACGTGGCTAAAAGTTCAATAAATTATTCAGAGCCGGGAACTATCGTGAAGTAGAAGTCTTTTCCAAAGCCACTCCTGGTGAGATTAATGGAGAAGACAAAGTTTTGGACGCACTGTAGGACGGTTGCAAAGTGCACATCTCTGAATAGACTTCACGTAAGTTTAACGTAATGGAGGCACTGACGAACAACCACGAAGTTGAGGGCCTCAGGACAAAAATTAGGAAGAAGGACTACATTTCAGGTATAAAAGTAGTGCACATAACTTCCAGAATTCACGACTGACACGAATTAATAAAACTTTGACCACTCATGAACATTCTTCACGCAGTTAGGTTACTTATGAGCAAAACTTTATCCCGAGCAACCATCTATTTCACAATCAAAATTTCTGTACAGAGTATTTCACCACTTTCTGTATTTCACCACAAATTTTTTTCTCTTGCAGCTCAATTATTTTCAAATCTAAAATCATCTAAACATACCGTTCAGAATCGAAAACTTGCTGTCAGCACTCTACTTTCCCTGATCACCCGCAGCTTTCAGAGTATCAGGGCTTTTTTGAGGTTCTTTGGATCCCCGTCTAGTCCAGTATTTTAATCTCTGGCGCATCTCAAGACAGCTTCAGGCTCCTATGGAAGAATTATTTAGGCGAGTATCTCATCGCTTTGCAAGGCCAGATGCATTTTCTTGAGTCTGCGTTACATTTATGCTTGGACAACTTCCTGCATAAAAAGCAAGGCGAAAATCGCTACACGTAAAGTCATTTTTATTATAAATGATCAAATAAAACTGAACGTATCGGGCTTACTGTTCATCTTCAGCAATAAAAATTTTCAGTAAAACGTGGTAAAAGGAACAGTGAAAGATTTTCATTTGATCATCTTTAATAAAAATGATTTTACGTGTAGCGATTTTCGCCTTGCTTTTTATTCTCAAGCTGAGAAGCATCAATGATGGAGTTAACTTCCTGCATGCTTTATGGGTTTAGCCCCTGAGCCTGGGGGGGGGTGCTCGAGTGAAATGGTCCCATTGAGCAGTAAAACTCTGGACACTAAAAAACTCACTAATAGCTTAAAAACTTCTCATTCGTGTCATTTTTTTACAGAACAAGCCTTTGGTTTCTTTTGATTTCTTGAAAAGGTACATCACTCTGCATGTGGAAATATCAATTATATATAATTCTTCCTCTTTCCTTGATATCCGATTACTTACTTGTGAGTTTTCCAAATTTCTCTTGCTTCAATACAGTCCAAAGATATCTTAATGTCTAATCTGAATGAAATATTAGGAATTGACAGAATCAGAATAAATTATCCAGTATCATTCTTAAACGTACGTAACCGATAAAAATTTATTGGAGACAGTGTAAGGCTTCAGTAAAGAAGCGAACTTCTCATTCAGATTGAAACCGAAATCTCTCTTTCATGGCATAAACTCTTCAACCTTGAACGGCGCTCTGCAAGCGGAGACATGTAATCGATGAAGCAATCACTGATCGATGATAACTGGAGCAGCTCTATAGCTTCAGATTTTGTTTTCCCGATACAGGTCATCTGTGGTAACCGCCGCAAGTAACTGTATTGGTCAATTGCCATCGAATGCTGTTATTTTTGGGGTCCCGTCGCCATCGAATGCTGTTGCCATCATCTGTGGCAACCGTCGCAAGTAACTGTATTGGTCAGTGGCATCGAATGCTGTTACTTTTGTGGTCCGAAGTGTCAGCTCCTGGCGTCTGAGGTAGGCCACAAGAAAGGATTTGCCGACATTTCATGCTTAGTGTGGTAGAGTGTAGAAAATTCTTGAGGTTAGGTAAACTTATATTAGTTGTTTTAAATTTTGCACACAATCGAAAAAGTTGCACATGTTGAATTATATTGTTTTCTCTTTGAATCAGCTGAGTAAGATTCAATGTTGAAAAAAACTATTACATATTTGCTACGTTCTTTGTGTTTAAATTTTAACTTCGGAGTATCAAGTCTGAGCATTTCCTAGTTGTCTTTGGCTTTCTTGGCAGCCATTCATGCTTTTAGCATTGTTATTTGTGATCCCCCAGTAACTGAAGATGGCGGCAAATAACTTAAAATGTTTTTAAATGAGAATCGACTGACACACCGACACATGGCCGCACACTGTGGTGTACCGCACCAGAGAACCCAATTTCTTAGACGTCTCATTAGTTTGTCATTGGTGTCAAACTCACAACACAGCACAAATTTCTTCAATAACATCTACCGGAATTTAATGCAAACAACTGCCGTTTCTAAATTCTCCAAAATGTTTCAACCCTTGAAATATCATCCGACTTGAGGTACCGAACTTCTGTTTTTCATACCTCGGAATAGTGGACGCGCTAATCCTGTTGGCAGAGACAAAAGTGCGGCAGTCTCGCCTCTCACGTAACTCTTATATGATGTTACTAACTACCGTGTAAAGTGGGCGTACGCAAGTGGAAGGCCATCGGACATTAAAGAAGGTCATTAATGAAAGAGTCGGACTTGACTCAACTCTCAACTTTACTGTAGTCAAGTACATACCCTCAACTCTCGTTCGTACATGCTGATGCTTAGGAGGAAGGGACAGCCATTTCAACGAGGAATCGCACAGATAATTCAGGGCCTTAGTGACCAAAAATAATTTTAAAATAACTGGAGAATAGTTTTTTTTTGAATTTCGTCGCCTCAATTTTGTGTACAATTGTGGACAGAGAATGACTGTTATATATGCTGCACAAGCTTCTGATGAAATAAACCTGCATTCGAGTTTGATAGTTCAACTGAGTTCACTGTGCTCTTCCCCTGCCGAATATATCATGAGTCAACAGAAATTTATTCCCCGAATAGAATACCAGTGAAGTCCACGGAAATATTCGAGATGAAATTCACAAAATATTTTGAGGTGATTTGATTGAAGTTTAAGTATGAATTTTCGTATTTAATTCAGTGTAGCAATGCGAAATATTAATCATATAAAAATGATATCCCTGAATAAATTTCCTTATTTAGTTCAATCTAGTACTCGAAGATAGTGAGCAAGATTTAAGCTCTACGTCATATTATCTCATCAATTTGATGGTCAAGATGAAATTTTAGTAGCTTGGTATTAGTACAAGCCTTTTTTCAAAATGACGCATACAATTTTTTTCGAGCCTCTTCAACGCATATGGAAAAAAATGTTCACGGCATGAATTCATTCATCGAGAAAAGTATTAGAAGTAAAAGAGAAGAATGATAGCACTGACCTAAAAAATACTGCATACTTTTTGATTGTTTCGAAATAACTTTCAAATTCGTAATCCTTTTGAGGAAAATAATACTGTTATTATCAAGTTATTAAATTTTTAAACACTTATAACGGCTGAGCTTGAATTTTTTTGAGGAACTTAACATGGCATAGAATTTCGTATTCAAAATCAAAGTAACACAATAATCATCAAACTTCATGAAAACTGCATCGTTCAAAGGGTAAGTAAATTGTAAACAGCAGATTCAGTGAACTTCAGTGATTCAGAGAGTTGATGGGGCAAATTTCGAGAATAATTAGTCATTATTTTATTCCTCACAGCTCTCTGCAATAACACATACCATGTTTTAGCCAATTTAAATGCCTTGCCAAATAGCAGTAACGTATTTTTATAGATTAAAACTGTATTGAATCCACGGTCATCAAAGGATCATATTTTGTCATCCAACAAAGCTTGTACATGCGGATTGCCACAGCCCTGCCGTGTCGATAGCGATACAGTTCAGAAAATTGATCTGCAATCAAAGAAATGCTCAATTGCAAGCGCATTTTGGCTCAGATAGAAGCTTGAATAGAACCCAGAATAACATAGTTTCCTTTCATAAATATGCGACTGGATTATTTCAAACCCAAGCACCTGTTTGATCTAACTAATAAATGGTCAAAGAATCGCATCAAATAACGATCTTGGTGATAGCGTTGTCTTTGAAATATTCATTTCAAAGAGACGACATTCTTAGAAGCGGAAGTGTACTGCGTATTGATGGATAACATTTGTGGACGTTTTTTGTCCTAACATTAGTTCATTGCCCACAATTTTTTACGACGAGAAATTCAGTTGAATTATTCGCAGTTCTGTAATCGTGCTAGGGATTTTCCTTAATGAAAATAAATTGGATTTCGTCACTCTTTCACATTCATCTTCTATCACTGCTAAGGAAATTGAGGTGAACAGTTGAGTTGACCAAAGCGGTTCCTAAATGGTTCTTCCAGGAAAATCCAGACGGAAATTCGGAGAATTTGCATGAATTTTCTTAGCATGAATCTCCTTCTCTATTAAATCAAAAGGAAATTGTAAGAATCAATGCGGAATTACAAGGTAAGAAATTTTTGATATACTCTAGAATGCAATTGCAATTATCAGAATGAAATTCTTAGGTATGAAGCTTCTTACCTTATTATTCAAAATGAAATTTTATGCATCACTTCTTGCGGTACAAGATGAGAGATCGCTGAGGGCTCTCGATATTTGGCTAAAGTGGTCATTGGAAAATACGTTTGCAGACAAAGTTCTTTAGGAGACTCCTGGATTGATTGCGAAAAATGGGCCAAAGAAACGGGAAAAACATATCCAAAAAATCGTTTTAATCAATATTTTCTACTTCTTTAGAAGCGGCTGTTTTGGTGTACCACCAAATTTTTATCTAGGGTTGGTTTAGTGACTTCATGTAGATGTAATATTTAATGAAAACCAGCCAAATAATGATTTGACTCTAAGTAAAACCTTAGCCATCTTAAAAAAGGACAGAGTTTCTAAAATTCAGTCATTAATTGAAAATATTACTCCATATGACACAATACACGTAGTACAATGCCGTCACCATGTCCAACTGCAATAGTTTTCCTTAGACGGAGAAACATGTTTGTCCCATCTTCGAGAATAGTTTCAATATTATGGTAGTTTTGAAATTATTTGTTCAGCTTTTACAGTTATGAAAATTCAGTGAAATTTCACTCACTACGCATGAAATGACGTAGGTTGGACGTGGTATGAACATTCGGAATAAAGCCATCCCACTACTTCTTTAAGTCATCATGTGTCTTCACTGCACCAAGGGCTTAGTTAATCACGCGCTCGCAACATCACCAACAGACGCTAAAATATCGAATATTCTTAGCTTGTCAGATCTGATGTCTACATTCGTTCTTGTTCTAGGTGCTCACTCGAAAGTGCTAACAGAGGTATTCTGCTCAAATCGAATAATGGAAATCAGGCAGACTTGACAGACAGCGATAGGGTAACCTTAGTATGTGTATATGTGATAATTGTGATAAAACTCAATGTGCTTACGTTATGATTAAATGAATCGGTGCTTGCTCACACCAAACATTGATGTAGGTAGCCGAAAAACAAAAATATTCACGTCATCTTTGCGAGCCTTAAGTATAATTTCACGGAGATTAAATAAATCGCTGATTTTTCTTTTCTCTAGTAATATAGATGTAGGTAACCGAAAAACGAAAATTTTCGGATTATCACCATGAATCATAGAACCCATGAGGCTATAACCATTTATTTCAAATTTCCGTGTATCGGCTTACGTATCGGTGTCATGCTAATTCTCTGGGCTCACCCGTGCTTCTGTACAGAGGAGGTTGTCTCCAGTGAGCAGAGAACAACTGAAGACAACCTGGTTGTCTTCAGGTTGTCTCGTTAACACAGAAGCCTTACTTAGACAACAATGCCACGCAAAATGTTACTAAAGATATTGAAAGGGAAAAAAGGCAGAGATGGAGTATAATATGTATCATAATTCAGTTCCAAAAGGTTTGAGATCTACACGTCATCAGAACAGTAATTTTTATTCAAAGAAAGCATTCGGAGCAACTGTACATTGAATAAAAATCTAAAGCATGAACAATCTTCGCTTGGTCTTCAAAACGCTCAACTACTTTTGTTTGAACCTTTAAGTGAAGCAAAACCTACGTATTTCTAAAATACACTCACGAATTCCGTTGACAAAACAGTTTCTTTTCGCCATAATTTAACATAAATCAAAAACTGAACGATCGGACATCATAACTTGATACATGCCACCCGCGAAAAGTTAGCTTAGAGCCCTTAAGCCATCAATGTGTTTTTAACCTCTTGAAATTTTAAGATGTAGAGAGGGTCCATTAATGGATGCCAGAGCCAGCACTCTGGTCCTCTCTATCCTCATGAGTGGCGCAGTCTGCCCTCACCTGCGCTGTCCGGTTCAATAAGATTTGCTCTACAGTTTTTGTCTGCTTCAAATACCTTCTCTTTTCACGAATTATTTACCTCAATTACCAATTACCTTTGCTTGCTATTTCTTGTATAAGCTATTACCTGCTCCTGCCATTACCTGCTCCTGCCATTACATGCTCCTGCCATTAGATGCTCCTGCCATTACCTGCTCCTGCCATTACATGCTCCTGCCATTACCTGCTCCTGCCATTACCTGCTCCTGCCATTACATGCTCCTGCCATTACCTGCTCCTGCCATTACCTGCTCCTGCGATTACCTGCTCCTGCCATTTCCTGCTCCTGCCATTACCTGCTCCTGCCATTACCTGCTCCTGCCATTACCTGCTCCTGCCATTACCTGCTCCTGCCATTACCTGCTCCTGCCATTACCTGCTCCTGCCATTACCTGCTCCTGCCATTACCTGCTCCAAATAGCGCTGGAGCACGATCGAGAGGGAGATTATCTAAGGATTAAGCAATGCAGACAAAATCAAATGGAAGCTTAACTCGCAGAAACAATGTCATAGATATTTGACATAATTTGATCTAGCTTTAGAAAAACAAACCTGAAATAGGTGAAGAAGAAAAGTTAAATTCGGAGTTAAATTCACAAAAAAAGTATTTTCATGATTTCGTCTTGGCTTTAGAAGAGAAAAATGACATGGTGAACGTGAGCTCAGGAAGTTAGCAAAAACATGTCAAAATTTCATATTACAGTTGCTTGATACGACTGAGTGTGCGCTCCTTAAACGCGATACTATCTTAAATAAAATAATACGATCACGATTATGTCCAGGTAAATGTTTACAAGTATCGAATTCATCATCTGAAGGTTTGTTCTCTTTGAAATAACAAATATAATAAAGTCTATGATCTCAAACTAGAACAAAGCGAACTGAAACTAGAGCTGAAACTCCGATGCTACCCATGATTTAAGAAATTTACCTTGTTTAGTACTCAGTCAAAAGCTCCTTGTTTGGTCTGTTAGTGCGTGTGATCACGTCCAAAGCAAGTTTAAATTTTATTGCTATTTGATATTGGATGTAAAATGAGCTGGGTAAAAGATCTACCCATGCTTCCAAATTGACACTGGATAAAAATTTGTTACTATGAATGACCCAAACTGTAAATAAAATTACACGGTTTTTACACAGATTCTTCCCAAAAATCCTTATCAATTTTCTTCTTATGTCCGTATATCCTTAACAACACTAAATTATGTGCCGACAGGCAAGCAAAAAAAATTAGTTTCCTTATATAACCGAATTTTAATACAACAACTATACCTCAAAAGTATGCGTGAATTTTCCAACATCGACACTACAGTACAATGAGTTCCTCTCAATATCCGAAACGGAATGCCGCAAAATATGCCCTGTCCGATAACCAATTTGCCCCAACGTTCATATATGCCCTACTGGACGTGTTCCCAGCATAGGAAACCAGCACAAAAGGTAACTTAGAAGAGAACTCGTCTTTTGCTCAGACCACGGTAGAGGAAACAAGGTAGGGTCATTTCTATGGGAGAAAATGCACCTCCTCTTGTTCGGCTAGCCAATAGAAAGGTTTAATTTCAAATAAACTTTATGACGTCACCAAAACGCAAAATCGTTAGGCCAATAGTGGAGTCAGATTTGGGGTTAGCAGTGCTACCAGATGCAATATGAGCGCTGCTTTTGGTTCGTTTTCATGACGTCAGCAAAACCACACCGTCAACGAAAAAAACGAATGGTTTGAACCTACCTTGTTTCCTCTACCGTGGCTCAGACTGCTCTGTTTTTACGCCAAGAAATTTGAAAATAAATCTTTATGTAAAGTTATGCGACCGTTCATATGGAAGGCTTACTTGTGGCAAATAATGATTACAGCAAATAATGATTACAGCAAATGATGCATTGGATATACGATTTCTTATAGAAAGCCAAGTCCGGGTAAAAAGCTCTAAAAATTTTCTTTGTTCAGAACACTGCACTGTGAAGAGAGAAAGAACTCTCATAAGTTACATTCCATTAGGCGGGTAACGTTTGCGCTCTTCCTAAACAAAAAAGATAAAACTTTATATTTGTTTGGCTTCAGATATCCTTCGGTTAATTCAGGTTATACGGAGCAAAAACCAGCGAAATAGTAATTTTGTGCTCATGTTAAGAAATGCCATTAAACATTTCTGTGTAAAAAGACTCTCATTCTGAGCGTTTGGAATTGGCAATGAACATTACTTTCAAGAGTTACTTAGAGCTAAATTTATTTGAAGGAAGCAGTGAAAACTTCACTGATGAAATCGTATCATCTTCTGGTCCTGAAATGCGAATATGTATGGCAGTAATGATAAGAAAAAGAAAGATTCAAATTGAACTAACTGTTCAGGAATTAAAACTTCATTCCTGGTTGCAATTTTAATGCAGATTTTGATATTGAATAAGAATTTTCTCATCATGGCCTTCAAATACTGATCAACAAAACTGAAAATTATTATCGGTCATAGAATTACGTTCAGCTGCACTGCAGGGGAAGGAAATCATGGTTTTTTTCATTTCCAGCGTTAAAAAGTAAATTTCTTTCCATTTCGAGTGATAAAGTCTTCTCCTTCTCACGGTGCTAGTAAATAAGAACGAGTATTCAAGGGGTTCACTATTTTCGAGGCATAAATTTCACGGTTGAGTCCTCGACATTTTTTAAAAATCGATACACATTATACAAGCATCATTTATCCATCTATGGCGGGAATAAATTTTTCAAGTCATTAGGAAGAGGTTCTAAACTTCACATTTCAAATGTCGTTGCATAACTCTGAATTGAACTTAGAAGGTAGGGAAGATTTGTAAGTCTAAGTCTAATCGGGATTTGAGCTTTCAAAAGTCATGAAAATGACGAAAACAGCCACACAGCTCCCAAAAATTTTGTTCCTATTGGAGAATGCCGCTAGACTCGAAATTGAGCGCTGACTATCCCTGAAATGTCAAAGGATAAAGGACTCAAATGTTCAAAACAGAAACTCAAATGTTATGTTAATAACATTGAGTTTCTACAATAACGCAGAAACTCAAATGTGTGATGTTGAAACTCAAATGTTTAATGCAGAAACTCAAATGTTTAAACGCCGGAACTCAAATGATTAATGCAGAAACTCAAATATTTAAACGCCGGAACTCAAATGATTAATGCAGAAACTGAAATGTATGATGCAGAAACTTGAATATTTGATGCAGAAACTCAAATGTATGATGCAGAAACTCAAATATTTAACGCAGAAACTCAAATGTTCAATGCAGAAACTCAAATGTTCAACACAAAAACTCAAATGTTCAACACAAAAACCCAAATGTTTAACACAAAAACTCAAATGTTCAATGCAGAAACTCAAATGTTCAACACAAAAACTCAAATGTTCAACACAAAAACCCAAATGTTTAACACAAAAACTCAAATGTTTAATGCAGAAACTCAAATGTTCAACACAAAAACCCAAATGTTTAACACAAAAACTCAAATGTTTAATGCAGAAACTCAAATGTTCAACACAAAACTCCAATGTTTAACGCAAAAACTCAAATGTATAATGCGGGGAGCAAGATTACTTTCAGTCATTCGCTTACTAGCTTTCTAAAAAATCATAGTTACTCTTTCCATACACTCAAAAAATTTGAATTTAAAATTCTTCTAGAAAACGAGTCAGAACAATTATGTTTGCATTCATCATAACTCAAATTAGACTGATGGATGAGTACTGGATGTTATACATGAATTTCTAATGCTGGAATATTATCGTCGATATTAATGCTTGAATATTATCTTGAATATATTATTATATGATTTTCTAATGCTGGAATATTATCGTCAAAGTTTCTCAACAATGTAGGCTATCAGTATACGTGTATACCCAAATCTTTAATAGTTCTACGCAATATTAATTATTCACCTGAGTAAAGTTATCAATGAAATCTCAAAAAAATATATTCGCTCTTACCACTTCCATCAAATGAGCGAACTTCTTTCTGTAAAAAAACTGAGCGACTGAATCATTTTAAAAGTCATTCTGTAATTTGCTTCGTCTGCAAAAAAACTGAGCGAATGAATCATTTTAAAAGTCATTCTGTAATTTGCTTCGTCTGCAAAAAAACTGAGCGACTGAATCATTTTAAAAGTCATTCTGTAATTTGCTTCGTCTGTAAAAAACTGAGTGACTGAATCATTTTAAAAGTCATTCAGTAATTTTTAAGGAAGACTTTGAGCAAAAAGTTGTGAGGACTAGAAGGAAACATCACAGCGTCTGCATAAGAGCCAAGAAGAACTTTGTCAGGAGCGAAATTTGCTTTGCTATTCTGTCTAACCCTTTGAGTACGGAAATTCAAATGGTTTAGGGAAAATTACCTAGGAAAAAAGTTGTCAGTACCTTAAACTATCAGTGAAATTACCCTAGTGTGGGTGTTTTTCGCTTAAGCAAGATCCTAATTATTTTGATTTAAAATCATGAATCTTTTAAACTTTTAGCTTGGCGAGAGAAATTTTCAACATTGAAAATAAAGCTTTTGAATTTAAGAAAAAATCATTAACCATTCATTAGTTTTTGCCTGAACTTGTCGGAAAATGAACGAAGGTTAGAAAAAAACTTGCTCAAGATAATTAGAAAGATTATTGAATATGTTGCTCGGATCCTGTAGCGTGAACTTAGGAAGTAATCAATGGTAATTGATGCAAGCAGGCTCCTGGAATGTCTAAAAAATAGTTTCATGAATGCTTTTAATTTTCTTAATTTTTTCATTTACTTCAAAATATTCCCTCACTAGTTAAATTACTTTAAAATTGTGTTTGATACCCTAAACTGGAAGCACTAACCATCTCGGACACTTGAGTTCCGTCAGTTCTCAAAGGGCTAATTTGGACTGGATTTGGGCTCTAAGAAGTTATGCTAGCCATTGCGAGTGGTCAGTACCTAAATGAAAGTCCTGGTTGAAAGTTTGCTAACTCAATAGAGCAATTAACTGTCGAAAACGACACTGTGGTAACAGTAGGACCCAAACTTCAAGATAGAAAATATCCCAATGCTCATTTTGCTGCCTCTACGACGCTAGAAAATTGCTCACCTTAGGATGCGTCCAAAAGAAATTGTCCTCAAATGAGATCATGACTGTCTATTTCTGCTAAGACCTATTTCTCGATTGAAGTACGATTATATTTTCGCCCATTTCATATGCATAACCTTTTTTGATTGCTATACGCATTTCAGGTGCGTACATAGCAGAGGAATCTAACATACAAGTTACAAACTAACCTTTCGATCGATGTTCCACTCTATGCAGATCTTCTCTGGCGTCATCTCAAAAGGCCGTCCCACAAAACTGATAAAAAGTTTTTGCATTTCCAAAATAGAAATATTTACATATGAGATATGTTCGAAGATGCAACAAAGATAGAATGAAAGACATGCGTTGACCTTAAGATGTGACTTCCGTTATAGGGATTATAGCATTATTTAAGTATCAAATTTACCAAGTGATGAGAAGCCAGCTCTCGGTTGTACGACAGTCTGAAATGTTTCTCTACAGAGCTGCACTTAAGGGAGCCACAGCGATATGAAGAAAAATGTTTAATTCATTTTTATCCCAGCAGAAAGTCAGTAACCCTGCTAATGCTACATTTTTTTTGTTTCGCTAAATACGACATTAGAACTTGATTCTCAGAAAATATTTTTCGGGATTTTTCATCTCCTAGGCATCAGCATGCATTATTTTCGCTCAAATTTTCCTTTGATGTCTCCAAGTCAGAAGGAAACATTCAAATGAAGCTATTTGAAAAGCATTCGACATCAAAGCTGGAAGTACATCTGACTTTGCACATTTTCAACCTCTCATGAACAACGTATAAGATTCAGAATGTGACTGTTATTGGTGATTGCAAAGCATGGGAACAGCTGCATCACCTTCTTGCACAATTTCATTGAAACGTCATTGCGTATTTACGAATGCTTACTGCAGCCATGTAAGCCACGCATACCATAATCTACAAAATAAATTATTAAAACTCATTGCCAAATTACGAAAATTAGCATAATGGTCAAAATAGTTTTCAGTCTTAGTGCACTGCTAAATGTAAAGAAGGCGCTTGTCTTAGTGTAATTACTGAGTGCAATCTATCCATGGTGTTTTTCTCAGTGGTGGGCGTTCGGATCTTAAGTCCGAACTTCCGATCTTCCGATCACGATCGATCTTTCACATCGGGATCTGATTTGAAGATTGGAACCTCGCGATGGAAAACATCGGAAGTACGAGGATCGCTCTTGTAAAATGTAAGTCCGATCCCGATCACGGCCGTAACGGAAAAAACGAAAACTAAACGAAGACGACCAATCCGTCTCGCGTAGATATAGTTTCTTCTTGCACGCAGCTTCAAAAAAAGTTACCGTTTTTGAAGCTGGTCTAGTTTGAATTCGAGCGCGTGTTCAGCTATGGGTCGGCCATCCTCCGGCCCAAGAGGGCGACCCTGGCTGCCGAGAACTTCGAGGCTCTAGTCTTCTTGAGGGGCAACCTTCCCTTCCTCAGGAAAACCCACACGATGTGGAGGTGAACGAGCAAGACGAGGTCTGAACGGGGCGATTCTAACAAACGGACAGATAGCATCGCCTTTGTTTCATATAATGTAATTAAATTGGATAGAGCTTAATAGAGTCAGTAAAGTAGACATGTTGCCATATTGTATTTGAATTATAACAAACAAGAAAATTAAAATCCCTCTGTTCTATTCTATATCAGTATTATGGTATATATGTGTCAAAAACCGGGGATGGCTGGTAAATCTCAAATCTTAGGATCGGTAGACTTGAAGTTCGGGACCGCTTTTATTTTATTTGGTGACGGGACCGGAAGATTGCATTCGGAATTAGGCAATGACCGGGATCGGAAGTTCGGGACCGCTTTTATTTTATTTGGTGACGGGACCGGAAGATTGCATTTGGAATTAGGCAATGACCGGGATTGGAAGTTCGAGACCGCTTTTATTTTATTTGGTGACGGGACCGGAAGATTGCATTCGGAATTAGGCAATGACCGGGATCGGAAGTTGGGGACCGCTTTTATTTCATTTGGTGACGGGACCGGAAGATTGCATTCGGAATTAGGCAATGACCGGGATCGGAAGTTCGGGACCGCTTTTATTTTATTTGGTGACGGGACCGGAAGATTGCATTCAGAATTAGGCAATGACCGGGATCGGAAGTTCGGGACCGCTTTTATTTTATTTGGTGACGGGACCGGAAGATTGCATTCGGAATTAGGCAATGACCGGTATCGAAAGTTCGGGACCGCTTTTATTTTATTTGGTGACGGGACCGGAAGATTGCATTCGGAATTAGGCAATGACCGGGATCGGAAGTTCGGGATCGGACTAATAATTTGAGAATCGAGACCCACCACTGGTGCTTCTAAACAGAATTAAGAAATTTGAATTTTCGTTTGGTATTGTAAAGACTGTGTCACAGAACTTGAAGCAATGGAAATATCACCTCTTTTGCTATCATCAAAATAATTAATAGGACTAAGTCATCACATGAAGCAAAAGTTAAGATTAAGTCATTAAATAAAGCAATAGTCAGGATAAAATTATCAATTTAAGTCAGGATTAAGTCATCAATTCAAGTAACAATCAGGATTAGGTCATAGAATTATGCAAAAGTCACGATACCTCTCTGCTCGTGACGCTCTCAACTACAGGTTGCCCGAATTTTACTTACCGGGTACAAATTAAGTAGTTGGGCTGTGAAGACATGTTTTTGAAATTCAGTTTCATTTGATGATTTAACTTAAAAAAGTATTTTTCTTTACTAAATGCGATCTTGTTTTAACGTATTCATGCATTCGGAGCAATCGCAACACTCTCCGACATTCTCTGATGCTATTCATAGAATTTAATTAAATTCGCATTCAATGTTCTTTTAGTTCTAGAGGCCTTTTTCTAACAGAAACACACATAGTATTGTTCTCAAACACAGCGCTCTGACAAACAAAACAAGATCTCGAAGTTGCTAGATGAGAAGTGGTGCAGTACAACTATGCGCTTTCGCATGATATGCCGCTTTAGAATTGTAAACCGAATTGTGAAGTACAACGTGTTGGTTAGGTTATTTATGTACGTATCCCTGAAAAATATTCAGCTAAATTAAATGCACATTGAAGCTTTCCGATTTCAATTACATTGATATATTTTCCTTGTTTGTGTTCTTTTGTCAAGTTAGTTGTTATTTACTATGTGTTTTGGTAAAATATTTTCTTGAAAATAACGTCGATGCTAACTATTGTTGAAGCAATGTGTCATCAGAAAAAGAGAATTTGAAACATGCTCAAAAATTACTTTTCTCAATTAAAAATGTTCTTTCGAAAAGCACGAGTACTGATTTCCCGTGATGCATCTGAACTCGACAGGATGTTGGCTGTTCTACTCTCCCTAAAAGTACGAATAATGGAAAGGTAAAATAAGATACATTTTCTTGAGCCGAAATTTCAATTTTTGTAGCTGCAAAGCTGAATCATTTGTTTCTGGAAAGTTATGGATTCTACGCTTTTTAAATGGAAAGCATTAGCCGGAGCAAGCTCTGACTATGCAGAGGACGAAAGTGACGGGCAAAAGGGAATGCTGAGAAACTTCAATGAGGAAGCAATTAGCTCATCCCTTCACAAGCTTGAAAAATGTTGCAGTTATTGTGGAAAACACTGCAATTGCATAATGAGGCAATCAGAGAAGTTGGAAATTCTTTAGCTCCTTCCTTATGGTCTCGTTCTTGGCATCAAGATTTGCCTCCCAGTCTGGATTTACGATACGAGGCGCGACTAATTGAGCTTATTCAACTTTCGAAACTCGAACGAACTTTAATTCAGAGCAGCTGGGCTCCACAATTAAAAGCAATTTGGCTGTGCTCGCCTCTAGACGAATGATTTCAGTACATTACCTGCCATTCTTCAGACTTCTAACGATGTAAATGGTGACATCGATGTCTTACTCGCAATTCGCAGGCATTTATGAAGCATGCATTGAGAAATTTGAACTTCGGTTGAAGGAAATCATGATGAGCTCTCTTTGAATGCTGATGGGTCGCACATCTGAGACGTAAGAGAAACCAATCAGAATATCGGCTTTATTGATTCCCTGCAGATAGTTATTAAAAAATACTGAATTCTCAATAATATGGTTCTGATGCTCAAAAAATGTTGGGAGAAACTTTTTCTGTATAGTTGTCCATTATGAGATATTATTTTAGCTTTGCTTACCATAGAAAGCTTCGAAAATGCTAAAATAAATGCTAAAATGTTAGAGTAATGAGAGTAAATGTTTCATTCTTTTTCAGTCAGGCTCTACTTAATGCAGTGTTAATAATAATTTCCCTATCGAAATCATCACTATTTGCTGCTAAGGGTTACTCCTTCTTTCACTCCTTCATTTTTATGCTTCTTCCACAAGCAATTTAAATTTTTCTTTTTATTAATATTTATATGTAAAGAATATCATGACACCATACTTTACTTTAAGGCATTCCAAAATTTTGCGATGAAACCTGCATTTCGATTTTAACATTACCATAACTCCTCACCTGATAATTTATTTCTATTTCTATAAACAATTGGCTAAAATTGAGGCTTACGTAACCCATCCATTCTATTTTAACCTATTCTACCTTAGGTTATGCTACGCGTCATGTTTTTCACTTGAAAAAATATGGGAAATAAATCCGATGAGAATCCCGGATAGTATGCCAAATATCTCGGATGCCCTACCACCTATCCCGGATAACCTACCACATATCTCAGATAGCCTTCCACATATCTTGGATAGCCTACCACATATCTCGAATAGCCTACCATAAATCTTGGATAGCCCACCACGTATCCCGAATAGCCTACCACATATATAAAATATAGACTTCTTTGGTTTTTCCCCATAACTTTTGATGAAAGTTACCTTCTAAAAAATTTATCTTCATTTTAGAGCTGTGTGTAGTTCCCACAAAAGTGAGAGTAGCCCCAACAATCTAATACGTTGACCAATGAACTATGTCAAGGGAACACTCGAGAAGCAACCACAAGGAGGAAATGGAGACTCGGTAAATAGTATAATTTATTTCCGAGGTTGACAAATTTTAAATAATGACTAATGATGAATACTAATGCCTTAAACTTACAATAGTTGAAATCACAAACACGAAAAAAAGCTGGCTGCTGGACTCAGGTTCGACCACACGCAGAGTCCAGAGTCATGCAACAAGTGACTCAACTTCTGGAGTGGCGTGAGTGCAGACCCCCGAAGAAATGGGCAGGAGTATCACACCGGTACAGCTCAGGTTAGTGCGCGGCCCACGCAGTAGATAGAGCTCAGCTCCGAATGGTGCGGGGTCAGGGTGTATGATATCGTTCCCGTGAATGACATCTATTTCTTTACTTTCTGATTCAATCGCAATGCAATGGTATTACGTTAAAATTGAAGGGGTGATTTAAACCACAGGAAGGGTTGCTGCCACCAAAGGCCGGGGCCTCGAAAAGTTAGGGTTTTATAGAATATATTTAATCCTCTTTTCTTTTTCATTAAAACTCGTCGATCGCCTACATCCGGCATCAGCTCGTGATGTTTCAATTCTTTCGGTAGCTGTCCCGAGCTTAGAGGCTTGTGTTTCAAATGGTGAATTCGTTGCGAGTGAGAGGGTAAAGAAACAGGCACATCTGTCTTGAATTTACTGTTGGGAGGCAAATACTGATGGAATAGAGCACGCGCGGACGGAGACTTTACGACCGTATCGAATCGCCAATAACACTCGAGTTCAGGAGGATTTGCCCGTATATTAGTGGTACTAAGCTCACACTATGATCGCCAAATGACACCGAACCAGGGAGAGTGTCTCAGCCTATACTCACAGAACAAACCATGAAGTAGAGCCCGGGATATTTGAACAAGTGCAATCCCCCACAAAGGACAGACCCACGCGAATAATAATCAGAGTCCAGCTCGTGTTCAGGACTTCCCAAAGTCACCTAACCGTCTAGCCCCATTGACTGGTCCCTGTCACCGCTCGTTGCCAAGTGATCTCTGAATGAGGTCCTGATGGACTTCTTTGGACAGCGTCTCGACTCCACGGGGGGGGAGTGTTTTTAGGCGAAGGGAGGGGGTTATATTTGGTGTGTGCCCTGGCTTTCTCCAACCAGGACTAATAACGCGAGGCCGAAGACAAGGACGATCTGTGGTTGTCCGGCTTACGCTCGCTCATGAGCGCTGGTCTCAACTCATTTCTACAGCGTCGGGTGATCGAGCGTGGTGTTACTTTTTATTAACGTCTTTGAAAAAATCTAAAATCCGAGACTAAATTATAAGGCAGGCGTTTATGCTTTTATGCCATCGTTATAAAATCGAATTGGTGTGTGGCTCTTGTTCTCCGCGCATCGTGGGACACGTCTGGAATATACTGAGTTTATTCAAGGGTACCCAAGCGGGCTCACCTACGGACCTACAAGAGAATTATCCCTTCAGCCTAGGGTCGAGTGCTAGTGCTGCGGTCGCAACTATAAAGCTATGGCGGCGCGAAGCAGCAAATGAAATTACAAGAAGAGCTAGTCTTATGGTTGAATAATAATTATTCACCCTAACTGTCACATGCACCGAAGTGCAGTTAGGAACTCTGACAGCGAAAAGTCAGAAAAATTAACAAGACAGTTTTCATACACAATAAACAGTTTCAACACATTTGACAAAATATTAAAGTATCCCTACAAAGCAATACAAAAGAAACAAAAATGTTAAAAAATACATACCGTTGTCTCTAGAAAAGAAGTCCTGTTAGATCTGAACCACGGGAGACGCAGTATCGCGTGCCGAGGCTCGCTGGCTTACGGATGATTGATAGATGTTGCCGGGCAGAAATTACAGAAATAAAGTTGCGCGGTACGGAACCGAATAAAAATAAACTATAAAGAAAGGTGTACGGGCCAAGTTCCTTCCTTATAAAAAGGACATGAATAATATACTGAGTAAGAAAATAAAATGAAATGAAAAGAAATGCGGATAACACGTTATTTGACATGGATCTCTGTTAATTTTCATTTAAATTTGTGCTTTCACATACCTCCATATTAAAATTTAATGAAAACCAAGATGTCATTCGAGAGCGAAATTTTTTTAAGAGTTACGTTTCTATGGAAATATTACCCTGGCTTCTTGGCGTTATCACATAGTTGCTGAATGTATCCTTGTTGCATGTGTGGATGATGGTTAATTTCGACTTTATTTTCCATAATTCAGAGAGTATACATCAAGAATCGTTGTTCATTCTAGACAGGAGTTTAATAGTCTATTGACTAGATTGCTGAGGGTAATATTTCTTACTGATAAATAATAAAATTTTCCTAGGAGAAATAAGAGCCGAAGTTCGCTTCAAAACTATATTAAGAAAGTGTCCTTTTCGATAAACGTGAAACTTGCGCCCTAATTTAAGCAGAAATACGAGCGAGGTTCATGATGTTCGTATTTGAATACAAATAGGATACAGAGTGGTGTTGAATATAAATGATGGTGATGTGTGGCAAAGCGAATGAAATGTCCGATTTTGTGTAAACGAAGTAGATTTCAGCGGCCAATGCATGAGGAATATCCAAATTGTTCCACATCATTGCCAGAAATTACTCCAGTCTCTCTCATGCCATCTCTTTTCATAAGACTAAAAATTATAGATCTTAGCTCATGATACACTAAGACTTCAAACTAAGTTGCGCCTTGCATTTTCACCTATTCAATATATTTTGCAATAAGATTTGAGGCGTTGTAGATATCCTGCTGGATGTAAAAGGTGTTTAGAATGAAGTTTGGTTGGAATAATTTATTAGCTGGATTGATTTCGATAAATTTATCTTTACTTGAAATATTCATTATCACTAATTAGGCTAAAGGTAATGAATGAACTCGTAAGTCTTCCTACTCTTGGCATACGCCTTTTTAATAAGGGAATATGCCCCATATATAAAAATTTTTTGTTATTGAACCTAGAGCAATGAAATTTGGTATAAAGATAGAAATTGCAAATACAAAGCTTTTGTCTTCTGTGGAAAAATTGAATTTTGTCCATAGAAAACGAGATATTGATAGAAAACGGAATTGGCAGGGGGGGGGGGGGGGGGGTCAAAATGTTTTTCTCGTACAGTTTTTGAGCCACAGTGATGATATGGGTATCATTAGATGCAAAAAGACTCAGTGATTACCATAACCTAAATGACATTCTCCAAATTTCTATTTGAAACAGAAAAAAAATTCCAAAGAATACTTTCTTTCGTTAAATTTCGCACTTGTGACGTCATAACTTTTGATAGAAAACGAACTAGGAATTACCATATGGGTTATGGTAACCCCTGCGTCTTTCCGCATCCAGTGATACTCATATCATCACTGTAGCTCAAAAACTGTGGGAGACGAAGCATGTTGAAGCCCCACACCATGACCTCTCAAAAAAGACATGACAAAAAACATAAACGATCTCAATTTTTCTTTATTATTATTTATGGAATCAGCTAGGACCTTTGCAATCTTTATACTGTAATAAAGAGTCATAGGAACTTACATAGCAACGTCAAACCGTGAAGAAATAGCATAGGTGGGCCTGTAACATGACGAAATGAAACCTCTTACCCCTCCCCCTCCCCAAACTTTAAACCTCCGTAGCGGGAGAACGAGCGAACGTACGAAGCTCATCTATGTCACAGGATATACCTGGTATCTAACACTTCACATATATGCTAAAATCCAAATCTCATAACATTTTCCATTTCTGGGGGGTATCTCCCTTTAAGAGTAGACAAATAAACTAAATATACTTTCAAAATGGAAGGACAATTCTTTGATGTAGTTTACTAGCAAATATTTTTTAAGTATTTCTCCTAAAAATGAATCTTATTTGCGTCCAGTTGAAAAAACGAATAAAACGGACGAGGGGAATTTGATGAACAATACAATGCATTAAAGTTTACTTAAATGACCCGAATGAGCAACAGAGTGGATTAAAGACTGCTGACAAAATAATTCGTATTCCTAAGAAAAAAAAGTGATCGTCAAGAACGCTGTTGGTCATCCAAAATAGTGCGTTGTAGACTCGCGCTAAAAATTGGAGCCGCTGTCGCATTTCCAGGTGCAAACCCATCGCCGAACCTAGGTAAAATTTGAAATAATCAGTAAATTGGAGGCGTATGCGTATGTAGAACTGCAATAGTAAATCCCTTTGAAACACGTCCAAGAACTAACACCGATATTATCTACAAGAACACTTCCAAAAAGTCGGCCACATAAATATATATATCAATTCGAATACCCTAGGAGCTTATATTTAACAGGAGGGAGCTGAACACATCAATAAGCCTCAGCAGAACAATCCTTAACTCTTTACCTCCCGACGGGAACTCCAGTTCCCAGATGGCTAGTGCCTCCAGTTGATGTAAATTGACAAAATTTCAAGGTGATTCAACTAGTAGGGAAATAACTTCAACTGAATGACAAAATTAGGGCAAATAATAGTATTCCAGCAACCATGTTTTTAGACATTGCAGAAGTTTGACATGTGCAATTTGCTATTAAAATCCACTCGGTGTAAGCTTCATGGTCTATGCAATACATTTAATACCTTTTTCATTTAACTTGAGAAAGTTTTTCATACGTATATGTATTTCCAGGCAAAATTGAACAAAAACTAAATTGATATTTTTTTCTCAGATTTTTTTGGCGTCGAAGCATACATTTTAAAAGCATAATTTTTTAATTCAAAAATTAAGTAAGCACCTGCTTATACAGGTGAAAAAAATGATAGAGAATGAATAAGTTTTCACTCCGTTAACACTGGCGAAAGTTCATGCATTCCCCGCTTATGAGATCTCAAGGACTCGAGATAATATCACGCTGTAGGGACACCGTTGCAATAGATAAAGAGACCAAATACGTGTATATTCAACAATTGACTCCACAATCAAAATTGTTTGATGCAATTGAATGATGGAATGTTGACTATTTGGAATTGAATGTAAAAATGACGTATAATATACCTTGTAATTTGATAAAATGTCTCTCAAATTGTAAGTTACGAGCTTCTCTAGCGAATTGAGATTTTTTTCTATCGTAAAAGGAACTTATCGTTTTCGTACGGCAGAGTAGTAGGTTATACACAATTTATCATGGTATATGTTCATTATAATAAACAAAATTTTTCATCCATTAAATAGGTAATGTACAGTATATTTATTGTCCTAATATTTACTATATATACTTTATTATTAAAATTGATTCATTCTAATGAATTCGAAAACAATTTATCGATTGCATAAATTGAATATTAAATATACCATATTATTAATATTAGATATTAAAGACAACAAAAAATATTTGACGAGATAATATATTAAACTTAGAAATTGTGAAAAATCACTATATATAGTAAGTAATATTATAAAATAACGATGATTTTCACAAATAAATTGCCAAATTGTATAAATTTATCATTTTATGTAAAATGTATTGCATACTGTTCTGAAAACAGAGTTACTTAAACATTGAGAGTAATTACCGTAGACTAAACGTTTTTTGTAGAACCAGAACACTCAAACCAGACACCGTTCGACAAAACTAGTCACAAGTACGATATATTTGCTGTAAAAAATTTACGAGATTCTCCTGTAGGATAAATGTATGAGGCCTCACCAATACGTACCCGTTGAATTAACAGTTACAGTATTTCGCCGGCAGAATTTACGACAAGACGATGCAAGGCGACTCACACCACGGTTGTGTGCAAAATACTGCTCTGGATGTCTTATTTTAAAATCATTCCACGCTTAAAATTTTTCATGTCCTTAGCTTTTCTCAACTGTTTACATACATTTTTAGGAATAATTATAAAGCATAAAGCCGTTGGATGAGGATTCAGAGACTTATGATGTTGTGATAGATTGTTCAAAACGAAAACGACTGTTCAAAACTGCCTTGACTCAGCTCATTGTTAATAATTTTTTTTTTTGTTGCTTAGCATTCCATTTCTAAACTTTCCTACAGAATTGCTTTTGGTTAGATCCTCGGGTCTTCGGTTAGATCCTCGGGTCTTTAGTTAGATTCTCAGGCCTTTGGTTACATCCTCGAGTCCGAAAGCATTCTAGACTCCCATAAATTGATACTCAAAATCGTTTTTAAGGATAGTGCTTTCCTGTTGAGAGCGTCAATAACAAATTGAGGGGAACTTTTCTGATCCTTTTGAGCTCGATTTTGTCATGCTTCCGTTAACGGCAACAATGTCTATTCACTCCAGGACAGTAGCTGCTATTAAGCTGATGAGTTTTTAAATACGGGTCAGGAATTCGAAATCCCAAAAAAGGAGGTTGATTAAACACGAAAAACCACAGGTATTAAGATGTCGTGTAAGCGATCAATCTGCTTCTTCAACTTTAATTTTACGTAACTGAAAGTTCGAAAGCGAAATTTGACTGACAATAATCGAAATGGTTGTTCCGACGATGGTTACTTGTCTCGATGACGGTTGCTTGATCTGATGATAGTTGTAGTACCACTAAATAGCACTGGTATTTGGAAAATTGAACCATTTCCGAAGCTTAGAAGTAACATGGAGGTAGGGTGCGACGACATGGAGGTAGGGTGCGACGACATGGAGGTTGGGTGCAAAGGAAGTTCTTCTAAACTAATTCGTTCGAGGGAGAGCGAAATGAAAGCTGTACTAGCAGCACAGCTGCAACCCCGTCAATTGATCGAAAACTCTGAACTTTAGGACAGGGTTTCCAATTTGCTGCTCTGAAAGTTTAGTTATTGCCAGAGTTTCCAGGCCCATGAACTTTGAGAGCTGTAAGGCTGCTCAACAGAACTCCATGAAATAGAGTTCGATCTTGTTCGTCTGCCGGACCTGAATGTACCAGATTTATTGTTTTTTATATCTTTTTTAATGATTTCCTACAAATTGGCTTTGATTCTCCTATCAGATTGTTGAGTTCATCGGGTCCACATTTTTTACAATAGATTTATTCGTTTACCCGTAATAGACATGAATGTTTTAAATACCATGAAGAATTTCCTCAATTGTTTTCGAACAATATTTCTTTGCTCTTTCTATCGATGTTTCTTCCCAGATTTCTTGAGCCTTAATTAACACAAAACCAAATCAAGAATGGCTTCATACTCGTTACTGAAGATGCACTCATTGGCAATCGATTAAAAAAAGTTTTCTTCGCTTAGTCAGTATTTATGCTCTGATTCAGATTATAGTTAGCCCATTAAAATTTGCCACCCCTGTTGTTGCATTTATGCATGGAATATAACACTGACCCCCAACTAACACTCCTGAATTTTTGGTTCTCATGGGAACAATTTTGTAACCTCTGATGCCCTGTGTCGAATTTTTTTTTCTCGGCATCATTTTTTTGTCGAAGCTGATGCCGAGAAAGCTCGAGTCAAAGCTGATGCCGAGAATGCTCTAGTCGAAGCTGATGCCGAGAAAGCTGGAGTCGAAGCTGATGCCGAGAAAGCTCGAGTCGAAGCTGATGTCGAGAAAGCTCGAGTCGAAACTGAAGCCAAGAAAGCTCGAGTCGAAACTGATGCCGAGAAAGTTCGAGTCGGAGCTGATGCCGAGAAAGTTCGAGTCGAAGCTGATGCCGAGAAAGCTCGAGTCGAAACTGAAGCCAAGAAAGCTCGAGTCGAAAGTGATGCCGCTAAAGCTCGAGTAGCTCGAGTTGAAGCTGATGCCGATAAAGCTAAAGTCGAAGGGGTATCGTATTTGCCGGCGGTACCTTAGGCGTCATGAAATTTTCTGCCTGCGCGTTAAACTTTTTTTAAATTTAAGGAATAACAGTTATTGGTTTTTGTGTTCTCTGGTACTCAAGGGATCTCGGGGAAAATTTGACCGTTGGGTTGAGGTTTACAATTCTCGAAACTTGATGGGCAAGTAGACATTTGAATTTTACTGCCGTATCTCAATCCTGTGTCGATCATCAGAGGCATGAATATTTTGTTTGAAATAAGTTTGTCTAAGGGATTTTTTAAATTTGAAACCTCACCATGAAATTTAGCCGTTCACTTTTTCTTCCACTATGATGATTCTATTCAATAATACCACTGACTAATTAATTTCATTACATTTCTCCAATAAACACTGCAGCGTACTTGGTAGCCTCAGCTTTGTCATGCAAGTTACTCAAGATTGAAGAAGAGCGATAATTACAACGAATGAGCACTTGAAAGCTCAATAGTTATGGTCATTGTACTTTTTGAAATAAATATTGAATATACACATTTGAAATTTTTATGTATGTAGGTATTGAACTTTACACATAACTGAAAAATGAAAAAATATATAATTTAAAACTGTTCTGTACTCAATAGTTGAAACTTTGATAATTATCAAATTTCAGTTAATAACTCAAACTTAAGACTGAATTTTTCTAAAGAGTTTTCATCCTTCAGGCAACCTACACAGGGCTGGGTGGTCGACAGCAGCATTCAGATGTCGACTTGGGTATCGATACCTTATCAGGCTGCCTCAGATGCAGACCATACCAGTGTCTGGTCCCAATAGGATCAGCCTCCAGCATAAATGTCTTCTCAGAACCACATCTCGTCGCGACCAAATCGGCTTATCAAAGAAGACCGTAGAGTGTCGTAGAGTGTCCAAAACGCAGTGTCTTTTAGGCCAGTAGTGGGGCCAGATTTGGAGGTAGCAGTGCTATCAGATGCAATATGAGCGCTGTCATTGGTTCGTTGCCTTGACGTCAGCAAAACCACACCGTAAACGAAAAAAGACTGGTTTGAACCTACCTTGTTTTCTCTACCGTGGTGTGCCGTGTTCAAAATGGCAGCGTTGTTTTCACACATCTAGATTTCAATAGTACAAATGGTTTACAACTCTTGTTTTGGTTTCAAAAACTCTATTATTATAGCACGATAGCACAATTCAACATAAATGCAATTTTGAATCCAAAAATTTTCCATTCATTGTATAGTGTGTGTATGTATCCAGTTTACAGTGTGAGAGTACGGGCAGATGGACAAAGCAAGCACAAAAAACGGTGTGCCGTGAAAACTGCCTTATTTCAGTGAGCATAGAGATTGTCGGAAAATTTCAGTATTTTTCATGCGGTAAATAAACCTCTGACTGACCTGTATAACTTCATATTGGGAGGCACAACGCATGAGAAGGAGATTTAGGGAGAAGGTCCAGTGAATGTACGCGACTACTATAAGAGAGTTGGAATATTCAAACATTACAAGCTTAAAGTTGATAGTAAGACACTTTCTTCTTAACAAACAAGAATCTGAATTCTCCGTTGCGAGCAAGAGGTCAAGTCCATGCGACATAATTGAAAAACTGTTTCATATAACAATGAATTTACCATACTTTAACAGATAATCATCTGAAGAAAAAGTTTCATAAGCTTTTATTAGCGTATACTAGGAAACATGCTCGTATACCAAAGACTCTGATTCACACGCTCATGAAATTGCTACTCATTTCAATGGAAGCCCTGGCAAGATCTAATTAACCTCCAGCAAAGTCTGAACAACATCATTAAACAGAATCCCATATATGGAATTGAAATGTGAACCGCTTGTTCTACGTCCTCATTAAATCTTGCATCATATTCTGCATTAAATTTTGCTTTAAATTCGGCATTAAACAGAATCAGATAGTTGAAATTGGACCATCAACCTCTAGGTCCACGTCCGCATTAAATTCTGGATCGTGTTATGCAAATTGCACTTCAGAAACGTATCTCTGTCTGCTCGTAAGCGAACGTCAGTTAGCACATTTCATTCTGATAATGAGCAAAAAGACAATGCTCGTAAAAAAAATACGTGCAATACTATAATTTTTGAGCTCGATATTTATTAGCGATGGCAATGCCAAAGCGCACTAAATTTCTAGTGCGTTCTTGAAATGAAACATACTTGCATGCATATCGTAACTGTCTATTGGTAGCTTGATTTTGAAACGAACACTCTAATGTATAAGAAAAAAACAAATGTTATGCGATAATCAATAGCAATCTAAACAACGATGTTAAGAATCGCTAAAAACATTGAAACACTGCACGCTGAAGGGCAAATTATCCCTCGCCATGACCACATTGAAAGGCAAATAGTCCCTCGCCATGACCACTTTGAAGGGCAAATAATCACTCGCCACGACCACGTTGAAGGCCAATTAATCACTCGGCATGACCACGTTGAAGGGCAAATAATCACTCGCCACGACCACGTTGAAGGGCAAATAATCACTCGGCATGACCACGTTGAAGGGCAAATAATCACTCACCATGACCACGTTGAATTGCAAATAATCACTCACCATGACAACGTTGAAATGCAAATAATCACTCACCATGACCACGTTGAAGGGCAAATAATCACTCACCATGACCACATTGAAGGGCAAATAATCACTCGCCATAAGGACGTTGAAGGGCAGCCAACAGAAGCTGCAAGCCAGCACCACGACTACCATCATTTTGATCATCTATAGTAAAACGAAAAAAAATTATTTGCAAGAAAATGGAGTTTACTTCTTCCCTACGGCAAACAACTCGCTTAGGAATGGGGATCTCGTCAGTGAAAAATGATTTAAACTCTGAAATTGTGTTGACACTAATGAACTATATCGTCGAGAGAGATATTGAGTTTCCGAGAATGTGTTATTATTTTCCAGTAAGTTATCATGGCTGTAAAATAATTGATTTCTATTTTGTTATTCGCCTCTCAACACTGACTCGGCAAAGGTTGAGGTGCGCTATTTAAAGGCTTGAAAGTTTCATTGATTTGTCAAAATAAAACTCTGTAATTCGTTGCGCAACATTCATGCGCTAAAAATACATCCGTGTCAACATCAACGGATATCTACAGTGCGATTGTAATAAACCTATACGACTTAGATGTCTGCAAATAAGGAAGAACTTATAGACATAAAAAGCAATAAGAAGCCTATTTATTTCCAGCGCAGAGCAATGCTTAAAATCTTCGCTGAAATTTAGAGTTAACGTTTCAAATTTAGTCACCCACTCATTAAGACTTGAGCACTGATGCGGTTGAGAAGTATTTTGTTGGCTTGATGAAGTGAGTCTCTGGAGGGATGAACAACTACTGCCATCAGAATGACAGGCATGATTATCTTCAGATATCAAATATTAATGCAAAAAAGCGTGAATCGCAGTGAAGATCCGGAAGACCTGAGAGCATCCGAATGTTTGTTAACTTAATGAGCTGACCGTGAGGGATATTATCAACAAACTTATTAGGGTTCCGTTTCCTAGAACTTGTATGCGTTATCCGAGGTAATAAGATGAAGCTGAACTGTCGCGCCAGCTTACCATGACGAAAAACCACCTCAAGGGGAATTGAGAACCAAAGCCTTTGTTTTATCGCCGTTGCTGAATTGGTTTCCTGAATCATGGTGTGTTTATGATTGATGACTATAATGTTGTCAAATTTATCAGGGTGTGTTGTCTAACAGGAACCGCCCTCCAGAATCAGGTAGTGTTTTCAGATCAATGATTATAATGTTGTCTGATTGATCAGGGTGTGTTGTCTAACAGGAATTGGTTTCCTGAATCAGGTTGTGTTGGATAACTAAACTGAACAAAGATTAAAAGGACAATAACAACATGAATTGCCTTTTTCCAGTTTCTTAATAATCGTTCATAATCAATTTTTGGATTTCGTGTATTCTATAATTGTTCATTTTATTGCAGTAAATGAGGTTGTGTCCGCTCATTCAAAATGTCTCAGCGTCAAAAGAAGTCATCCGACTTCTAACAAAGCTCTAATGACTCTAATGTAATATTAAGGAAACCAGCAAGATTATGATACCAGAATGGAGATCTATTATCGCAAGACAGTAGATGTGAAGTAAAGTTTGAAAACAAATGACTTCCGACGAGTTGTTTGAGTGGCTTTTGAAGGGACAATACGTTGTTCCGAAAATTTTACGTGCAGGAATGTGTAAATAAATGAAGGTTATCGGCAGAACCTTTAGCTTCTTTTAAAATGAATAACATTTTGATTCGCTATTTTGTAATACGTAGTATTTCTGTTGCTATAGTAGCTCATAGACAGCCTTTGTTGCGAAAGCATCTAATTTTTTTATGTGACCGGATCTGTGCATGAGCTCCTCAGGTCAGAGAAACTTTGCTAGAAAGAACTCTAGTTTGAAAGAACTTCACTATTGGTACCCATAGCACTGATTTCAAATAAACCACCAATTTAATAAGAACTCCACTTATGGCACCTATAACACTCATTTGAAATAAGCCATCAAATTGATAAGAACTCCACTTATGGTACCTATAGCACTAATTTTAAATAAATCACCAAATTGATAAGAACTCCACTTATGGTGCCCACAGAACTGATTTTAAATAAACCACCAAATTGATGGTCAACCCACAAATTGCAACTAGCAAACCGGTCTTCCATCTACAACTTCTACTTATTCAGCTTATTCTTAACTTATTCAGCTACAACTGCTTCTAGTACCACTATGGAGTAATGAAAAAATTGTCAAACGATTCAAAAGATATCGGGTGCTGATGTTGAAAAACATGTATGAGGCATGAACTTACTTCTCCTCAAAACAGTCTTTTCTTTAGCACGCGGGCTTACTTCTCAAAAGAAAAACAATGTTTCACGATAGTGAAGCTCAATTTATTAGCAAGTCATTGTACTCATCAACTTCCTACAATGGAACATAAGTAGCACATAATTGCACCAATAAATCAATAAATGAATAAAAAATACTCAAATGTATATGAAAAAAACATAAATGAATAAATGAATATATAATGAATTAATAAAAACAACATATCAATAAATAAATAAAAAAATAAACAAATGAGCGAATAAACTTTCGAATAAATAAATAAATTAATAAAGAAGTAGGTCAAAAAAGGATCATTTCACGTATTTGTAAAATTACTGACACAAACAAGCATGAATATTTAAAAAAATCTTATTGATTTTGTTCACGGCGAATGGGATGTGTAAAATTATTATCGGCATTTGTTCAGATCAAAGGTTTGCTTTAACTCCCGTTACCTTTTTATTGCGTGTTGCCACTAATGTTATTTTGTCCGCAACATTCACGCACGACCTCTGTTCACTTCAGTCTCGATTACATAGGAACTAAATATCGTGCTTTCAGATTTGTTTCTTTTTTCCTTTGAGGTTTGTTGAAAATAATTTCTCAATACTACCTTCTCATAAAACTCAACTCGAAATATTCCTCATGTCTGTTTAGAGCGAGTATACAGTCATTCTTTGTTGATAAGGATAGTTAAGCTCGTAAAGAAAGAAAATGTTGTAAAGTGGGAACGATGTTGGCCACCAGCATCTCTGTGATGCCAGCTCTGCGATTACGAACAACTTGTTAAAGAGACCTAGCTTTCAGACTTGTCTTTGAGGCAGTTGTTCGTTAAATTGACAGCTAGATGAGCATTTTCAGGGTGAGAAAAAATATGAAAAGCCTATGAGTCTGTGAACACATGTGCACAAACTTATTTTTTGGTGTAGAAACATGGAAAACACACAACGTTCGAACGTTCGGAGGAATCATGAAGGTAATTTTATTCATATTTACGGTGCTCTTACGAGACTGGTAATAAGTTACGAAAAAATGCACTCGTTTTAATGAACAATACTGAACAAGATGCAAAAATGTACGATTAGCTAATCAAAATTATTTATACATGTTTCAGATCATTCGAAAATTATTTGGGACAAAAATAAAATCCTAAAGCCTGCTGTAATCGTTACAGCTATAAACATTATCATAGTAAACCTTCAGCAGAAAATAAATGAATTAAGCCAAAAAATAATAAATCCAGCCAAAAATCAAACATGGCTAAACTCGAGCTCTATTCAGTTAACTTCACCATCAATGTTTCTTTTCTAAGTCGTTAATGTGAGTTTTTGTCTCACCTATTTCTAAATACAGCCTTGGCACATTGCGATGCCAATGTTTCAGAGTTGATTCTGGATTAGAATAATTTTTCTTTCCCATGCAAATCTGTACACAGCTTTCAGTACACTCAGAAAAATACCTGCACATTTCTCAAAAACCACTGCAAAGCCTTGTTTCGACCTAGCTTTCAGTTTATATAACTTCTACATTATTGATTTGTTGTAAAAACGTGAATTCTATTGAACAATGTTTTTCTGATATTTCAATATCCCAGTACATTTAGCCTATCTTCATAAACTTATTCTGAAATTCAAAATAAATTAATTTCTCGCCAAGTCAAGTGAAGGATATCGGGAAATTAACGAGTTGAAGAAATTCATGTGCCACACGGCGAATTAAAACTATTAACACTTTCAAAGACAATGAAAGCATATGCTGTATAGTATGATAGAATAGTTCCAGTCTCCTGACATTTTACGGATGAACGTATATCACAACTGACTTTACAGTGAATCAGCAAATGACGAATCCCTCAACAAAGAGTTGATTCAGTTGCTCTTCGATGACATGGACACAAGATCCTGAGAGTGAGGGTTGGGTTCGCCATTCCAATAATGAGATTGGAATGACTTTAAAAATTCATCTTCAGCCTATACACACGAACTGACGGCGGTCATCAGCACATCGCAGTGCCAGTTTTTGCTGGTGCGATTCGTTGATGAAATTGAATGTAACGCCGATGAAGCTCAAGACTTACTCATGTAACCATAGAGATGTGACTCAGCTCTGTTTTGAAAGAATCCTACGATAATAAAGATTGGTTCCCTCACTGAATATTTCACTGTAACCTATACTGGTTTTCCAAAAAATTGGTTCAATAGAAGGATTGCCTTCAAATAAATCTCAGCATCATCACAAAATTCAGATATGTCGTAATACAATATTAGTTTCATAAAAATTTGAGTGCTCGAATACTCTTACGTTTCGATTGTATTCGTAAGTTAACGAAGGAGTTTACACGTGACTCGAAATAACAAAGAAATATGAAATAATGCAATAACAAATAATGACAAAGAGATGAATAAGTCATTGAGAAACATCTTCATATTTTAACAAAACGACGTTTTGCATCGACATCTCTCACGATTTTTTTTTTAAATGGGCTCTCTAAGTGGTAATCTTTGCTTTTATAGTTGTAGATATCACGAAATACTGCCCTCACAAAAGAAATCGAATAATTTGTTTCCTTATTCGATAAATGTAATTTTGGTATTCGTTCATGTTACTAGCTGCTATTATACGTGTTTAGCTTTAAGGAAGGTTCAGAATTGCAGCATGTTTGAACTATGTCATACAAAACTAGGGTATGAAGACGTAAATTATACCAAGTTGAATTAGAACTCGTGAACTTGCTGGTATTAGGTCCAGCCCAGACATGATGTGAGAAATAACAATTGGCAACAAAAATGAAGAAATTCAGAATTGCGACAATTGTAAAACAACGAAATGTGTATTTCGTAAAAATGCTGGCCATCTTATTTGCGGAAGCAGTCAATGACCTCTAATGTGAAAAAAGAAAAACAAAGTTTTTCGTAATGAAAGTCTTCAGAGCAGCTGCTTGGCAGGAACATGCATTCTTTTCGTCACTGCTAACGTTGCATCAATGGGTGTTAAGTGATGAGACCTGGAACACTTTTATGTAAAAAAGTTGGGAATTACTCCTGGAATCTCAGTATTATAACCGAATTTTCAGAAAAAGTTCCCTTTCACTTATCAATTCAAGAGCATCTTTTCAACGTTTCTCTTTATGAGAGTCATTCTACCTAAATGTTGACCAGTATTACATACATACATCATGCAAGGACACCAAATCTTTCCGTAGAATTTTGAAAATTTTTGTTGAAAATACCATCGATTTCTCAACATCAACTGCTTTGATTACACGATTGAGCACTCCCTTGAATGATACAGGCAATATCTTGATAGTAAATACTTGTCGACGAATCGTACAATGAGTTTCGATAACTTGTGTAGTCACTTTTTAACTAAATATTGAAAGCCAGATTTACAGCCAAGAATTGCGGGGCTCGTCGGCAGAAACTCAGCGCAATGCTTTCTATTTAATTACGTGTTTTCCTAAAAAATCATTAATTACATTGGAAATATAAGTTCACGCTATTCACATTTACTTCGCAAAGGTCATAAATGGGAGCTTGGCGAAATTGCTCAGTTGGTGTCGCTTTTTTACGTTGAAAAGTTAGCACAATGTACGCTTTATTCATTCTATGATTAACAAGATCCATCTTACGATTTGATATCTTATAAATTAGTGATTGCATTTCATTAAGGGCTAACAGAACTGTAATTTTTAGAACATGTCATAGAAAAATATTCAATGTTATCCCTAGATATATAAGCAGTGTTTCAACCAGGCTCTTTCCTTACATTAACACCCATATTGGCTTGACAAAGAGCTCTACATCTACGGCCATAATAGTGGAGCAAAGAGGCTTTGCAAAAAAATTAACGACCAAGAGAATAATTCGTTCTTTTTGAGTGAGTGAAGCCTCCGTAAAAACGTCTTGCAAAGCTCCAACTAATGACGGGAATATTATGGCTTAACCACAGTCAAGGCTTTTGATGTTGAGGAAGTGCGAGTCCGTAATGTTCTGGAGGAAATTTACCCCCCTCTTCCTGGTGAAGGGAAGAGCCACCCGATACATTGTAGCGCCCTTTCCTCGAGACATAGTGCTTGTTTACACTTTACAGCATTATCAACAGACTAGGGAGCTTACACTCTGATCCCCTGATTCTAAAGAAAACCGAAAATTGAAGAACTATTGAAATGTACTTTAGAAGACAAAAGCAGCTTCGAATTCGTCTCAGATTTTTCACATTGCTTCATTTTTAGACGCAAAAACTGGTTCTAATATGAGGAAGGAACAGAGTAAAGGACTTTTAAGGTCAGGAAATGTTTATTACACATGAAATTGAATACTACTTTCATGATAAATGCAGAGCCTTTTAAATGTTAGAAATCCATTTTCTTATCGTAAAACGATACGAATAATCAAGAAAGAATGCAAATTTCCCTGATGAAATAATTTTCTGACCTGAGCATCTCTGAGTGCTTTTGAAATATTTGAACATTTTATCGAATTGAAATTTTCATGTAGAAAGGTTATTACCACACAGTACAACTACGTTACTAAACATCTTCACATCGTCTTTAATGCAGTGAAATATCTGGCACCCCAAAATGTAGGAGGGAAAGTGTGCGGCTTGTCACGACACAAAAATGTCTAAAACAAGCCATGAAATTCTATACCGCTCATAATGATAAGTGTTGTAATCGCTAACGTATTAATAGAGTAGATTTTATTTAAATTGAAACAGAAGTTAAGAAATCCACGTAGCATTATAATCTAAGCTTCACTAATGAATCGAAAACAAAAAACCAATCCGCGCATATAAATGCGCCTTTTAGATCTTTTTGCTGGGAGCAGCTTGAGAGCAGCTTATATTTCCAGGCTCAAATTTTGGATAAGTCTGTACCTCACATCATTAGTTGGGGATTGGCAGCTAAAAGGACATAAAGGAACACAAAATGCCCAAAACTGTTCAATACGCCAGCGCTTCGTTGGAATTTCAAATCAGTAGCAAAATAAATCAAATATGCTAGCTCTGTTCGAAATCATTGCTCCACTTCTCAAACATGTATTACTAGTATCTATTTCTGTCGTTTTTTCGACGATGATGCCTTTGCTGTTCGGCATCAAAAGTATACCATCGGTAGCCTGATGTTTAAAAGACCTGATTTTTTTTCTCATTAATGCTTTGAAATGAGGGCACGTATGCAGTCACTGTTAACAGTGGGTATGACGAATTACGGTTATTTTTTGGTCATATTTACCTAAAAACGGTTGCGGAACTTTCAGTTATTTTTAGAAAGAGTTGCAACAATTCGCTGTGAGTTATTATGGTTTTTGAGACGTTTTCCAAAATAATTTGTACTTGAATTGACAATTTTTCTCATTACAGGGAGAGCAAAGATGTTTTATAAATGTTTACCGGAACGAGAGCTTCAAAACGTATGCATTGATACATTAAGTGACTTGAAAAATCGTATGGAGTTTTTGAAAAACGACCAACATTCAAATTCACAGTATTGGAGCAAGGCAATATTGATCGACGAGGAAAGAATATTTGCAATTAGGATCCAGTTTGCGTAAGTCACGCCCGGTCAGTTGTCTTACCCGCTGTGTTGGTGCTTGTGTGTTTCTAGCATTCAAATCAATTAAACATAATAAAGAAGATTCAGTCAACAAAACATTAATTGTAATAAGAAGTTCAAGTTGTAAGTGCTACACTGAAAAGAGTAAACAGGTTTGGAATTGCTGTTATATTGATTTAAGACGCTAGATTATTTCTAGTGTATTGAGCTTAGTGAAGTGCAGAGTTGCACCTAAACGTCCGATGTCTAAACCAGTGTAAGTCGTTGAAGCACGTTGAATGGCTGTAGTAAAAGTTTGAAAATTTAATTAAAATTATCCTTGTATTATAGTTTTTGCCTGATTATTTTTTCCGAGTGTGAAATGATTTTATTCAAAATCGGTGCACGAAATGACATTACTATACGGCAGCTTACGAAATATATTTCCTAATTATGTAAGTGTAATAGCTATTGCAAATCACTGGGTAAATTCCTACGCTGCTTTGGTAAATTCTCATCATTAGAAAATAAGCGTAAATACTGTGAATCTTTTCCTTACATTTAAAAGTATCACACATTACAACTTTCCATTAATTTCAAATGTTGAAACATGTTGCAGTTATTTTCTTTGATACGTATTTTCTAACAAGAAGCATCGACAAAATACTGCATTTACTTGCAATTTTATCTTCATGTATCACTTCTATTGTGAGCACTCCTTTTGGCTGCTTTAGGTGCACGTCACCGCCTACACTGATCAGAATTTTAAAACATGCTAAAAATATTTTGCATCATGTTAATTTACAGAACTTCATTCAAATTAGAAGACTGATGATTCCCATTTATGTCAGCAAAGCAAACCTAAAGATAAATTTATTATTTCAGGACCAAACTCACAATCTGAAACTATTAAGCATATATTGATGTTTACACGCAAGAATTCTAAATATATTTTTTAGTTTTCTTTTTTTTTAGTTTCCTTTTTTTTCGTTTTAATTTTATTGTTCAGATTTGTAAATTAGTTTCACATCATAGTACAATTTATTCCAGAGCCACTCTAAGAAAATAAATCGTTTGATAGAGAACACAGTAAATTTTATTCATGAATTTCAAGATTTTAATTAAATATCATTTCATGTTAAAGCTCTCATTCCATGACGTCAGAGATCCAATACAGAGAAACATTCCGTTGTTTGCACTCGAAAGTTGTCTTAGAAACTGATGCAATCCTTGATTTTATTCAGCGAATTTTCTTCTATGCTCAATACAACTTCCTGTGGCATGAAAATACAAACAAAGTACTTACGGCGTTCTTATAATTCTTGTTATTCATATTATTTAATTTGCTGTTTATCCAGCGAATGTTTGAACCGGGATATATCTGAAGCTAAGAAATATTCACACCTTAATTTCTCGTATTTCTTTCTCAAAAACTTTTTTCATTCATAACTGCTTGTGAAACAGGAAGCATATTAAAAATTGAAATTTGTATTCATTATTTGATTACAGTAATATAAAAATTACTCACTAAATAGTGATTTTGTAAAATTTTCCTGGCATTGGATCATACGCGTTTGTTTACTGATACAATGGAATACTCGTGCAAGGAGTTAAATCAAACATGATTTCAAAGTAATAAAAAACATCCAAAGAAAAGAAAATTTTTCATTTCTGTTTAATTTTTCAACTAAATAAAATAACATTTATTTTGTAAAAAAAATTATCATATTACCTAACAGAAGATCTATGTACATATGATAAAGAACATGATAAAGTTTAGCGTAATACGTAAATTGCAGCGCAAGTTACCATGGGCTATATATATTACGTGATATGGAGTACACTGAAATTGGAGTGTATTTTTTTTTCTCGGTGGCTTCTCCATAAATTAGCTTTCTTCGAAATAGGTTTCTCTTCACATTCATTTAACAAAATCTGGCTGCAAGAAATTTTATAATTCCTATCCAATTTTCTTCGCGATGTCTTTTCCCTAAATTGGTTTTCTTCATTTCTTCTTCAGGTTCACTTTGCACAAGCGGCTGTCCTGTTAACGTCATTTCTGCCATCGGTCAGCGAAATTGTTCACGGGTCACATTCTGCGTTGATGTTGGAGCGTTCTATCGTACATCTTCTCATGTAGTTTGAATTTTCGTTTGGTTTTCTACATATTTTTCATTTCAATTTGGTCTGTTCAATCCTTTTCGGTGAAGTGCTTTGATTTTTTTCCCATTATGGTTTTGATTTTTGTTTTTTGGGGTTTTGATAATTTACCTATTATGGCTCTGATACCTTTGCCTATTGTGTGTGATACCTTTCCAAATTATGCCTTTGATACCTTTGCCTGCTATGTATTCGATACCTTTGCTCTTCATGTCTTTGATTCAATTGCTTATTATGCCTTTGATACCTATGCTTATTATGTCTTTGGTACCTAAGCCTAGTATGTCTTCGATACCTTTGCCAATCTCGGCTTTGATTTCGTTGCCTATTTTCTCTTTGACTCTTTAGCCTAGCTGTCATTCGACACTGATTGCTGTATGATATCAGTCTGAGTTTCATTGTCGCCATCTCTAATCTCTATCGCTGTTTTGCGATTCTTTTCCTGGTTTTCAGGGAAGATTCCTCTCTCGAGTGAGGCTCTGAATAATTTCGAAATAAAACAACCCCTGAAAACTCAAAACGCCAACAGTATCTTAAAAGCTCTTATTTTCGAAATTCGTGCTTTATTTTTGTCGCTAAACAGAAAAAAAGAAAATGATTTAAGAACCTGAAATGCACTAAGCGCGGCCTAAATGTTTCGCGCACTTCTATCTCTTAAGCCTGGTCAACTCTGTCCCAAGTTGAGCTGCGCTTTGTAAAGTTAAGCTTATAGAAGGAAGTTTTCCTTCAGAAGTTTTGAAGTTTGAGTTTGCATTCGAGAAGCGTCATGGAAGCAGAAGCTCATAGAAAAGCTCATTTTTATCGTCAAAAAGTTATTCTGTTTATTAAGAGTTAAAATTGTCAGTCCAGATACCAAACACAATTTAAATAAGTTTTCAATACCTTGATCGGCAAGCAAGTTTATTAGATAAAATTCGTACACGAATGCAACTATTGCCACGCCGAATACTGCCTGATGGAAACTTCAAAGAATGCTTTCAAAAGAAATTATTTTTTCATCAGTCGAGAGTTTACTACAGCACCTGCCTGTGCAATTATTTGAACAGTAACTATCGTCAATGTAAGAAACCATCCGCATATTGAAATCAGAACGCTTTGGAATGGGACATCTGAATATGTTTATTCCACTCCGAATCATAGAGACGAAAAGAGCAAATTATTATGTTTCTAAGTGGAATTGACAACTTGAGCCTCATTAGACTGAGGGGGACGAAAGTCAGAGACGTACAGCAGGCTGCGCTGAGTTTGGTGCTGTCATTGTAGTTTGCACCGAAGCTATAGCATTCGCAAATCAATGTAGAGTACTTCAAGCCTCACATACTCCTGTACTTTCCAATGCATCTTATGAAATGGAAGCTGATGTTCATCGTTTTTTTGGCGTACTGATTCTAACCAATGTATAATGAGACAAACCTTAAAGTAAACCTAAAAAAGTAGATCAGAAAAAATAAAGTACTGTCATATTTGTTTTTATAGTGTGTGTTATTTAGAAAAAAAATTTTAAACAAACAAATCAATGGCAACATCGAATAGCTGCAGCAAAACTTTTTAAAATTTTATCTCAAAAACTATTTTTAGGTTACAATTTTCTTTCCTCTATTATTAGGAGAGCATTGTTCCAGCCTCTGAGCACCCAAAATTTAGAACAAACTTTTAACTTTGTTTTGGAATTAGTAACAATGCACAAGCAATTTCCGAACCTATATGCTCGATTTTATGAGGAAAGTAAAACGTGCGTCTTCGCTGCAAAATTACAGTTTCCCTTAGGACGCTTGAGTGGTCAGCAGTACTCAAATATATTTCATTAAGTTTCTTGCATCTGAGTTCAAGTTACTGCACAAAATTTCCAGAAAAAAGTCATTCTTAAAACTCGGCGTAGTTTTTTAATTGGCAGTGACAGTGAGCAAATGATGGGATTCATCAAGCCATCAGATTTAGGCCGTCAAATTTGACAATCCTAAAATTTTGAGTGCATCACAAGCGCCTGAAAAATTATTCATCATTTTGTATAATCGAATATCAGGGAGAATCGAAGATTAAACAAGTTTTAATTCTAAAGCGAGAGTTTCATAACGAATTCCCGCTGCCTTTTCGAATGTATATACTTTTGCGAACAATGATGTTTCAAAACCATAATAAGTTCTTGTTTAGGAAATACTTCGCAGTATGGTAAATATTTTCTACTTCTGCAGTTAGTTGCTGTACTGTAAGCCCAATTGAACTAAAAGGGTGCGTTTATTTTCCTGCTGCTCCTTTCCCAGTCGTGAGGCTGCGCTGCAAAGCCAACACAAAAAAGTAAGCGTCCAGTTTAACATGTCTGACGGTCCAGACCCGTCAGGGGCCAACGCTGGTGAACCTGTGAAAGGTTTTTGCGTTAAGAAAATCACCATCATTAACTCAACATTTTACAACTACAAAGTGTTTGTATTTTGGAGTTGTACTTGTATTTTGGGGTTATATTTTCATTTGGAATTGTATTTATATTTTCAAGTTGTAATTTCATTTTGTAGTTGTATTCATATTTTGTAGTTGTATATGTATTTTGTAGTTGTATTGGTAATTTGGAGATGTATTTGTATTTTGGAGCTTTATTTGTATTTTGTGGTTGTATTTGTAACTTGGAGTTGTATTTGTATTTTGTAGTTGTGTTTGTATTTTGTATTGTGGAGTCGTATTTTGGTCAGGGCCTCCAGAACTTGTGTCGAGTTGGAGTTTCACCATAACCCTAAGAAAATGAAATAAAAGTTTTACTTCAGCCCAGACTTGCATCCTCGCGGCTTTCAAATCTATACATGTCATTAAGCATGGAACATATGTATATAAACGTCAAATTCAACTATTTATTAAACTTCTTGCTAAAAAGTTCAAAAAATTCCACTCAAATCAAGGATAATGGGGAAAATATTAAGACATAATTTTCATGCCGCTGCTATTGTCGGAGTTGGATGTACATACAATATATATGAGACTGAGATGAGTGGATGCAGCTGCCAAAGCCATCGAGTTCAGCAATTTACCAAGCAGATTTGTCCGTCTCAAACCCAGGTATTGTTGAATATGTCTATCGTGCTTACGAACCAAAATAAAGCTTGTTCAAGTAAGACCATTGCTGGTAATAAAGGCAGTTCGCAATTCAGCAAAATAATTTGTGCATTGGCCTAAAAGTTTGCTCTTAAGATGGTTTTAGAGGGAAGGCGAGTAATGACGGTTGTACGGATGATTTGGAAGTACAAATTAGAATACTCCTTGCCTGAAGCGAAGGCTGAAACACGGTCCCCAAATAAAGATTAATGAGCAAATCACAGTGATTTGTACAGTTCGCTGTTCTTTTATCGAGAATAGCTTCACTTCAAAGCTGGGTAATCCCTATACTGATCTAACAAAGGAGTTTAAAATGAATTGTGTGATGGTACATGAAAAGGAGTTTAAAATGAATTTCAGCCTGCACAAAATAATCAATGATACAGAAATGAAAACCATGAGCACAGCTGCAATAAGCAAGCAGTTGACAATCGATGAGTATTGCTCAATCGATCGCTGCCGACACGCCTCAGTTGCTCCAACTTTCAACAGACAACATATGTAATGCTTGTGCTGTTACTTTCATTACGCTCTAGAAAAACTATGCTGCATTACTTGCATTGTTAAAATGTAGGAGTTGAACAATAAAAATGTAACATAACGTAACATAAACAAAGCATAATTTAGGCAGTGAGAAATTCATTTAAGGAAATAGAGTGCTGGTGGACTGTTTGTCATGAGAATTACAGAACATCAATATTTTGAATAGAAAATATTTTCGGTTACCAGATTCTAGTCGAATATAATTAATTCTGTCAAAAATTGTTCAACATTTTCAACAATTAAATAAATGAAATTGAATTTAATAACTAATAAATCCTAAAATCAAAGTTGAAACGTATTACCTTGAATTTTTCGTGTTTCGAATTTAATTTGCACCTTCAGTTCCCAAGTGCGGTGACCTCGGGTTGGGCAGCGCCTCGATCTTCTAATTCCTTATGTTCCCAGTAGATCTTGTTCCGCAAAAACTGGCGCTCCTAGCTCGTGGTTGTGGTGCTCCGAACCAACTTCAGCGACGTCGGGTGACATAACTTTCATCATGGTCGGCTCTAACCAGTGCGTTACCTCCATCCTCCCATTGTTCCGTTGACTGCTGTCTACGTCTTGATCAAAGTTGCCGTGTTACGTGGCGCAGTTTTCTCCTGCAATCTCTTAACTTTCTTTCGATCGTTTGATTTACAGTTATTAGTGTGTCTTTCCATTTTTGTTGTGTTGTGTTCTACGCACCTATTTTCCTCTTAACGTACTCCATAATTACAATTTATCAAATTAAAACAAATCAAATCGAATTGTATAAGTGCCAAGCTCCACTAGAAGGGGAGTTCGCATGTGATCTTTTCGTCTGAGTGCAGCTCTGACTAAATTCTTTTTTCAATTCCCATCGAATGGATCTCAAATCATTATTTTCTTTTCGCATGGAGTGCGCTTCCTCTCGCAGTATTTCCCTTAAAATTGCCTTTTTCTTGTGCCTGAACCAGTTCCACTGAAGACTACATTTCTTCAGGTGAGTTAGTCGCTTAATTGTCAAAATACGAGGGTCAATCTGGTCTCCTATTGAATTCCCTCACTTTTTTTCGCGCTCTAAACTCCTTTTTATCACTGGCAGTATGAACGTCACGAGACTACGGTTCAGTTTCTTACTTCGGGCTTACTACTTCTTGGAAAGCCATAAGCTTCCTAAAGATGGATTAAAGTTCGTAGTATTCATTGCACTATTGCTATAGTTTGGTCGTACATTCCAATTCTTTTTTCCTCGTCATCTAACAGTGCCTTTACTTGGGCAGTGTAACGTCGCAATGGTTCTGTTCCGATTTATCTTCCTTCGTTTTGGGTTTTCCACTGTTATAGTCGTCGTTTCTTTTCTTATCGAATATATTGATTGTCCTCCTTTATGGGTAACTTTCATGATCGGCTTTCAAATTAAGATTTATCTATAGCAGGTTTTTAAACACTCTTTATGCATGGCCATACATTTACTGTTATAATGAATGATGAACACCACTTATGACTTGAGATAGATTAGAACCAGCAAATGCTAATGATGATAAATAGATTTACAATACCGTCTACATAACTTAGGGCAAGCAGCGATGATGATGACGATAAATTAGATAAAGAAAGGGGTCTCGTGTGTTGCGTTATATTGAATTCGTTGATGTGAGATTTAAGTCACAATGTTGATTTATACAATAACAACCTCAGTGTGTCCAACTGAGTTCAAATTAGAGTTAAAGAATAGGTGGCGCCGAAGAGACCCTTCTGAGACTAATTCTGACACAAGAATGAATACTCCTAACTCTCGGTACGAGCTTATGTAGAAGCTATTACCGCAGCTAGTCTCGGCCGCTGGAAGTAGCCTTTTTTCTACTGCTGAGCTCTCGTCGCTACCTTTGCTGCTGTTGCTGTCTCTGTCTTGGTCGCTGGGAAGCAGTTAAGTTTCTAACAGTCGTAGAGCCGTTCCGCTTGGTACAGCACAGCTTTCTGCTGAGGTTTTGCTGAACCAGCTGATTTTTTTATCGCGATGTATTGCGAGTCTAGGCATGCGGTCCAACCGTTATGGTGGGGAATTTCCATGGTATGCGGTTATGTACAAAAGTACATAACACTACTTTGAAAAGGCATCAGTTGCCAGTCGATGGGTGAATGTTTTTAGTATCCTGAATTTTTGTTGGAAATTTAGTCCCCCATCTACGCTTGTTTAAAAGTCTCAATTTTTTTTTGTTCCGCTGCATTGGAAGCCGACATTGAGGTCCTGTGTCCTGACCCCTTCTGCTGTGTTGGGTTCCTTCCGAGACGTTCGTTGTAGCGCCGGCAGCATCGAAGCGTGCACTGCATTCGTTGATCTCACCGGCAGCAGGAGCAGGGCTTGATGTGCCGTCTTGCACCCTGGAATAACTCGAGAACGGAAGATCCCTTGTTACCCTCCACATTAATTTTCGATGAACACAGTCATCAATCTACTCTATATTCTAGGTTCCTTGCAGACTGCGGTCTGTTTTAAATGTAACGCTCTCTTTAGTTCAAAGAACCTAGTACTTTTGTTTGTGGAGAGAGACAGTAAACTTTGTTGGCAGAAACTCTTGAACTTCAAACTTAACTCAGGCTCTGTTGCCTTTCGAAAGAAACTCTTTAAACTTCGAGACTTGAGGGGACCTCCTCCCCTGGACCTTACTTCATTTGTTCAAATTTCCCTCTCTGCATTTCTATTGCAACAAGAGGAACGAAAATGCATACAGATATGTAAAATTGAATTTCAAAAACACATTTGTCTCAATAAAAATTTTCGATTTTCGCAGGAGAAAAAAGGTTCTTGCGCGAACGTATTAAATGATTGATATATTTGCGCAAATCCCTACTACAATTTTTTACGTAGAAGCTTGATTTTGTTCGCATTCGATGCGAAAATCTGTGGTAACTCGAAAATGAAGGATTATTTGAATTTCGAATTAGAAATGAATTCGTTGATACATTTATCCTAAAAATTTCTAAATTTTCCTAATTTTTCAAATTTCAGTATCTGCATTTCTATTGCAACTAGGGAAACGAAACTACACACAGATATATAAAATTGAATTCTGAACACATTTGCTTCTATAAAATTTCTTGATTTTCGCATAAGAAAAAGTTGTGGTGCGAACATATATTTATTTAATTATTGCATACACTGGCACAAAACATCACTCCTGCTACAATTTTCACCGTAAAAACGTGATTTTGGTTTCATTCGACGCTATAAAATAATGGAAATAGCGTAGAGAAGCCAAATTTCATTTGAACCATAATGAGATATTTATGAAGAAAAATCAGGGACTGTTTAAAAAAAAAATTGGACAAATTTCTCGATAATTTTTTTTCTAATTAGAAATTCGAAATCATCCTTCGTTTCCGAGTTGCCCCAGTCTTCCCGCATCGAATGATACCCAAATCAAGCTTCTATGTTGAAAATTGCAGGAGTAGGGATTTGGGCAAATATATAAATAATATAATATGATATGATCGCGCAATAACTTTTTTCTATTACGAAAATCGGACATTTTTATTCATACAAATGTGTTTGAAATTCAGATTTACACATCTGTATGCATTTTCGTTCGCCTAGTTGCGATAGAAATGTGAAAAGCAAAGTTTGAATAATTAGGTCAATTAGTTGGATTTTACTGTAGGAGGTCCCCTTAACTCGTATCGCGGGAAAATTCTCGCTATTGAATCCTAGTATAATTATAATTTTTTTGGGCTTCGGCTATTTGTATTCGGAGACTTTAAGTCGCAACTGACCCTGGTGCGTAATTGGTGCGGTTGCTATGATTGTCACATTTAAACTATCAAAATTATTGGTGAATTGAATATTGAAATTTGTATTTGTGTTATTTTTCTTCCTGAGAAGTTTAGAGATTAAGGTCACGCATTGGAAAATCTCGATATAATTCCTCAATCATATTTAAAAAATGCTCGTTTCGTTCGAATTATTCACCCAAAATATATTGACTATGCCTAACTTTGTGCTCAGCCAGTGAAGGAAAAGGCTATTAGATAGTTTAAATTTTAAAAGAACATCTCAGCTGCTAGAAACTCTGCCTCGCAATGAATCAGAGGTCACGTTGCTACAATGCACTGCTTCATAGGTGAGGTATTGATCTCTCGAGGATTGTGACAATAGCCTGGCTAGCCGTTACTAAGTTGGGTGCTGCGAAATAAGTTTGGCGAAAGGGCATCACTAATTTGCGCGTATGCAGGAGAGATTTAAGTTTTTTTTGTGCGGAGTAACGATGGGATATTTTACCTCGCTAGCTACTGTAGGTAAAGTAGGCCAATTGCGTTCATAGAGTTAGCTAATTTGTGTCTTATGCTGTTGTTAGAGAAGTTCAAGGGTCACCTGTTACGTTCAAGGAAAGTTGATATGTAAAACTTGGGAAATTCATTCATAATCTCATGTTTTGAGAGTTCTACAGTTTTCATGGGGGTACAGAATAATTTGCAGGATTTTTAAATGTCACAGCTCAATCTGTTAGGTAAACTCACTGTGTTATTTTTTAGGGGCCGAATTCGTCAAGATTATGATTAGCGGAATGTATACAGGAGCTTGCTACAGGAACTGTTCATTAATGTGTAAGCTTTCCTTCAGGAGGATAAAAATAACTAACTGAACAACATTCTTTCTCGTGTTTGCACAATGTTGCGACCTATATTTACGTCGTCGCCACGAAACTGAGACTTCGATGTGGAGCCAAGCCCTGAACGCTTTTCTTATAGCCACCAGATTGATATGTGGTCTGAAAATTTTTCTCTACGTTTGAATGTTTTGCTCGTATCACCGTTACCACCACCACCGTCATTAGACTGGCATTGGCGTCAAGATATCACCGGCATAAGAACGAAGAAAGAACTGCCACTCAGCAGCAGACTTCGAAGTACACACGCAGTAAAAGTTCTACGAGAAATTAAAATCGTAAGAACTCATTGCATGAGGGCATTTACGCATGACGAAGGGCTACAGTTTTGTGGGAAATTAACGTTGCTCAACTGATTTATAGACGTTCTATCGTTAAAACAGAACCAGAGAGCCTAATTTTTCAAGCGAAACTAGTTGCAGTGAGTGGGATTTTTTGTGAAATAAATTTTAAGTTTTACGCTGAAAAATATGAAATGAAATTTCTCGTTCTTGAAGGGACGAACTCGTACGTGTTTGGGTAGCGAGTGATAGACAATCACGAAAGCTGTTTTGTTGGTTGTTCATTCTTGAAATGCATTCATATTTGTTGATTACTGTTGCAGAATACGATTTAAAAAATCACTTTCCACTTAATTTGAATCGAGTCTCCTAACGTCCGAGAGGGGAGCAAGAAGAAGCTTGAATGGTTTTTATTATCTTGGTATTGATGACTCTAGTCGTCTCGTTTAAACGATTTTTATTTTGTTCTGAAATAAAACTAATTCTAATTCCATTTTGAATGCGCAGCTCTCATTTGTAACATAGCCTAATATGGTAAATTATACTAATATCATTTATCATCGTCTCCGCTAAATATCTGTCGACACGTCTGGTGTTCAAGTGTTCTGGAATATATTGGCTCCATGAGATGTCCTAGGAATCATTGAATTTGTTGGGCACACAAGCAGTTGGGTTTATGGCTTGCAATAGTTCTGAGAAATTATTATTTTACTGATGTATTACTTAGAGAATGATTATTTAACTAATTGAATTATTTCTCGAGTATGTTTAGTTTTTTACTCTACGCACTTCCCTAGTGGGCTTGGCGAGACGCAAAACATATCCAAGAAACATTTGCTCGAGATGCAAGAATTGCCTCGTCGCATTCTTGTAAAATCTTACAGCGTCTTGAATTTTTTTTCAGGCCAAGAGGAACTTGATGTTTGGAAATAGAATAAATCGCTCGGAACGAGATCGCGCGACCGAAGTGGCTAAGGGACCCGGCAAATTTCAGAACGCGCTGAAAGTCTCAGCGCAAACTTTGCTTTAGAGGCAGCTGCTCTATAACGATTTCGGAGCCGGAGCGTCGCAATCCCAAAGTGCGCTTAAGAACCGGCGGAACTCAACCAAAACTGGTCTGGAATCCTCAGACTTCACGCTCCGTGACTTGACGATTTTTCCGCGATGCAGGAACTTTCATGGTATTTTTCCCGTTTAAAGACGTTGAATGCTTCCCTGACCGAGTTTGAAAGAACCTCGTGTTTTCTTCAAATGTGAAACAAGTGAAAAACTTTGAGCGCTGTTAAATATTCAAATTTACAATTTATAAAAATTCTCATTTTGCTGTTTTATCGGAGGGTGCCTGAAGAAAACCTTTTTTTATCGTATTTTGCATTGTTTAGTCGCATTTTAAACTGCTCTGTTGTAGTATCCGCTGTTTTATTTGCTTTGCCATTACATTACATTGTGTCTGCCAAATAGAGCTTAGAAAGAAAATTCTGTTTTTAAATAATAAGAAAGAAAGTGAGTGGGAGAAAGAGTTACGTCATCATTAAGCAGAAGTCTCCGAAGCTTCTTGGATAACACTCTGTAGTGAACATGTACTTCGAGACATGACGGAAGTAGTCCGGAGTCCCAGGATTAAATAATAGTTCGGGGCAGTCACTCCCATAGCCATGCCTATTTCAGAATCAGCATTATGAGATGATTGTTGTTTTTGCAGTCATGGATGGCACATTTTTTCCGCTACGAGGTGCCCGTTCAATAAGTTATATATTTAAACGAATCAAATTTTGCATAATTCATCGACAACACTCGCACAACCAAAGGTTAATTCCTCGATGACTAGTAGAAATTTACTGAAAAAATAGACATAAAGACAGCTCGCTTACCTTTCTTTTGCTCCTGGCGATTCTGTCGTGTCTGGCTGGAGTCTCCCCAAGCGCTTTCTTGCCCCACTCGACGAAGCCAATCCTGGTGTACGTGAACACGAGCACCGTGACGGGCAGGACGTACTGCAGGAACATGAGCGCTGCCGAGTACGCGGCTTGCTCCTCAACAGCTTCTCCGCAGTCTTCCATGCACACCTTCAAATGGAACACTTTGTAATAGTTCCTATTGGGCTCGAAAAGCTTCGAGAACACAGCCAAGGGAGCAGTTGTGATGAGGGCCGGCACCCACACCAGTCAGATGATGACGCGCGCCTGCAGCCGCGTCATGCGAGGCCGCAGAGGGTAGATGATGGCGAGGTAGCGGTCGATGCTGATGGCCACCAGAGAGTAAGCTGAGACAAACACCGTCACGCCCTGCAACAGAAAAGAAAATCACCGATCCAGTCTAGCATTATCGAGTTCATAGCGACCTGCAGTTTCTCTGTGTCAAAAAAAACCTACAAAGATATGGTCAATGTCAACAGCGAGCCCAGTAAAAATCAATTGGGGAGGTGTTACACGTTATGCATGTGTGGAAGAAAGTTGACGATGATATTATAATTGTCCATCAAAAACACAAAGTGAATGCATTTTTCTTCATTTCGCTGCTTCATTTTGGCAACATTGTGAGTCGATTGTGTGTCCATCCAAGGACGCCACAAAAGAAGATTATCGATTTGGTGGCAGCTTTTCGTGTGAGGCTCTTTACAGATGCGCCGGTTTTAGCAGCCGCTTTCAAAAGACCACAGAAATAGTCATGGATACGTCAATATTTATGGTCTATTTATCAGAAGCTTTGGAGTATATGGGTGTTATAATCATCATTTTTAGATCCAGCTTTGAATTTACACGTTGCATCTGAAAGCGATGGTTTGATGTTTAAAACTCTTACTCCCTGTGAAAGAAAATGTAATTAGTGCTACCAAATTTCTTGTTGAGAAACTCGCATCGAAAATAATTTTCCAATCGGCCAAGAAAGACGAACCTTAATGCTTCCGGCAGATGGCCTTAGCTTCGACTTTAATCAGTGAGCATGAAACCAGCTTAGCGACCTTTTTCCGGGTCCTGGTTCTCAGAATCAAATGGACGACGCCGGTCTCGGGTGTGAGACCACTAATGCAAGTGCGTCACGTTTTATGTAGCTCAACCTAATATTCGGTAATAGTGTCCGCTTAATAGAATGATGTTGCAGGCTTACCTTGTAAAGACATGCTGCATAGAAGCATTATCTCTTGTCTGTATTAGCGGACGAACCATGTCATGTTAGAAAGTACGAACATCTTTGATATGATTTTTGCAGTTTCATGCATCTAATACACTGCCTGAACGTGAAGTTTCTACCTCCATCGCATTCGTTAGGAACAATATATCACTAGCAATAATAGGCAAACCACACACACTAAGACATGATAATCGTATCTATTTCCAAAGTACTTACACTCATGTGACGAACATTGCCGTTTTATGGTCACACAAATTATTTAATTCAATTTTATCCGTCTCGAAGTTTTCAAGTTAAAAAGAATTAACATCAGCTAAGTCTAGAATTTTAAAATCTGTCTTATACGAAATACTGAGAGCAATCAAATAATAAACCGCTGTAATTACTTAGAAATTTAAATCCACTGTGACAAGGATTCGATCATTCAATGCATGTTCTCACACAACCCGAAGACTCCATTCTTAATCGCTTGGTCGGTTAGGAATTTTTGGTTCTCCTTTACAGGTATTTTTACCCGAGCTTTTCATTTTTGAATATTCTACTAACATACAAAACCAATTGGCTGTGCCTAAATTGATATCGGGAGGAGGGCTTAGTGAAAAATTGGCATCACGTTTTGGATCACAAAAGAAGAAGGATTGTGAAACCTTAACTTTTTTCGTGTATACTTAGTTGGTAGAAAACATGCCGAACTAAGTTGATGTGCGCTAAAAATATTTACAGTCAAGGCTTCAACTCGTAATACAGACCCCGAACTGTTCAACGTAGATTTATAATTCAGCCGATAGTTTCACTTGAATATGTTCACAAAGACTTGCTTAGAAGGTGTTAATTTGCATCGGATCATCATTTCTATTTCTTACAAGCTTCTTTGCAGAGAGTTAAATTGTGAAAAATTCGGTCAAGCAATTAATTAAAATGTTTGCCCTTATTTGGATATTCTATTATTTGTGGCTTTCATGGATTTAGATAATAGGTGATAATGGATAATGGATTTAGATAATATCATGATTTAGAGCTCAAAAAGTAACTTCATAAGCGCGAATACGGTCAATGGAACCAATGTCGGTGCTCTCAATTTCCAAACAAGAAACTAAAATTAAATGACGCAAAAGGCTTTTCGACTCTCCATGCGGACGTCATTTGCAGGTGCGAAAAAATCTTAGAATATGAAATTACCATTTTGGTACGGGAAATATTCCCTGTCGAATTCGTAAGTTTAAATAAGGACCGGGCTCACTGAAAATATCAGATTTGATTTTGTGAACTGCGTGGACAACCTAAATTTTGACATTATCGACTTTTTGTTCCAGTTGATCAAAGTTAATATAATTCTTACATCAGTTTTATTAGCGTTGTACTTTGCTGGTGTTTCATTTTTTATTGGTGTTTTAAGATGATATATAAAACACCATTCATCATTCGAAACCATTGCTTCTCTGATTCCCGGTAAATGAAAAAGAAATTTTCTTTAATCTTCCCTTCTCACTCGAAAGAATGTGATGGCAGCTCCAAAAGACAGTGAACGAAATTCTCCTAACTTCATATTGATAATAATGACATGAAATTAACTTAAATAATGGTGTAAAACTCCAATATTGGCAGATCTTGAATGAATTCATATATAATTTGTTAAGCGAGCTTATTTTTCCACGCGAGAAGCAATCGAAAGCTAGGATTTCTATTAAAATATTCCCGATAATGATGTTGGCAGTCGAAGGCAAAACCTGTTATGAATCTCCTCAGAAATTCTCTAATCTGGACCTCTCGACTGAATTTAATCCTATGTTTTAATTGGATAGAGCTGAAGTGCATCTCTTCAGACTGACAGAAAATCTTTATCCTTCTGAATGAATTATACGATTTCAAGGACGTCTGCACTGGCATTCAAGTTTGAAAAATGTCCCCTGTTCAATTCATCCAATCAGACGCTGCCGAAAGGTTTTGCCAGCGTTAAATAAGAAGAGGTGAGGCAATTGAGAAAGCGCTTTCAACGCCTAAATGCAGCTTGAACAAAGGAATTAGAACCATTGAACCAGCGATGAATGATGTGAGAAAGTTTTTGCCTCTCGGTATTGTGTTTAAGACGCCGAGAAGAATGATTGATCGTTTTATTCTCAGCATGTTGATTTAGTCGGTCGGCTTAATTGTTCGTAGTCGATCAAGACTAAATCAGCAACACAGTCTCGATTTCTGCCCACCAAGAATAAATTAACTACACAGTATCGATATCTGTCCACCAAAACTAAATCAATTACACATTTTCTTAGCACAAACTCTCGAAATTTAAGCGTTCGCGTCAATAGTCATCACCGTCTAACTCGTACTGCATCAGTCCTGTGCTGTGTGGAAACATTGTACGCTAGTCACTGAAACGTTTTACATTTTGCGAGATCACTCAACAGATGGTAGGAATGAATGAGAAGTCAGACTGCAAGAAATTTCAAACGTAAAAAATGGAAATGACTGTTTTTTAGGTACATCATTGAATATGAGTAGGAGTGTAGTTATTATTCGGGTGATTAGAGTGAAAAACTCTAAAACGAAAGAGCGATATGACACACGATGAAAATAAAATCATTATGAAGCATCCGAAAATGACAGTTAATATGGAGTGAAATGACGTGTTTTTAAGCGACACAGTTGTCGTGTTGTTCTATCATTTCTGGGTTGCAGAGTTGAAGCGGTTCGGAGACTTTAAAGGTACGAACAGAAACTGTCTGACCTGAACGTTTGAGCTTGAAGGGGTAAAAAAAGCAAATAAAGAATACCATACGAGTACACTCATAAATGGATCATAACATGGAAAGTTACACAATCTGAACAGTAGATTAGGGGATATTTAGTTCAGTTTCTAGTAAAATACCTACTCACAATTATTTCCCTGACGATGAAATGGTCAGTTTCGCACAATAGAGAATTCTAGAAGAATAGAATAGAACAACTCAAAAGTTGAGGATAGATAATATGATACAGTCAGTATATTTCTCAGAGAGATACTTAAATATGTGTTTCAAATACCGTAGAGTATTTACAAAGTTTTCGGTAAAAAATTTTATGGCCAACTGTTTCATTTTATAAATGACTGATTATTGTTAGATGAGTAGTGTTTGTTATCATATTCCTAAAGTTATATATTTTTATTTCAGTAGCAATTCACACAATTAGTTTCATTAATTTGAAAACATGGGCTATGCTGGTATAAATAAATATTTTAGAGGGAGCGTTTGATATTCCTAATTAAGGTATTTAATTGAAATGAAAAACTGTTTCGGTGACTTGTGCATTGGCAAACTGATGTGACATATATTTATTGCATAGACAGCACGCATTCTCACAGTTCAGTTCAGCACATGGTGAGTGTTTTGATTAGGAAAAGTTTTATAAAGTGGCCGGGACAAATAATTTGCAAATAAACAAATTGTAATAAACCAAAATTCCTTTCGAAATCGAATACATATCTCCGTCATATTAATTTTTTCCCGTCGGAATTAGATATGTATAAAATTAATTTCCATTCTTTCCAAATGAAATTATACTGTGCTTGTGAAAAAAAACAAGAAGTGCCTCAGGCGGTGCTTTTCGTCGCCAATGAAATATGTGACCAATTTATCAAATATCAAAAAGGTATTATACTCATCAGTACTGGTATCGATGACACGGCATTGATGATTGCGAAAGATTCGAGTCTTGCATATACCCCACGGTAGAGGAAACAAGGTAGGGTCATTTCTATGGAAGAAAATACACCTTCTCTTGTTCGGCTAGCCAATAGAAAGGTTTTATTTCGAGCGAACTTTATGACGTCACCAAAACGACATGTCGTAAGGCCAATAGTGAAGCCAGATTTGGGGGTAGCAGTGCTACCAGATGCAATATGAGCGCTGCTATTGGTCCATTGTCGTGACGTCAGCAAAACCACACAGTCAACAAAAAAAGACTGGTTTGAACCTACTATGTTTCCTTTACCGTGATATTCCCTCTTCATATTAATTAAGGCCAAATTACTGAAAACTTTGAACAAAACGCTTCAAACGTGAGTTCGAATGGATGACTCCCAAACGTAATTGGCTCGAGGACGAAGTCACCCGTGAGACTGGGATTTTAATCATACAAAAGCTGTGCTGCTTTAATGGCACGGCATAATTAGTGCATTTTGAGCAGCTTGAAATTGAAATGATACCCTGGCGCATGGCAATTTGTGCATGCCAAAGCTTGGCATCTGATTGTCCTCGATGCTGAAAAGCTGATGAAGTGAAACATCTGCCGTTCCTCATCATCAAAATCAAAAGGTTCTATTAGATGAAAGCGGAGGAAAATTCGAGTTTGAACTGGAAGTTAGTGCGTAATTATTATTTCCCCGAGTCGATCAATCAACACAGCATGCCATTTTGATGTTAGCATTTTAATCAAGTTCACGCGAAGATTTCAGACTGGAGGAATCCAGAAATATTTAGGAATGGTATTTAGGAAATGCACTGGGAACAGGTCTACGCGAAGCAGGGAATGACTTTTTTTGACGATATTAATCGCAAAAATCGTAAATTTTATGTCAACTTTTGGAGAGAAGATGTTTAATTAGACGTTGCATATCGCAGCTACTTTCGGATGAATAATTACTTGGCGAATTTCGAGAATAATTTACTCATGTGAGAACGCAAAGAAGCGCGTTTCGTTCACTTACCTATGTACGGGATTTTTCATCTTGCTATAACGAATTATTCCGGAGAATTGCAAGTCTTTACAACGCTGTTGTCTTTGCATTGTCAACCGCCATATTTGTACACATCTCGTGGCCCTGATTTTTTATGCTCTGTTTTTGGAATGTTTGATCTTCAAAATCGGAGGAACTTGTATTTTGTATTTCCAGTAACGTCTTTTTACATATTTTAGGGGGAAGAAGGCGTTTACTTTTTGTCCAAGACGAGCAGCAGGCTGGCATATTATCAGTGTGGTTCTGTTCCATCCAACTCCAAGTGGATATTTTCTATTTCGAGCTCGCAGCTCCAAGTTTTTGTGACCTGTAAAACTGCAAAAAAATTCAATTTCCAGAAATCGTTGTAATAGAGGCTTCGAGACGAAAATTTGAAATTACCAGCGGAATTTTTTTTCACTCACTAAAAATATCATATTTTTTACATTGAAGGTGAAACTTCAGGCAAACAGAAATTTTTATTCCAGAGATTGTTATTTTAAAGCCTGAATAAGGTTTTCATAAGCTTAATTTTGCCTTTAATTTTTTCGCTACTATCTTAAAGGAAGATTTGAAAGTTCCGTTTCACGAAAACGGATGTCTTTCATTTGTTCAATCTAGGTTTAATGCAGCTTGAGCTGCCGCCTGCAACATTTATCCATCCAAACACGTCAGTACCTTCCCAAGCTAACTTTTATTTCTCACGTTCGTATTGCATCCGTTCCTGCATGCTAGGTTTGACTTCAAGCATGAATAATGTACATACATTCAAGATCTGATTTAACAAAACATTTGCATTAAAATTCGCCACAAATAATTAAAGGGATCGTTTTTTTTTCTTTAAAAGCCAGTGAAAATAATTATAGCTGATGTTAGGAGGCAGTTAATCAGTTTGGGATGAGGTGTGCTGAGAGGAACGTGCGTCGCAAGCTGTTCCTCTGCCCTGCACGTCTCTGTTAATTTTTTATGGCGAGAACATTGCACCAATACAAATTTTAAAACGTATTCACCTGAAATTAAAGGTAATGTGCATTTTGAAGAAAACACAATGGGCTCAACTTCCATGCATTATAAATTTGTATAGAGCCCCACGTTTCCGCCAGTCAAATAAAAGGAGTTTTAGTGTCTTATGAATTATCAAATTGGGTAGAAGAGGTCCTTAGAACTCAACGAGACAAATATATTTTCCTTTTTTTGGTGAGGTACTGGCATCCAATTCGCTGTTCTGGCATGAGCAACTTTAACAGTAAGGGAACTCGTGAGACTTGGTGAATATTAGTATCATGGTGAATATTTCAGAAAAAGAAGGGATTTCCGTTCACTGACTGCACAAGAATGACGCGGTGTTAAGGCTTATGATGAGGCACAAAAATGCATTTGTTTGTTGAAGAAGCAGCGTTCAGTGATCATACTTGGCTCAACAGCTAATAAATGAGCACTCGAAATTAACCATTTAGGTGCGACAATTTAAATGGTTTAGGAAAAAATTTCCCGTGCAAAAATTTGTCATTACCCTGAATTGTCAGTGAAATTGTCCTAGTGTGGGTGCTTTTAGCTTAAGCTTGAAAAGAGTTTTGTGTAAGTGAAGTAACGATAAATGCATAGTGGGATGTACGTATCGAAATGACGAGCCGTACCATGCAGTTAATAGGAAACCAGCATCAAAAGCTGCTAAGTGTGATTATTATTTTCACAGCAGCACGCTCAGCACCCGAGAATATTAAAGAAGTCTTGTTTCTTCACGCAAGGCCTGATTCCCTAAACATACTCTTAAAGTTTCGAAATTGTTCCTATCATGTTGCACAGCTTCACCAAACTTCACAATGATGATGCTAATATTAGTGACAAGCCCCAAAAAAAATTATTTGTCAATCCAGGAGCCAAGTATACTGACTGAAAATTAATTTCTACGGGAAGTGTTTGGACCGTTTTGACTAACTCAACCATAACTGAAAGAACGAAAATTTCCAATTTGCGTCTTAAGTTAATCTCGCATGCTGCACCTGATTCGCTAGAAGTTTTTGTCCCGAACGACTGCCCTAACTGCTGGATCAATAAACAGAAAATGAGGCGAAGCCTTTGTAGGGCTGCTAAACTTGTTACGAGCTCAAAGGAAAAAATGAACAGCTCGAAAGAATTAAAAAGGTTTCTGAAGTTCCGAATCGAAGCAAATGATTGTCGTCTCCACTCTCACAGGGGACCCAGATGTTCCGGACAAAGTTTCACTTATTTAGGACACAATTCTCGTTGCAATGTCTTAGAAAGTTATAATCGTGGAAGGGAAATGTAGACTGTATGTGTTGAGTCCAAATTCTAAAACAGAATTGATAGCTGAAGTGCAGTTTCGTATCAGCTAATGAGGCTCACGCATATATCAGAACGCTAATGTGCAGCAATGGTTGCTTCCAATAAGAATAATGATTGATAAAAATGGTGGTTTATTACCTGAAACGAAATTTATTGATTCGAGTCCGAATTAGTATAAAGATATTTCACGTCGTTATAGCAGACGCTCATAGCGTAAGTTTTGCTACGCCAACATGGTTGCGATATGAGTGAGCAAGAATCAAAAAGTGAACTATGATTTTTATGATGTTTGCAACCGAAGGACTTGAAAATTTTAGGCGATTAAATCCTATTCATCCATGGTTTTAGGTAAATTCATGTCTATTCATTGAAAAATTCACATGTTGTTTTTTAATACCGTTTCTGTAAACAACAACGTATACACACACAAAGGTTCAAGAAAACTTCATGCCTAATTTCTATAATTTTTCAAGCTTTACCACACATGAAAAGAAAATATTTTATAATAACTTAATACGCCCACTTACTTTCATGCATTCCTTAATAAAGAAAAATTATCAGTTCTCAGCAGCAACGAAATGTGACAAAACAGAGGTTCCATAGTCACCTACTCCGTCCGACACGAAGGTAAAACTACAACTGTTACAATTATTGTAACAATAACTCATGAAAACCATGGGCTATCAAAGTTTTTTTTGAGCCACATCTCCAAAGAGTAATAGTTCAAAATACTTTGCATTTCCTTTGTGCTTGTTTAAGTCAACTTAAAAAGGCTTTAGCAGCCAGCTACTTGCCATTAAGACTTACTATGGCATCATATCCGGCCCTATGTCGTATGATAGATATTTTAAAAACAGGAATCCCTTGATTAGTGCGATTTAATAATCCTCAAAAAACACCTCATATACCAAAACCGAACTATTTAATTTGAGAATCAGTGACAAAAAATTTAATAAATCCTCTACGTATACAAACTACAACTTAAAATTATTTTGCAGTGCAAACTGCGTCAAAATTTTATACAATGTTCAGAAAGGATTAATTAAAACATATTTCGATTTACATTTTACTTTCTATGTAAACTTATATAATTTTAGTAGGAAAATTGAAGCTTTTCTCTCTTTTGAATGCTAAAACGGTAGCAATCTATCTGCTTGTTTATCCCTCCACAAACAATCCTTCTCTCTTCATCTAGGTCCATTTCAAAGGTGAGTTCCATTGCCTATATGTCGTTGAGATCAGCTCTTCCGACTTCTTTTCTAATTTCCTGTGGAATGCTTCTTTTGAAATACTTCTTCGTGTACACGCTGGGGCTCAATTCCATAAGATCTATTGTTAAATCCTTATAATGTGAATCTAATCATTCCTTGGCATTTTTGGAATTTACGTCACCGAATCCAAGGTCTTTTGGAACAAAAATAATATCACACTATTCAAAACTCATGTCGAGCATTTCAACGGATAGTGTGAAAATATTTACAGCACTAATCAATGGACCGCATTTCGATGACAGATGACATGTACCGCATTTCGCATTTTACTAATGATGCTTTCTTACCCTGAACCATTTTTAGCAATAGACTAATAAAAATATAGATTCTAAGCCTTTAGTTGAGGCATAAATCAATGTCTCGCCAGGCATGTAATCATTTTGAAATATATCGAAAAGTTAATCATCACAATTACGTTACCAGTCTGGAATCGAGTTTGATTGCTAGAGTTTAGTGCCGAACAGAACCAGATTGAATTTCTGTCATCCATTTTCGCAGTAATTGAACGCTTTTAACAAGCGCGTGAATGAGACTATGTCATGCCCGAGGTCCAATTTTCTTCATCATAGCCGTATGTGGCACCTTTAACTTCATAACCACACACTGAGGTGTTCCTGAAATAGAGATAATACATTGGAATGATTGTCCCCAATCTGGTGAGATGTGATGTAATTCCAGCAGAAACATATGACTGAAGATAATAAATTGAATAAGACTACGTTTTTTAATGTGGAAACAGCTAAAAAAATTGTTCACTAACCCCTTAGTCTTGTTTCTTTTCAGTCACTCACTTCTTTGACGGACAAATTTAATGTGACAGATGTGAGAATAACAGTGTATTGATTTTGAATTGATAAAATATTGAGACAGGTAAAGGAAGTTAGTTTAAAATAAAAAGTAATATTCAATGGCAAGACCTTTCTTTGTAAAATCGTGCATCACCAAGAATTTTAAGCTTCTCAATCAAATTTAATATCTTTTGGCTGAAGGATGTACTTTCATTCTCCCGAGACATCACACTTCAAACTGCTTACTGAAAACGAGCTGGTCTTCGAAACGTTTTATAGAACTGACACTCAGTACTTACATTGTAAATTCATATTTTGCGAAATCTATATTAAATATTATTTACACACTGAACGCTTTCTTCGTATTTCAATTCCTAATGATCATTCGGTTATTGAAAAGTAATTTTTCTGATTTCTGAATCACTATTGCAATGGAATGGTCACCGCCATTTCAAATTAAGAACACCATCCCAGGCCCCTGCCAGGCCCCTTACGCTCCAATGAGCATTTTTCATGTTTTTGTTGGGAAAGGACCCTTAAGTGGTGGGCTATTCAGTCCTAAAATTTTATGGCTCTATGGACACTAGATTATTACGGACACCTTACCCTCTCCCCCCCGGGGTGGGGGGGAGGGGGGTAATGGGACAAAAATCTTCAATTTTCGACCCCATTTCGACCCCATATAAAAAGAAAACAAACGGGAAATGGATAATTGAAGGGTGGAAAGGTTTAGTGGACTACTTGCATAGGAAATCCATTGAAAGTAGTCCACTAAAGCTTTCCACCCTTCAATTTTACAATGTACTTTTGTTAGAAATGTTCCAAGGATTTTAAAACTGTTTTTGGTTTCATTCTAGCATGAAAACTAAATGAGGAGATACGTTTTGAAATATCAATACAAATGAACTAAAAAAGCAATATGTCCAATTTTTTTCAAAAACTAAGACCTGAATCAAATAAATAAATAGAGGAAATTGTGGCTTTTAAAAAAGTTACATTTTATAGTCAAATTTCATACGAATCAGACTGAAAATAAAAAATTTAATAATTCGTACAAATTTTTTCTTGGAAATCACGATTCACAGTGTGAATATGAAGTTATGCATGTAAATTATCGAAATAACAATGAAAACTGCATTCAATTACATAAATTGTCCATTATATTACACTTCAACAAAAAATTTGTTTTGGCTTATACCCAACACATATAACTTTCAACATTCAAACCGTATCAACTCATTGAGTTTTGATGCTAGAACAAAAACAAAAATAGCTTTAGAATCTTTGCAACATTTCTAACAAAAGTATATTGTTTTTTTTTCAAATTTGAGAGAAAAAAAGTTAGATGGCTCTGAACCCAAAAATAATTTTCATCGATGTAATGAAACAATATCGCTCATTCCAAAAAATGTTTTCCAAAATTTTAAAATTTTACATTACACTTTTCTTCGAAATGTTTCATGGATTCTAAAACTGTCTTTGGTTTTGTTATAACATCAAAACTCAATGGGTTGAAACGTCTTGAAATATACATAAAAATGTACAAAAAACCTAATTTTTCGTAAAAAATAAGGCCTAAATCGAAAAGAGATATGAGTAAAAAAAGTTTACTTTCAAAAAATACATATACAGGCAAATTTTCAAACGAATTGGACGAAAAAAGTTTAACACCCGGGATGGTGTCCTTAATATTTTCCGTCAATTCGAAGTTTTTAATCAATGTATTGAACAGTGATCAGACATCAGTATTCCTTTGATTATACAATACATAGTTAAATTTCTATTCGCCTTGAGCTGAAACATCCAATAACATCACTTAATTGAGCCCATGTTGAAGTATTGGTGTAATGTTCCTGAAAAGGAAACTTTTGCTTCGCTTGCCGAGTTTTATTTTCATAATTTAAATAAGAATTTCACATTCAATTATGATCTGAAATAAGGTCTTGAATTATAATCTTAAATTGAATGACTTCAACTATGGTCTTTTAAAATATCAAACCTGCGAACAAATCTCAAATTTCATAAATGCTCTTCACTATAAATCATTCCCTCCAATTACAACGAAGCCTAGACGTTTCGGAAATATTATCAGAAAGTATATAAACTAAACTAGCAATAAGGAAATGATGGCAGCGATGTGAACTCGAAATGGTGTCGTGGGATGCCAAAAATGATTCGGCCAAGGTGAGCGTGGGGCCGGGAAAAGCATCAGTTACCGAATTTTTCCCATGGAAATTAATAATTATTTTGCAGTTTACACGCAGACTTTACTTGCCGAATAAACTACTTCTCTGTCAACTAAAAACCTGTCAACAGTCTTACTGAATGAGGCCTGGGAGCGGTCAAAAACCTTTGTAAATTTTTCACAAGGGCTTACAATCTTTTCTGGTAACAGATGACTGCTGAAGTAAACAAAAGATGTTGTAATTTTTTAATTTAAGATAATTTAATGAGTTCAATTTTTTTTTAAAAACTTTCAACCTTTTTTCTGATATCTCTAAAACGATGTAGTTTGAATTTTCGCTTTTCGCCAGAAATTCGTTTTTTCTGTTTCTACTGTCAAAGTCGTGCCATTATGTTCGAATACGTTTTACCCTAGAATATCTATGAGCCTGCATGAGTTATATATGTGACACGCAGCCAACCTAAATATACATTTAACCTTCTAAAATGTTTTAAAACGAGTTTTGAATTGATTCATGTGTGGTCATAACTTCGCTCTTTACGATGTCCGCTTGAAATCGAAGAATTAATGTGATAAAAAATCCAAAACATAGATCGTACTGAATAATGACCGAAAGTACTTTATACACGAAGGAGCTAATCTACTACGTTTTGACTTCGTTTGCAGCATCACTCCTGCATCACATAGTTGTTCCACCGTGTAATTACGACACGCTGAATACCTGCAAGGAAGCCCCCAACTCTGCGCTAAGTTACTGCATGAGTGACCCAACTCGCGCAACCTGCAATTATTAAGAGAAGAAGATCTCGCGTAACGAGGCATTTCCCAAGCCGCAGATTGGCCAAGCAGATTAGCGCAGCGGTGTGCGGTTCTAAATGATGACAGCCACGACAAGGCAGATCCAGTTAGAGATATAGCAGTGCCACAATACATTTCAGAATTCAACCTTTACTAGTAACCACGAAATAGGCTAGAATCTTAAGCCGCGCTTTAGTTTCATGTACTTGAATCGGCACATGTAATTATTAGGGAGGGCAATAATTTGTATGCGTGCTATCAAGCTTTTAGTTCAGGATGTCCTTAGGTCGACTATAAATATATCAGGCATTTAATGCTAATTGAAGATTTAGCAAAAGTTAGTTCATAAATGATATATTTTAGTCATCTACTTCATAACTATGCGATTTGCCTGGTATGCCAATAAACTCTTCAAACAAAATTAAAATCACAATTAAAGAAATGGAGAAGAAGTATTATAAAAAATATACTCTCAACGTTTCGAGCCTAAGCTCATTCTCAACAAAAAGTCTGCAAATAAAATTATAGACAACTCATTACACCGAAAATTACAAAAGTGCAGGATATAAGCACGAAAAACAAACAAACAAACCAAATATTATAATTTATCGGTTTAATATTTTCAGAGGGTATGCACTCTGCATTTCGTTGAGAGAAGGTTTGAGTTTATGAATGAATAAGGACTCTAAAATACGTAGTTCTAAGTTGGCGGTACAAGCATCTAATATTTCAAATTTGCTAAAATCAATAATCTGCTCACAGGAACCATTACTACAATGTTGTCTGATGCTAGATTGAGTAGGAGAAGTTCTCATTGTAGCATCAGACAACATTGTAGTAATGGCTCCTGTGAGCAGATTATTAATATTAGCAAATTTAAAATATTAGATACTTGTACCGCCAACTTAGAACTACGTATTTTAGAGTCCTTATTCATTCATAAACTCAAACCTTCTCTCAACGAAATGCAGAGTACATACCCTCTGAAAATAGTCAACCGATAAATTATTATTTTGGGTTTGTTTATTTGTTTTTCGCGCTTATATCCTGCGCTTCTGTAATTTTCGGTGTACTGACTTGTCTATAATTTTATTTGCGGACTTTTTGTTAAGAATGAGCTTCGGCTAGAAACCTTCTGAGTAAATGTTTTTGAAATACTTCTCCATTTCTTCAATTGTAAATTTGCTTCTCGAAAAAGATTTTCCTCTATAATTAAAATCCTATGAAAGCCACCTAAATATTGTCTTTCGTTGATACCTTTCATCCTGATGTCTGTGTGTGTACTTTTGAAATTTTAATATGCGTGTATGACTGTATGTCAGCGATTCCCCAAATAAACAATCCGAATTTCTGACATTAGAATCCTTTTTCTTTCTGTTCTTGCCACGTGACCTTTTGGTATCGGTTCTTATTATCTTCACTCTCTCGTAGCTGTCTTCCGACCCACGTAAATAGAAAGTTCGCACGGCCTTACTCATTTCTTTAGAAATGAAATTTGGTCCCGGTTCGTCGCATTTTAACTTAGTTCCTCTTTAGCGTCTTAATTAGTCCGTTCTTCGTAGGCGGCACTGTGGTCGACACCTCAAGGAGCCTGTTCCGTAGCTGATGCCTGATCGCTGTTTGTCCTACTTACTTCATCTTCGGGCTTCGGTCTTGCTACCCAATGGAGTGTATAATCTTCTAATGTAATTTATTCTGTGGACGCGATCTAAATTTAATCGATGTGACTTCTTTGCTTCAAATTCCGTGTGCTCAATTATTTGTGTGATCGTGATACCGTTTGTCTGTAAAATTTAAATCTAATCATGAATTCGTGTTAAATCCCGTATCGTTTGGAATTATAAGGGGTGGCTGGAACTATAACAGCTGCTGCAAGTGTAATTAGGTCAGCCCTTGTCTTGAACAAGCGACTTAAACCCCAATAGCGCACCTTTACTATACAAATTTTAATCATCACCGTGGAATATGATAACGGTTTTAGAACAGCACAGTACGCTCCCAAAAGACCGGACAAGCGGATGATAAGCGATTCGTTCGTAGATATTTAAGGTCAAACGGAAACAACAGCAAAAAAAGCATCAGAGACAGCCCCAACAAGGGGGCTGTCGAGGTAGACATTCAGCAGGAATGCCAGCACGCCCTCGAGGCGCTGATGAGACATCGTGGACTACAACGAAGCGTTCACAAGGTAAGGAACATTGGTGCGCTATGCTTTCGCTATTCAGAGCTTTTACACTTTAGGTGCTTCAAAACATGTTAACAGCCAAGCTTTTTTATTAATCCTTAACAGGGAAATTGAGTTGGATTACGGTTATCAATTTGCTCCAATTATTAAAAATATACAGATTTTTACTCTGCATTACATTATTATAATTCTTATTCAGCTTCTTAACAAGAGGAGAAGGTCCAAATGGGCAACGTCGATGAGTAGCAAAGTTCCCCTTTAATCTCTTCCACCGGCCTTCTCCGTTTTCTGGTCACGAGAGGAGCTCCATTATCATGTGGTGCAAATATCAGGATGACTGGATTGGACTTGAATATATTTTTTGTCTGAACTCTTGCGCTACTCTCCAGCCACGGAAAAACTTGCGATGAAAACATTGTCTTAATAGATAACAATAACTCGGTTTGACTCGTGCAAGTACACACGAGGAGTAGATAAAATTTAAAATGCCTATTCTTGTGTCGAGAATCTGTTCAGAATGATCAAATTTTGCGAATTAAAAATGAAAATTCTTGTAATTGTGTGTAATGTAACAAATTTTGTGCTTACGTAAAAAGTTGTGTGTTGAAATGTCTCAGTAAATCCCAGCGGCACAGAGGGGTCGCTTCAACATGAATGTTTTTATGTCGCTTAAACATGTATGTTTTCTTTTATGCCTGTGTGTTTAAGGGGGAGCGATAAGAGTTAATGGCTCGAACGACGGCTGTTGACATTGGGTGTTGTCGGTCGAGCCCTTGGGAAACTTGAGACGATCGAAAAATGCCTACCCATTCGCAAACAAAGTCGCTTTCTCAACGCACATAAATCGCGACCCTTGAGCTGCGAGGGTGAACGGAGTAACGGTTTCGAAGGAGCCTGGGCGTGGGAAAGAGTGAAACCAACATATAACCAGGGAAGCAGTAGGCGGGCACTGTCCACGAATAGAAGGACCAGATTGGTCGGACAGGAGGAAGGGCACAACCCTCAAAATATACGATAGACATCGTGATGAACAGGAGGGCAGTTCGACAGTCGACGCCGCGACGCGAAGTATAAAGATAAAACTCGGGTGTGTTCGCGGTAACAAACGTGCTCAAAGATATAATGAAAAGTGATTATTGCATATATTGAAAATTACACTAAAGTTGACGCTATAATGTAATCCAGAAATAAATGCATTCTCGTTTCACTTGCAGAGAGGAAATTTTACGTGTTCCCGGTACCACGTTCACTAAGGGGAAATTTATCAAACATAACAAACCGTGGGAGTCATTAGATGGATCATGGAGATGCCACACTAGAAGGGAGGGTAAGACATGCATTTCTTAAAAAAAAAGAAAGAGTAAAGATAGTGTTGAGATAAAATGTTGCGATAATTCATTGTCATTCAGTCATTGATGCGCTTAAAAAGTAACAAGTTAAATTTTTAGTAACAAGTTAAATTTTTATCTTTGACAGGCGGGACGGTTATTCAGTCATACATCTGAGGATTGATCAGCTCGAATGAAGGGAATCGACGTGTGAGCATGCTGAAACGTAATGAGCAAGATAACGTCCTCACTAGACATTTTCTGAACAGTGCATAAGATAGGCCTTTGAACTGAAGCGAGTCGCGGACGAACTTTGTGGTTGAAGTAACCTTCGCCTACTGGGCTGCTGGGGGCGCTGAGACATTGTAGGCATTATTTGTGTTATGTTTGGATGCATAAGCAATCTGCGGTTAAAGGCTGGCCAGCCAATGTTTCTGTGTAATTATGTGATGTAAGTCATTTGACGTGTGCTATTTGATTTCATTACTTAATTAGCATTATTCCTAACACCATTCATTGTGTGTGCACTCATTAATGTTTGTGTGACGTATAACTGGAAATTATAAATGTTAAGCATAGTTCATCCTGTGTATCATGCCCCACCATATTAGAAGCGATCAATCGTAACACCAAGGAGGGCGCCCAGAAAATGCGCTGCGTAAGTGGGTCAGCGATCCCCGGTGAGTACCTTTATTTTTAGTATATGTACTGTAATTGCCGATTATAATTCATTTAATTTGTGTTGTGTATATAGCCTGGAGGTGTGCCATTCCTCTATTCCGAGAACCTGATCTTCTTGTTAATGAATTGTTAACAAGGAGGTGAAGGGGCAATTTCTCGTGACATCAGAATTTGGTGAGATCAACACGATCGCTTTGTAATATTTTGGGAGTGTAGTATGACAGTTGCATTGTATTTTTTTTTTGCGTAGTTATTTCATGTGCAAAACGTACAGAAATTCAGTAGAGGTTCATAACTCGTAGTGATGATTTTCTGTGTTCCGGTGTGAGAAGCCAGCAAGCACACTGCCATATAGTTAAAGAAAGTGAAAGTGTTTATAAAAGTGAAAAGATTCAGTAAGAAAATTCTGGTGTGTTCACACGATTAATTTCAAAGTTTCAGTAAAAATTTTACAGTGAGTAGGTTTGAAAAATATTTGAGTGATCGCAAAATTTTGAGTTTTGGAAAAGGTGAATTGGAGAAAATCGCCACTATGCCTGCGCGAGGGAGAAGGAACAACGCAAGGGGGAACGGACGAGTGGCGCCACCACAACCTGAAGAGGAAGAAGAAGTTAATATGCCTGTGGTAACAAGTTGCGTGGGGGCCATTGGTGCTAAATTCAGGAGGGACGACGATATAGGGGAACATATGGCAAGGTTGAAGTTTTTGACGGGCAATCTGAATAACAGCGAGCAGGTGAATGTCTTCTTCCTATGCCTGGGTCCACAAGAGGCAAAGGAATGCAATAAAATAATTGGTACACTAACGAACCTACGAGAAGCAGAAAGATGGCTGCGCTCATACGCCGACCAAGTGGAACATCCGACTCAAGCGCTGTTTGAAATAGTGACCAAGAAGCAAACAAGCCGAGAAGGAGTTTCAGAGTACCTGACGCGCCTGGAAAGGCTGTACAACGAGAATTATCTGGAACATCCGGAACGAGTCCTTGTAGATTTGATGTGGCTCGGATTAAGGGAGAACATCACAAGACCCTTTCGAAGTGATGCGAGACCTACGACAGTACAAGAATTGAGGGACATGGCAATCGAAGTGGAAAATCGACGGATAGTACCAGTTCCAAGGGAAACGACAGAGAAGAGGGAACCGGAGAGAGAGAGAGAGCGCAGCGAAGCGAGAGGAGGCCACAGCATGAGACTGCACGTGTCGGCCATACGATGCGGCATTCACCACAACGGCCTAGAGGGTACCGCCATGAAGTGCCCCCCTGGAGAGAAAGGAACAGACAGATACGACACTCTCCTTATCATCGAAGAGGAAATTATGAAGCACCCCACTGGAGCGAAAAAGGCAGGCTTAGGAGTCATCAGCACCAAATATACCACGCAAGAGAGCCGCAGCCGCATCTGGAAGTACCACCTGCACCTGCAGTGGACTTAGCCCAGTATAGAGCAGTGCCACCGCCGTGCGTCAACTGTGGAAAATTTGGGCACCTAAGAGCTGATTGCAGAGTGCAACAGTTTGCAGGACAGCCAAAAAACGGAATAGGAGACCGTTAGCTTCACTAATAAATCCCAGCGTGATACTCCAAGTGAATGGTACACCTGTTACCGCACTTCTTGATACCGGAGCAAATATATGCTTGGTAAAAGAGCGTGTGGTTGCGGGGATTAAAAATGCTAGTGTGAAAGGAACATCGACTGCATTAAAAACAATTGGAGATGAACCCGTACCGGTGCTGGGAAAGATTAATGTGCCAATCAAAGTTAACGGTCAGAAAATTGTTCAGAGATGTTTTGTTGTGCGGGAAAATGCATTCCCAGGAGACCTGCTAATAGGAGTGGAAGTAATGAACAAAGTCAACGCAAAGCTAGACTTCGGAAAACGTAGGGCATCATTCTTTGGCACTTACGTGAACATGTTTTCAGCACCAGGACACGCTTCTCCGAAAATTCTGTGTGTAACGAGGGAAGAAACATCTGTCACTCTGGCTGAGGATATTACAGTGAAGCCTCGCGCGCAAACCATGGTGAAGTGCCGAGCAGATGGCAAGTTTGATGGGAAGGAAGTAATTTTGGAGCCTAGAATTAAGTGGGCGCCGTACGTCGGAGCCACCGCTGCAAAGGTACAAAACGGGTATGTTTTGATGCCTGTACTTAACCCTTTTGCCGAAGAAATCGCTCTGACTGAAGGAGCAATAATTGCAACATGCCACGAAATCTCGAATGAAGATGCAACTGCAGAAGAAAACAATGCGGAAAATAGCGAAGCAGAAAATTGCCGCAGAGAGAAGCGCTTTCAGCAAATTGATGAGCTTAACCTCAGCCACTTGGATGCTGAAAAACAAGGACAAGTCAGAAACCTGTTGAAGGAATATCACAAGACGATTAGTGCAGACGAGATGGATATTGGCCATGTGAAAGGAGTGAAATACAAAATTTTGCTGAGTGATTACAGGCCAATTCAAACGAAAGGATGGCGTATTCCGTACTCCAGCCAAGAAATTATTGATAAAAAGGTCTCGGAGATGATCGAAAGTAGAGTTGTGCAAGAGAGTACAAGTGCTTGGAAAAACCCGCTCGTACTCGTAAAGAAGCCAGGAGGAGGCCACAGAGTTTGCCTTGATTTGCGAGCTGTAAACATGCGGGTGATAAACGAACATTATCCGATTCCACACATTGTAGGAACACTGGAGGAGGTGGCTGGCAAAGAATCCTATTCCATTGTCGATGCAAAATCAGCCTTCCATCAAATTGAGCTAGATGAAGAAAGTAAGCAGTACACGGCGTTTCAAACTCGACAAGGCAACTTCGAGTTCTCTAGGCTACCTATGGGACTTAAGTGCTCAACATCAGTGTACCAGAGAGTAATTTGTCACGTTCTGAAAAGGCAACTTGGAAAATTCGCCGCTATTTACTTGGACGACGTGTGCGTTAACTCTATGACTTTTGAGAGTCACCTAGAAAATTTAAGGGAAGTGTTGCACGAGTTTCAATGTGCCGGAGTAAAAATAGGCTTGGACAAGTGCAAATTTGCACAAAAACAAGTAAAATACCTAGGATGTTACATCAGTCGTGAGGGACTTATTCCAGACCCCAAAAACGTGGAGGCAATGCAGAGTTACCCTAGGCCGACTACCGCACGTAAAGTGCGCTCGTTCGTGGCAGCGCTTAATTTCTACCGGCGCTTCATTCCGCACTTTGCCACAACAGCTGCACCCCTTAATGCTCTGACTAAGAAGGGCCAAAAATTCCAGTGGAAGGAGGAACACGAGCAAGCCTTCTGTAAACTTAAGCAGCTCATGATAGAAGCTCCAGTTCTGAAGAAGCCTTCTCTAAATGAGACGTATTACTTGAGCTGTGATGCCTCGAATGAGGGCTCGGGCGCGGTCCTTGCACAGAAATGTGATGGTAAGGAACAACCGATTGGATACTTCAGCAAAAGATTCAAAGATGCTGAAAAACGTTATTCAATTACGGAGCGGGAAGGTTTAGCAGTGGTCGCGGCTGTAAATCACTTTTCACCTTACCTGTACGGCAATAAATTTGTTGTAATTACTGACCACACGGCTCTCAAATATTTGTTCAAAGGTAAAAATACCAAGAACAACAGAATTATGAGATGGGCCCTAACACTCTCTCAATATGATTTTGAGGTGATTTATCGGCCAGGAGCTCAGAACGTGGTGCCCGACGCGTTGTCGAGAAATATTGCGAACGATAACGAAGAAGAAAATCGAGACGACGAAGCCCCTAAAACAGTGTTCGTCACGACGATGTTAGATGAAACTCCCAATGTACAAGAGGCGGAAAGTAAGTTGCAGAAAGAAAATGTGAGAGCAGAACAATTGAAGGATCCTGTTTGGGGCCTGTACTGAGGTATCTTGAAGGTGACAAATTAGGGGACGCTCCAAGTCTCGCTCTGAAAGCCGAAATCTTCACTGACGGAGGCATCTTGCATTTCAGGAAGACGCAACGAAAGCCTAACAGAACAAGGCACCTGATCGTGGTGCCAGACGCTCTGAGAGAAGCAGCAATAACGTTAGCGCATGATAGCACAATTGGTGCACACCAAGGTCGTGCTAAAACGTGGAAAAAGCTCATTGAATTCGGGTACTGGATTAACATGGCGCGTGACGTTAACAAGTACGTCGATTCGTGCATGCAATGTCAGAAACGGAAGATCAACAATCGCATTTGTGTTAGCATGGGTTCATTCCCTGAAATTGACAAGCCTCTGGATAGAATTTGAGTTGATTTAATTGAAATGCCTGTCTCGAACGAGGGACACAAGTACATCCTAACCGTGGTCGATCACTTTAGTCGATATGTTGCAGCGTTTCCGCTCAGAAGCAAGACCACTGAGGAAGTAACGAAAGCGTTGACTAAGTTCGTTACTACGTACGGCCCAGCGAAGACGCTCATCTCAGACAGGGGAACCGAGTTCACGTCAGCTTTGTTCAGAAATGTGTGTGAAAAATTGAAAATAAAATACTACAACACATCAGCATATCATCCCCAATCAAACGGAATGACGGAACGGCAGAATCAGAATATCAAGACTGTTTTATCACACCTTGCCGCCAATGATCAATCCTCGTGGCCTGATGCACTTCCTTGGACGTGTCTGGCACTGAACACCAGCTACCAGAGCGTCATTGAAGAAATTCCATTCTATTTATTCTTTGGTAGGGATGCAGAAATTCCTGTTGTTGACTGGTTAAAAACCCCTCGCATGGATTACTCTCTAGGTGAGAATTACAGTGCCGAGGTAAGCTTACGACTCCACAATGCGTTCAACATGGTGAAGGTAAAATCTAAAGCCTCACACGATAAATCGGTGCAGTTAAAGGAGCGCGGAGGGAAGAACAGTCAGGTACAAGTTGGCGATATTGTGTTGCTGCATAATCCAACGGGAAAGGCTGAAGTTACAAATGCATGGCCTACCGACTGGCTCGGCCCTTACCGGATTACAGTAAAAACAGAGACGAATGCCACAATAAAGGCGCTCTATAGTAACTGCGAGAGAAGAGTTCACCTCGATAGATTGAAAATTGCCCACTTGAGAGGTGAAGCTTACCCCTGCAACCAGAATGCCGCGGCGCCGCCAAATGCCGGATGTGAAGCTATCGACAGCGAGGACGAAGATATGCCAGAAAACGCTGCGAATGAACAGGCTACGTCGGTGACGCAGCGAAAATATAACTTACGTTCTAGGTGTAGGTGAATCGTCGGCCAAAAATGATAAGTTGCAATGAATTAAGTTCATGAATTTTTTTGATTTTTCAGGATGTTTCCTTCGTGTGTAATTTTAGATGTGTTCTTCAATAGGAAGACGTGTTCGAGTTTCGTATTATCATAGTTTGCACTCGCAAGAGTGAGATGTGTTTTTCAGTAGTTGTATGTGTTACTAGCTGTGGGTGAAGTTGAATTTCTGCTCACGAGCGATCTTGTTAGAAACGAGAGGCTTGTAGGAGTGTTCTGATCTCACGCTGTACTTGAAATTTCATTCTATTGTTGCTAAGATAAGAGAAATTGAGCTTTTCAGTAGTTTGCTGTCGTGTGCTTCTCAAAAGGAATGCCATGTGACTTTTTGTAGGAGGCTTATATTCTCGCCAGCTTCTCGTGAAGCGTGCGCGCTTCATACGAAACAGCTCTAGCGAATGAATTAAGTTTCATCAGAAGTTCTTAGGCTGAGGCTATCTCAGGCTAGCTGAATTTATCTATACCTTTAGACCGTTCATTTTCACAACGGGGAAAATAAGTTTAGCGTCATATTAAAATTTCGTATTCTTTTGTACTGTAGCGTTGAATTTCTGACTCTGTGTCTTACTCTTGCCCTGAAAGAATATCGTAAACACGGTATTCCGGAAGGAATTATTCTCCTCTTACTCTGTAGAAGTATAGTACATTTCTTTTCAGACTTAAGGAATTAATTTCTTGGTAGATTAGCGTAGTATGTACTTCAGCACAGAACAGGCCGGAACAATTGCATAACACGAATACGTCTCGTATGAGCAGCAAATTAAGGAAGGATCACGTGGAATATAAGTAATTATTTACAAGAACGAAGAAGATAGAACAACAACACGACATGGGGGACACATTGCACCTGCGTTGGAGATGTTTAAAAGGATTGCCCAAATTCAAGCGTTGCAGTGAGAGGCGACAAAGACGAATGTATAGCTGGAAATGTCACATCATGCTTAAGAAGGACGCCGGACGCACAAGTAATTACCTCGGAGCCGCTTGTGGTTGAGCTGTAGCTGAGCCAACTGGCCACTAACAAGCTAGAGCAGGAAGGAGTTCTCGACTAATTAGCACTCATGCTTCGAAGTGGAAAACACCACAGAACGACGCAGCTACAGCGTGAGGACGGAAGAAGGAGTGAAAATAAAGCAGATTATTTATTCTAGGGTGCCAAACTGTAATAGCGTTCAAAGATGCTTTTATAAAATGGGCACGCTTATGAAACAGTGACAGTACTTTGCATTGTTGAGTATTGTAACTGACTTGAATAATGTGGAGTTTGCGTCGTAACATTTATGCCTGGTAAGGCATTCCTGAAATTCGAATGGAAGTTCCTGTGAATTTTGACTAGGCAAATTATCACATTGGAATATTGAAGCCGCACTTTTAGGCATCTCTATTTATACGTGAAATAAAAATTAAAAGAGATTACGTCGGATAGCCTTTGAATGATACGTACGATCTTCAAAGAATATTAACCCACGAAATTCTCGCATAAATAAGAATGTTCACTCGGAGAAAATAAAATATTATATTGTGTCTATCAGATTCCACCTCGACGTCAAGGAATACTGAGGGAAATTCTACAGGATACCAGCGTGCACTGCGCAGGATTGTGCCTCGGAATACTTCAGCATTACTTCGTGGGATTAGGAACCCTATCGCGAAGGGAGACTATATTAAATGAAATTTATCGACGCTTCTACTCTTATTCTTCGACAGGTCAACATAAGTTCCTGATCTGCCAATTCGTCTGATCAACGAATAGGCATTCATGAGTAATCTGCCGATTAAAAATTTGAGTTTGAATGAACGTCATAAAATGTATGTGAAACATTGCACTGAAGATGATTTGGTGGTAATTTGAATCGTAATAATGATACATCTTACAGAATGAAATCGTGCAGTTAGTGTGGTGTATAGAAATTTAATACGAGTCTGAATATTGGGCTCGCAATACTTCCTCCTGAAATTAAGTACCCATCTTCAACGCGTGTGTGAAGCTATTGAAATGCCAGGAGAGAAGCATGGAAGGAAAGCAAATTCGTCAACGATACCAAAGGAGTCAATATCGAATCGTTAAAGGCAGCGTCAAGGACTTGGACAACAGAACAAGGAAGCGTGAATTGAAATCTACGAGATACAAAGTCATGAATACTGTAGGATGTTTGAGAATGAAGGAAATGTGCCCGTAAATTTTTGTGAACACAATAAAATATATTACACCGTGCTGATTGTCAGGAATAAGATTATTAAGTGTAATGTACCCTGTTTTCTGCGGAATTAATTTTAGAATATGATGTGATTAAGTAGAATTTACCATGTGTATCTTATATTGGCTGCATACTGTAGTACTTATTATTCAATAAACAGCTGAAAGCTGATTAAAAAAAAAAAAAAAAAATTGTCAGGCCATTTTTTTTAACTCTAGGAGGGCCGTCTGTCGAGAATCTGTTCAGAATGATCAAATTTTGCGAATTAAAAATGAAAATTCTTGTAATTGTGTGTAATGTAACAAATTTTGTGCTTACGTAAAAAGTTGTGTGTTGAAATGTCTCAGTAAATCCCAGCGGCACAGAGGGGTCGCTTCAACATGAATGTTTTTATGTCGCTTAAACATGTATGTTTTCTTTTATGCCTGTGTGTTTAAGGGGGAGCGATAAGAGTTAATGGCTCGAACGACGGCTGTTGACATTGGGTGTTGTCGGTCGAGCCCTTGGGAAACTTGAGACGATCGAAAAATGCCTACCCATTCGCAAACAAAGTCGCTTTCTCAACGCACATAAATCGCGACCCTTGAGCTGCGAGGGTGAACGGAGTAACGGTTTCGAAGGAGCCTGGGCGTGGGAAAGAGTGAAACCAACATATAACCAGGGAAGCAGTAGGCGGGCACTGTCCACGAATAGAAGGACCAGATTGGTCGGACAGGAGGAAGGGCACAACCCTCAAAATACGATAGACATCGTGATGAACAGGAGGGCAGTTCGACAGTCGACGCCGCGACGCGAAGTATAAAGATAAAACTCGGGTGTGTTCGCGGTAACAAACGTGCTCAAAGATATAATGAAAAGTGATTATTGCATATATTGAAAATTACACTAAAGTTGACGCTATAATGTAATCCAGAAATTAATGCATTCTCGTTTCACTTGCAGAGAGGAAATTTTACGTGTTCCCGGTACCACGTTCACTAAGGGGAAATTTATCAAACATAACAAACCGTGGGAGTCATTTGATGGATCATGGAGATGCCACACTAGAAGGGAGGGTAAGACATGCATTTCTTAAAAAAAAGAAAGAGTAAAGATAGTGTTGAGATAAAATATTGCGATAATTCATTGTCATTCAGTCATTGATGCGCTTAAAAAGTAACAAGTTAAATTTTTATCTTTGACAGGCGGGACGGTTATTCAGTCATACATCTGATGATTGATCAGCTCGAATGAAGGGAATCGACGTGTGAGCATGCTGAAACGTAATGAGCAAGATAACGTTCTCACTAGACATTTTCTGAACAGTGCATAAGATAGGCCTTTGAACTGAAGCGAGTCGCGGACGAACTTTGTGGTTGAAGTAACCTTCGCCTACTGGGCTGCTGGGGGCGCTGAGACATTGTAGGCATTATTTGTGTTATGTTTGGATGCATAAGCAATCTGCGGTTAAAGGCTGGCCAGCCAATGTTTCTGTGTAATTATGTGATGTAAGTCATTTGACGTATGCTATTTGATTTCATTACTTAATTAGCATTATTCCTAACACCATTCATTGTGTGTGCGCTCATTAATGTTTGTATGACGTATAACTGGAAATTATAAATGTTAAGCATAGTTCATCCTGTGTATCATGCCCCACCATATTAGAAGCGATCAATCGTAACACCAAGGAGGGCGCCCAGAAAATGCGCTGCGTAAGTGGGTCAGCGATCCCCGGTGAGTACCTTTATTTTTAGTATATGCACTGTAATTGCCGATTATAATTCATTTAATTTGTGTTGTGTATATAGCCTGGAGGTGTGCCATTCCTCTATTCCGAGAACTTGATCTTCTTGTTAATGAATTGTTAACAAGGAGGTGAAGGGGCAATTTCTCGTGACACTTGTTCGGCAGTTCCTGAGCACTAAAGATACAGCAAACTACAAAGCCAATAAGAAAACTGACAGCGGTAAAAAATACAGAAGAAAATTTTAATTGCTCATAGGAAATTTGTATAAATATATTTTTCGTTTGTAGAAAATATTTCATGTCTATGATACCGAACAACTATTCAATTCTCTTTGATTTTTTTTATGATTTTTCACTCAAATTGCAGTTTAATTAATGAGATGAAATATTTTTGTCTCGCACATGCTAAAAATCAGTGGACATAATTTTTTTGTGGATGTCTGTACGTAGAAATAACATTTTATTATATAAACGACACTAACCGATATTTATCGCCTGATGCACGAACAAGTTGATGGAAAAAAGTCGAAAGCTTAAGATTTTTATTGTTCGTCCAGTCAACGCATAACTTTTTTATGTCGTGGTGTGAAACATTTCGAAAAATTACCTCGAATTAAAACAGTTTAATGGCTCATATATTTTTCTGAAAAGACATAAAACTGGATCTTTCCAGAAACTTCTTAAATCAGGTTTTCAGGATTTTTGAGTCATAACAGCGCTCACAGCTCGAGGCAAAAGTTCATTGCTATAACCAAACAAAACATGCTCAGAAACTTAACAATGAAGAAAAGTCCTAGGAAATTAGTCATCTTTCCCAAGAAAACGTTTCGAAGTCTCGCTCCATCCCTATTGAAAATCGAGGACGGTGCACCGGTGGAATATGGTTGACAGGGCTTATTATCCGCGATTTATTGGTCATTCGGCCATCCGACCGATAAAACAACGGTACACCGCCCAATTTACGAGCATGCTATGATCGGTACTGCCATCCGTGGCCTCCCGTCCATACACCGTCTTTAATTCGCGGCATCTAGTAGCGATTCGAGGTTGACTTGGCCAAGGACGGCCATCTGGCTCAGAATCGCTGATACCGTGTTTTTCTGACACTTGTTTCTGATGCCCTCAAGCAACTAAAATTAATCTATGTTAAATAACCCCTTAATTTTGAAATGAAACGAACAAAATAATAATGAAAGAAATATAAAAAGCTATTCTGAAATTTTGCATTTTTGCTTTACTAATTATAAAACCTTTCACACTGATATAAAAATTAAAATAATCAGGCCTCTATGAATAGGATGTTTTATTCCAGATTAGATTATAAGTTTGTTAAAGCCTCCCTAACCGCTAAAAAAATAGAGCGTATCGAAGAGAGGAAGGAGGAAGGCACCATTCAGTATGGAGATAAGAGAATGAGGAATCTAAGCAGAATACGAGAGTAAGATGAGAAAGAAGTTCATGAAATAAGATAAAAGTTGAGGAAAAAAGTCCGAGGTGCTGAAAAACCATGCAGTAGTGAATCGAAAAAAGGTGGTCCTTAACCCAACAAAATCATTTTATTTCAACAAAAAGAAGCCCTACCTAACTCTCAGCTCGGGCACTCACATTTTTCCCCTGGGAGCGCTAATTCCCACAGATACAATAGTTGTATCCCCCTGAGGGAATGTTTTATTTCAATCAAGCCTAATAAAATATGTATAATTGGCGGAACAATTATATGTGCGAATCTCATACAAGAAAAAACAGTCCGTAAAGCAGGCGATAGAGAAGATCCATTTTAAAAACGAATTCATATGAACGTTTCAAGCTCTTGGCTCATTTTAAAAAAGGCTTGCAGATAAATCGAAAATTAATTCAATGCTCGCACAATTTGGAAAGATCCATTATACACAAAAATCTTAAAGAATACGTGGATTAAAAACTACACGTAATAGCCTACAAACAGAAGTAAATTGTGCCAATGATAACAATATTAAAAGAAATGCAATAGTTTAATAAGAGAATAACTGTTCATCGGTTTATTATTTAGATACCGTCTCGAAATAGTGAGAGATACCTACGATAAAAGTCAAAATACGATGAATACATTGAATAAGCCGATAATTATATATTTTTGAGACACTAATAGCTTAAAAAGTTTAACTTTTCATAGCACATGATACTGTCAGGCTGCAGAGGAGACAGTATGGAAACGGTCTTCTGGAAACTACAGAAATTTCTTTAGAATTTCTTGAGTGCAACTTTAGATTTCAGTCTACCACTCGTAACTTTTGAAATGATTCACCTATCGAGTTCAAATTACTCTCAAATGAAAGATAAAAAACATTCTTATGGAAAATCGTACATGCCAACATTCTTGAGCACTCTCAGACAGCAAAATTCATTTGCCATGAAAATTACAGTTGGTAGCTGCCGAGGAATACATGCTAGTCAAAGCTGTCAGCTAAAAAATTGTTAAATTTACCTAAAACTTTAACTTGCGGATATTTATAATGTAATAAGGTATTTAAATGCCAATTTAATCATTTATTACAGTTTTCATAAAATAATACTATCCTGTTATTCATCTAAGCCGAAAATTTTATCTGCACTCGAGTTAGAGATGGCAACACTGCTCGCGCTAGTCGGCAAGATTTCAAGCTCTTTCGAAGTTTCCCGGCGACCGGGCGGCGGCAGTCATTTGAATTGTGCTGTGGCAGTTGTGCGTCTCAGATGTGGTGCTGGTTTCTGACTCATTTAATAAGTTTCAAGCAATGTCAAAATGTATTTCAGTGCAAGTGTGTAGTACGTTAGAGTGTATCTTATTTTTGAAAAAATTTTTGCTCTGAAAAGGTATAAGGTGTTCGCTCTCAAGTGAGTTTCTTATTCCATTGAAGTCGTTATGCCGGTATGGCATGTTGTCAAGCGCCTGATGAAGGTGACGATTGAGACAACAAGTGCCTTCAACCTTGTCGTCTGAATAATTTTTTAGTGTGAATGAATTGTAATGAATAGGAATGATATGTTTATTCACTATTAATTACATTCTTATTTCACAGTAAGTGTTAACACAATTTAGCTTCAAACTTCTAAGTTGCAGTATAATTCCACTTGAGAAACCTTTGACAAGAAACAATTTGCAATATTTTCAATTTAGATGTATACCGATAGTTTCGGTATCGGCCTTTTTCTATTATCTGTACGTCACTAGTTTTCAATTTATTGGTAAGAAAATTAAACTTCATAAATATCTGACGAGCTGCGTTATAAAATTACGGAATAACGATGTTTAAAGAAGAAAACATCAATATTTACTTAAATTCGTTCGCGGAAATTAAGAATTCTCTTTCAAAAAATCTCCAAAGGAATACATTTAAGAACGTTTTAAATGAATGATATTTTGCTCACTGATGCATAATTTTTAAGTTATTAACCTGTGAAGTTATAGGAACTTTGTACATAAAAGCGGAGAAACGGACACGTAAATATGATGTAATACAGCATGACGTGATGCTGGGTAAATTAGATTAGATAACGTTAGATTAGCTGAATAAACTAACCTAAAATAACTTAACTTAGCCATACTGACACTGATGGTTACCGCCAAAATATCGGGCGTATTTCAAGAATACAGGTACGATGCAGCCGAATATATAATGCTACTTTAACCTGAACGTAATTCATGTTATAGCTTGCAAATTACGTTTCAGCGAGCAAAATGTCATTCGTGTAAAGCGTTCTTATATGAGCTCTTTTAGTGATTCTTTAAAACAGAGGTCGTGATTTCCGTGAACGCATTAAAGTAAATACTAACCGAATAAAACTCCTTAATCACCTGATGAACATTAGCATTATTGATGAGTTAGAGTTGAATTATATTTTGAATTGAGGAGCTTCCTACTAGCAAACGTTGCGTGATCGTGGGCTAGTGATGTACAGATATATCGGTAGCGGCAAAATCTGGCCGATATTTCATCGATACTTTCCAATAATACGTACTTTATCGTGAAAATGAGGTCATAATTCGTTAAAAGAAAAGTATAATCAACTAAAGAGCCTATTCATACCAAGTAAATTAGCTAAATGTTGAATTACATCGTTTAATCAGGCCCGCTAAGTGAATTTATTACGTTGAATTCCCGATGTCACGGACAGTCTGTGTCAAAACTTTGTGGCATAAATAGTTGAACACAGTGGGGACATAAAATTATGATACTTTTACAACTAAAACATTTTTAGCTAACAAAAATTAAACCTATTATATATAGTTGAAAGTGCATTTCAAAGTTTTATAAATTCAACATAAAAATAACTGAAAATTCTATTTTAATTGAGCTTGTAGGTCGTGAAATGTTACAAAGCTAATTATTTTATTTCAATTTAGCATGTAAATCACCGTTCATCACAAATCTTGCATTTTTATTCTATTTTAAGATGTTTGAAAAAAATCACGAACAATCTTATAGTTGGTTGCGTGTTAGCGCATCTCTCCGGTTTCGGATCCTATCGAATTTTAATGTTTTCTTTTCTTCAAAGTATGTATTTTGGTGTGAAAAACATTAAAATGATAACCATATTGCGGAGAAATTATTGTTTCGGTCTACTTTTGAAAACATTTGCTATTACAACTGGTCTACATTCTTTTGCAATACGGTTTGAAACATCTATTGCAAGGATTTCATTTCGTTATTTTATTGTAACAGTATAGTTAACAAAGCTAGAGCAGTTCTATTATTCCTTCGAAAACTTTATTGTTAATATTGTTATATTATTAGATACATTAGTTAATAATTTTATTACATTACTCATGTTGGGCTTATAATGATTTTATTTTAATAAAATTGTAAAAGTATCGGTAACTTGACTCTGATTAATTTGAACTTGACTTGGATTAAATTGAACTTGACTTGGATTAAATTGAACTCGACTTGGATTAAATTGAACTTAAATTGGATCAATTTGAACTTGACTTGGATTAATTTGAACTTGACTAGGATTAATTTGAACTTGACTCGGATTAATTTGAACTTAACTCGTATTAATTTGAACTTGACTTAGATTAATTTGAAGTGAAAAAGGTGTAGTTTCAAAAGTGGACCAAAACAATAATTTTTCCACAAAATAGTTAGCATGTTTGTATTTTCCACACCAAAATACATACTTCGGCAAAAAGAAAACATTAATATTCGATAGGCCCCGAAACCAAAAAGATCCAAACACGCGCAACTAACTATAAGATTGTTCGTGAATTTTTCAGCATCGTAAATTAAAGAAAAATTAAATATTCCTAGTGTACGGGGATTCATATACTAAATTAAAATAAAAATATTCGCTTTGCATTATTTGACGATTTACAAGATAAATAAAAATCGAATTTTCAGCTTTTTCTGCATTAAATTTCCAAATTTTAAAATACACCTTCACCTTTATTTACATAATTGGTTTGATTTTGGTTCGCCTGTTTTGTTGTTTAAGTATAATAATTTTATGTCGCTTCTGTTTTCAACTATTCATGTTACATAGCTTTCACTTACTGACCGTACGTGCCTCATCGGGAAGTCGAAGAAGTAAATTCAGTTAGCGGGCCTTATTAAACACTGTAATTCAACAGTTAGCTAACTAATTTATTAGGTATGAATCGGCTCTTTAATTGATCATACTTTTACTTTCATGATTTATGACCTTCATTTTTATGGTAAAATACGCGTTATTGGAAAGTATCGGCCGGATTTTACCAACACCAGTAAAAATGGCCGATACCAATACATCGCTTCATCAATAATTTTGTGACAGGATTTTATAAATATTTTTTAATGTTTCGATCCGAATTTCAAAAAAAGACAGCCATTTACATTTATGTGCAACGGCCAAAAAGAAAGACGGTTGGATGCTGCATTGGCTACTCTAACGGAAGCTTCATAAGAAAATGACGCTGGAACGCACAAAGAGTCGTTTTCTTCTAAAATTTCGGTTGTATTTGAGTTCGAACCTGTGACGTCTGGGGAAGATGGCGATTCTTCTTGTTGACGAGGAACGAGAGATGGCCCAACTATTAGCTTCACCACCTCGGTCAATTGATATTTATGACGATTCATCGTTGTGGTGGGGCTGGTAGTGAAGGCAATGCAAAAGCAACAAAATGTGGAAACCAAACCTGAATGTGCCTCGTCCGTCTTCAGCAACCTCTGAATTGAAGGACGTTCTTGAAGGTGATCAACAATGTGTTCAGGTACATATTTGTGTGTGTGTGTGTGTGTGTGTGCGTGTGTGGGTGGGGGTGGTTATACCAAATATCTGATCGTTGCTACCAAATATCTACGTGAATGTATTGGTTAAGGTTGCGCAATTGATTCATATATCCTAAATAAAGGTAGATGATATTTAATATTGGTGTGCGGTTAGCATGGTATGTTAATATTGTTGCTTCTTCACCCTAGCAAAATCAGAATCACAGGTGATCTCTGTACGATGGATAAGAAACGCTCCCAGCTGCCAGTGTATGACGTCACAACCATATGTATATATGCTCGTGACGTCATACACTGGCAGCTGGGAGCGTTTTTTAAGCGATTGCGTAGAGGTGGCCACCCGTGATTTGGAGTTGATTAAGGTTGCGAAGCGAGCGATTCATTGGATGCAGAGTTGGGTTGAGGTTGATTTGAAACCATTCACCGGCCTAAGTTGGTTTTAGAGGTGATTTGAGGTTGATTTGAAGCTGTTCACCGACCAAAGTTGGTCGCAGTATGGACGTATTGAGGGCGCAGTATGGTCGCGGAGACTGGACATTTGACCCTTAAATAGACGATAAACCAACCTCAAATCGCCCATGTTTCCACTCATATTCCACCGGTGCACCGTCCTCGATTTTCAATAGGGATCATCAGTTCAAAAAATAAATCACTATGCTTGAAATAAAAGATCAATGTACAATGAATTACAGGTATTAAAATGTATCATGAGTGGAAAAAAAGTATGTCATAGAAGAAAAATTAAAAACATGCAAACTATGGGTATTATATAAAATTGGTCTGGTGATGACGAGGTTTCTACCTATTTACTATTGGCCGATGAAATGAACTGCACATATTGTTATTGATCAGGGTATCGCTTGAAAATATGCAAGGAATCTAAAATCCAAAGGTCCCAACGGGTCGAAGCAGAGTCTGAAATTTTGAAATTGGCGGGAGATATACTGACATTGTACTTTCCGGCATGATTTCTTACTGCAGAATGCGATGGGTGTGCTAGCTGATTCCCAGTAAAGCTGGCCACACACTAGCATATCTGATCGTTCAGTTTCTGCCGATTTGATCTGTACAGACCAAATCGCTCAAATATCTGCCGGTGTGTGAGGAGATACAGATAAAGTCTGGCATATCAAATCACCCATTTTGATCTTCCATCATGTTGGAATTCATTACCCGCCGGCAGATTTTATCGCCCAGTGTATGGGCAAATGTGACAGTTCTTTCCCTCCACCTCAGAACTTATTGCCTTTCTGAGCATCATATCTTGCTTTTGTCTGAATGGGGAAATAGTGGCATGTATTTCTCGGAATACCTCATCGAACTTCCGCAAATAATTTCTAAAATCATCTAGGTTATTTTCTTTTAATTCTTTTAGAAGTGTCATATGAGAAAATTCTGCTCGTTTTTTATGGCATTCCTTTGACCAACGCGATCATTTTCGCTTTCTGGGCTTCATAGCACTTAATAGCACCAAGCTTGCTAAAGCCTTTTTCTTGTCGTCCATGACTGGTTATCCCACATCCGCCTGCTACCACTGCTGAACACGCATTGGAGTTGTAGTTATAGTCGCTGCAGTTAGTGGCGAGTAGAGCGACAGATTTCATCTGTAACATTCCATATCTGTTGGTCATGACCGATCAGATATGCTAGTGTGTGGCCAGCTTAAGGAAGGTTCTACCTCTATACTTCGCCACTCTGATGTAGAAATTTCGTGAAGTCATGCCGACGTAAGAAGATGTGCGCTGTACACAACTTTAGGAGTAAACCAAAGAGCCTCGCTTATCAATGGGAAGCGTATCCTTGTACCGGAAAAAAGCCACTTCGAAGCTATTAACCAGGATGACATGTAAATTAAAGTTATGGGAATATTTTGCAAGCAATAATTTTTATTCACGAGACAGCTTCTCAGACGTTACCCCAAAATTCAGAAATGAACTGTACAAATAGGCTTTATTGTTTTCTTCAACGGCTTGTGACGGCTATTGTTTCAGTGCGAAGTACTGCCGAAAAATGCAATGTCCCTATATCTCCTGCCGATTTCAAAATTTTAGACTCGGCTTCGACCCGTTATGACCTCAGGATTTTAGAGTACTTACATACTTAACACAACCCTGATTTGAATAATAAGGACAATTCATACCTTAGCAAATAGTAAATAGGTAGAAACCTCTTCATTACCAGCCCAATTTTATGGAATACAAGAGTGAAAGTTAGTTCAATCAAAAGTTAACATCAAAAAACAAAAATCAAAAGGTCACAGTAAAAGCGGTGTAAAAGCTAAAGGTAAAAACAAAAAATTGAATCTTTCACGGAGCGTTACAGATCTGCTTGCCGGTTAATAAAGCCTGGCAGCGCAGGAACCCCAAAAATTTCTCCCATTATCAAGAGTTTCAATGTCAAAAATGTTACCTCAACAGCCCTCTTATGACATTGTTCATTCGGACGTTCGTGAAATTCTTCAGGGTGGTTTTTGTGAGTACTGTGAAATGTTCTCTAAAAGATTGAAACTTTGGTTGCCGAACTTAAATGGAATTTCGAATTTTTGAGCAAATACTGCCAACTTTGTTACAGGTAATTTACAGACAGGTGATTTTTTCACTTTCACGGCAGATTCTTTACTAATGCCAACCAAATTGAACTATTTCAACTTCAAAACATCAATGAAGAGATACAATCGAGCTCAGTGGAACTCATAATTGCGTATCTAAGAATTACAGCTACTGTTTAATTCTTCGAGATCCTATGAAGAGGAAACTTCGGCAATAGTTTTATTCACCAACGTTTCTGTCGTTAAGGCCTATTAACGCGCGCGTCCCACAAACTAAATGATCTTCGGTACTCAACTGAAACGAGTTTTCATGACATTTCTTATACCTATTGCTAAATGATTCGAAATATTTTGTCCCATTTGCGGAGTAACTCTTTGAGCAACAACAGTCTCGTATAATTTGAGCTGTTGCTCAAACCAAAAATTTTCTAGAGCGCCCCGTGTTTTGTACGTAGTAAAAATTGATGCCATGGAGCTAATGACTATGTTTATTATATTGGAAGATACAGCAATGCTAAGTAGAACCCTATCTTAAAATGTAACCTTTCAGCTTCTGAATATTATAACCCACTAGAGTACACGCAATTCAATATTTTTCTTAAATAAATCCTCCAGATGCGTATGAAAAACAAATGAATCCATCCTAATAGTCCTAATAGTACTCGTGATAGAAATATTCTTGTACTTGTGCACGGGTGAAACTCTTATCACAGATGTCATTCAGCATCCTTGAGAGTGTGACAGAGAGTCCTCGGTAGAGGAAACAAGGTAGGGTCATTTCTATAGGAGAAAATAAACCTCCTTTTGTACAGCTAGCCAATAAAAACGCTTTATTTCAAACAAATTTTATGACGTCACCAAAACACCATGTCGTTAGGCCAATAGTGGAGCCAGATTAGGGGGTAGCATTGCTACCAGATGCAATATTAGCCTGCTATTGGTTCGTTGCTGTGACGTCAGCAAAACAACACCGTCAACAAAAAAAGACGGGTTTGAACCTACTTGTTTCCTCTACCGTGAGAGAGACGGAACAGCCAACCAACAGAGCAAGCAACAACAATTACTGTGTATTATTATTTTTTTATAAAGGACGTTTCACCACCGAAGACGCTACTAAGACGTTTCATCGGTGAAATAGGTATTTCCTAGTTCGTCACTTCTGTACAGTTACTGTGTAGCATTGCATTGTACCGGCATTACAGAAACCGTTATTAGAAGGGTACTGACAACAGATGACTACCGACATCGGAATCTGGAAGGAACTACCGCTCAGCATTGAACTTCAAAGCACACATAAGGCGTACTCATGTTCCCGAAAAAATCGTTTTCAATTTTCAGAGCGCAAAATTTGTAACATTTCCTAACTTTTGCAAAACTCTTTACTTTAGCGGAAAATATAACGGGTTGAATTGGAAGAATATCATAAGCATGACTGAAAGTCAAAGGAACAAATGTTCAAACACAAGATAAAACGAACGAGTTTTTAGAAGGAGATAGTTCAGGGAACATATTCTTAGCAATGATGATAAGACACATTTTATGTTTTTCAGGAATGACAGAAGTAAAATATCTAAGGATCAACAGCCTGGAAGTTTGCGAGTTTTTCTAAGTCACAGCGTCATGAAATGCAGATGTGTTGATCCCCTATGGGACTGGCGATGGTTTGGGAACAAAAGACGAACTTTTGCAGCAAATCTTTTCACCCAGTTAGAGGGGATACTCCGGTGATACTGGCGACCTCAAATCAAATTTTTGAGTTCGACGAATTCTTCTGAAACACGGGAATCAAATTGTTATTTTCTGATCTGTTGAATAAAGTGTTTAATCAAGGACTATTGAAAGTTCAGGAAATTCAATTTTCCTCGATACGAGTGCTTTTTATAGAAAACGATTAGTAGAGTTTATCGATCGATGATGACAAACACGGTATTCACAATTCTTTTTAAACATTTAAATTTAACGAGGTACCACGTAACACATTGTAAACCCTAAATTTAAAACAACACAGTTTTTTCATCGAGATGCTTGCTTCAAAGCACCGAGCGGCACCAACGACAAGTACTCATAAATACAAATAAGTTGCAATAAAATTTCTGCTGTCCAACTTGGCGTAGGCGACATCAGAAGCACTGCCATCAAAAGAGGAAGCTTTCGTCGGTCGAGATCAGGTCGTATCGTTTCGAGAGGTGAAGTAATGGAATTTAATAAGATGACAGTGCTTTATTCGAAATACTTTGACAGAAACGAGGGAAATTAGAATCCTTAGATAAATCTTCGCAATGTTTAGAAATTAGTAATCAAATATGAAGCGTATATTTCAATTCAATATTCATCCTCCGTTAAGGTTTGCAGTGAAGATTAGCCACAGTTACAGAATGTTTTTTTCCGTCTAAATCCAAAGGGTTGACTCTCGGTAGAGAAGAAAATTTTTCTCGATTATGCCACACATAAGCTATTGATTGAGGATGCAAAAACAACCCTACGGGGTGATAGGTTTTGAAAGATTGAGCTCTCATTCATAAGTTTCGTGAACGTCAACTGCAACGTCAACTGCAAGTGTTGAATCGAATTCTTACTTCAGCCTGAAATGACCATAGCTATATCAGCTAGCTGGAAACACAAATAAAAGTAATTGGTGCATCATTGAGTGTGGTGTACAATTTAAGATGAGCACATGTACAAAAGTAAGAACATCGTTGAAACTACGCTTGTACGCTAAATTCCATGAGCTATCCCAGATGATTTTACTATTTCCTTCTTTAATAATTCTTTACTAATTCCTATGTGCTTTGAAATTGTTTGCCTTTAAGGTGCGACTGGCGTACAATAATTATTGCTTCGGTGCACAAAGTGCACAACTTTGCTTATAACCAATAGGTGCTCGTTTTGATACCGGAAGTTTTCTTTACTATAAGAATTACGTATTTAATGCTAAAATAGTTTGTTAGAGCACATAGTGTGCTAGCTTGTATGAAAGTCCTTGATCTGTCAGTATAGACCGCAATTTTATTTGACCATCTACGCTTTCATGAGGTTCCGAATTTCCTCAAGCGAACTTTTTAATGTAAGGGATTTCCAATATTCTCGTGTGTTGCTTCCCTTGTGTTTTTAAGGGAGTAAGCCATCCGACATCTCCTGTTCTTGTATTTCTAGTTAGTTGAAAATGCCAAAATTAATCCAATAATACTTTTCAAAGACAGGCATTCTCTGTTGTGATGTTTGTTTCTTTTAATGATTGGGTTGATCTCGAAATATTTTTTTAGTAGTTAAAAAATTATTTTGCGCTTGCAGTTACTTAAGAAATTGAGGTTTCCAAAAATAAAGGACAGGTTTTCTTGTGAATAATTTCACTCTGGTTTGGTTCAGCGACCAGGAATTTAACAGGCTATGAAAAATTTGACTTGATTTAGATCTGAAATCGTAGATAAAATGGACAAAGCTGCAGCGTAAGGGGAAGGGAAACGAATGTGGTTGCTTGCGGTCAGTCTCATTAGGAGAGCCCTTTTAGGATAGGAACAGGACAAAAGCGTACTGACTTGCGAAAGGAAGCTTGGAAAAATTGAACCTTCTGAACTTGGAAGCCTTGCCTGCCACTGAGGTAAAATTCCTTAATGAGCTTGACTATGAAAGTCGTCGACTTAATTGAATCGCTTTTTTTGGCTTTTTAATCTACGGCCACAAACATTTGAGTTTGCAGTCCAGCCCAAAGTTGGTGGGAACGAAATTCCCTCCGTCAACACAAACCCGTTCCTATCTCTGCCGACAATCAAGTTAATGTCTTTGAATTCAAAGCATAAGGAGACTAGGCACAAACAGCTGAGTGTAATGTTGTTAAGCATTCAACAGTGAATAAAATTTGAAATTTTTAACGAGACAGGTTTACCAAATGGATATCTAATTTCAAGTTAATGCAGGGATAGTTCCAGTTGAAAATAAGTTTTGTGCAATGAGTGAATACGCTTAAAAAAAACATTGATATGAAATTGAGAGCTTCTGTGCTGTGATTCTGGCTGGTGAAATCCGAAGGAAGCGTTTTTCATTAAATTTAATGCAGGATTTTTAATGCAACTTTCAGGTTTGGATCGCAGGAAACTTTTACATGTTCAAAGGTTTACATTATTCTGCAAACCTTTTTTTTAATTCTTCTGATAATTATTTAGTTCTTTATCTAATAATTATGGGATAAAGTTTGATGGCGCAATTATCACGTCTCCAAGTCCTGCAATTCCTGCAAGCCCACGCGAGGTGATCACTGCGAGCAAGGGAGGTGTCCCACTGCGAGGAAGGGAGGTGTCCCACTGCACTCACGAATTTCAATGCTTTTGTTACTTTTACCATTCATTCCCTTGGAGGATTCGGATCATTTCTGCTGAATGTTGGGGCGCACATTCGTTGTAACTGTTTTAAATTGTTCAATAATAGAAGACAGATTTGTTCCATAAGTGACATGTATCAGATACTCAACTTTAACGTAATATATAGCGAAGAAACATAACGATATTTAGGTTTACTATTTGTATTGTTTTTAAACTGGATCACCACGTAACTATTACCCTCAGTGAAGTGTTGAAAAAGAAAAATTCTGAGTTGCTTCTCTGTTAAGTGATTTTGTTTTCCTGTGTAGGGAATTCTACATTGGTAATTATTTCTTCGTTCCCATTAATTTCTTTATCGACTTCTGCAATACTACTGAAAATGAAAAAATGCCGAGTACAACGACAGAGAGGAACAACAGTGCTCAAAATGGAAGTCACTCTCAAAATCCAAACTTTATTCTACATTACTGATGAAAAAAGAGAAAAGATGACCCTATAGTTCTACAGCAAATCAGTTTGCATAGTCAGTTGCACTCGAAAATTTTCATCGAAACCCTCCTTTTAATTACACAACCTTCATATCACCGCATTCGGTCATCTGCGGCAGTCAATTTAATACGCTAAAACACTGTCCGCATCACCGCATGGCAATAAAGGCTGCCAGTTGATTTTTCTGGTCCAAAGTTTAGTGCGTCGCTTTGTTTCATCATGCGCGTCGTCAGGCAGGATGCGGTTTTTGCGCCTGGTAGCGACGGCTCCATTACTCAATGATGCACTCGACTCAAATTTGCGCTGGTCAATTCCCTCACAAAAATAACAGCAACCCAAATTGCGAGCACCTTTGTGACGGAGCAACACGTGGCGGATTTCTGCCCTTAGGCTCGAGTTTATGGTAAAAATAACTGGATTTCGCTTAGGTTCATTCACAGTTTTCATTCAGCGAAGGATACATACTGACCAGCAATTTTAAACGAGTAGGCGGCGAAAATTTGGATGCTCAAAAGTAGAGGTGATGGGGCTATAGTTATCATTTCCCTGTTTAATATGTGCGCTAAACCTCAGTTACAAATCGATGCAGTCTCCAATCGTTCGCCGCAGTTCAGCGCAGTGAATGTATGTAGTTTAGGACCAGTGCAGCGCAGTCCATTGCGCCAACACCTATTGTGGCCGTGAATTGATATACTTGGTGCTCGCTGTTCAGTACAGTACAGCGTACACTAGCGCTAGTGCAGGGCGCTCTGTTATTGAACTAATATTGACAAAGAAAGGTCACTGGTAGTTAAGTGCAGGAAAAAATAAAAGCGTATCGCTTCAATGCATGCTGCTCGGACCTTTACATGTTCACCATCAGTGGTTCCGGGCGGCAAAAATTACTCGCATGTTATTGCAGTATATGCTGCTGGTAGCACTAAATAGCTGTCCTTAGTACAATTTGGTGCCGTTCAGAGGAGTTTACTGACGGAATTGCTCAACCGTGCGCCCGCCCCAGGCTGCAAGAAAATGGCGGTAAAACCGGGCTTGACATTTGTGTCGCTCCACGGCCACGGTTAATGTTTCATGGATACTGCGGTAACTCTGCGCTGATTATATTTAAAGCGAAAAAGGTACAACAGCCATCAGTTTGACGTTACAATTAGTCTGGCTTTCAAATCACGGCCAGGATCCTTCTTCGCTTACTCATTGCAGCTTTAGTTCTTTCTGCTTCAGAAGGAATACATGGATGTGAAGAATAACCAATAAATACCGATTTTCAAGGAATTAATGGCTAACAAAATGATGTACTCCAGTTCATCGGTTGGAGTGAGAGTAACACTTATTTTAGAACTTTTTGAGCAGCAACAAATCAAAAGGAAAAATTTATCCCCAACAAAATGAAGTAAAAGTTTTCCTCTTTTATTAAGTAGAAAAACAATTCAGAAAAGAGCACCATTGAAGAACTCACGATTTACAACAGTTTTTTGAAAATGTTTTACTCAGAGAAGGACAAAAACATTTACCATCGAATCACATCCTAAATCACGGTCTTTAATCTCTCTAATTATTCCCTAGGGGACGTGACCCTGAGCTCAATAAATCGTCGAGTCTCCGGAGTCTGCCTGGGCGGCGCAATGTTTACGCTGAGGCGTCAAGTTGCGGGTCTGGCACGGCAGTTCGCCGCAGGCTGCGCAGTGGAGCTGGCGAGGGCAGGGACCGGGTTATCTACTCTGGGCTGGTTGGTGGACAGTGTGGAATAATGCGGAAATTCTCCCCTCCGTAACATATACAGCTAGCATAAGTGTCGGTGTGAGTTACGTGTCCCATTTAAAATCACGTTATAGTCATCAAATTCGTTGTAGGGTGAAATGGAAATCCTTTTCTCAATAATACATACAACTGGTTTCAGTTCCAGTGGGCGCTACATATCGCATCTAAAATTATAAATTGTCCCCAAATATGTTGTAAGCTGAACAGGAACTTATCCCTTTGTAATTTATTTACATACTTGGCTTAAATGTTTTAGTGAGCTATGTACAGTACGTCAAATTTCATTTTACACATTTTAAATTATATTTCCTTTTATTGTCGTGGGGTGTAAAAATACAACAAAAGTGACGTCCAGAAAGATCGCACAAACTAGTTTGAAAAAGTATTGTTTCATTAAGTTTTCTCTACAACTTTTGTGTGACGTAATATTTATGTTTGAATAAAAGAGAGTAAATACTAGGAATCAAATGTTACCGGAAGAAAAATGCTATTGAGGAAAGACACAATGGATCTGCTCAACTTATTAATCAATATCTTGACGTATATTTTGCAATATGTATAGGTTATTATAATATTCGAATATTTTCAGAGCAATCACAAGTTTTCTGAGTTTCAGAATTATCCCCATTTTAGCATCGTTTCAAGGCTGTCACCTTGTTGTTAAAGTTTCAGGTCTATCCCAATTTTTTTGTCAGAGCTATGCCATTTTTTGCTATCAGAATTTCGAGAGGCAATTTATTCCGTCAGCAAACGAAAGGCAAGTCATTACTTTCAGTACAGCTGAAAAAAATTATTTAACTTTAAAGAAGTAAATCAGTTTGTGATATTATGGCGTAAATAGTTTATTTTCTCGGAACCAAATGTTGAAGCTTGTTGTGGGTAAAATTTGAAAGATATGTCCTTGATTGGTTACTTGAATCTCTACCGACGTTTGAATAAAAGATTAGTGGAAGCATTTTCAAAAACTCTTTTTCCACCGAAGTATTTTTCAGGTACTGCTTTATTAGTTTTATAAGGTACCTACTACACATTTTACCCACGCAGCATTGATCAAAAGCTGAAATTTACATGCGCAAGTGTCGAGTCAACACTGATGTGATGAACAGCATCCGTTGCACGATAATTTTAGATTTAATTTCAGGTATGAACGAATAGAGTTACTAAAAGATATAGCTGACCCGGGGAATTTGGATATTTTAGGTGTCAGAGTATGCTTTGTCTTTCATCGTTTCTCGAACCGAACAAAGCCTGTAAAATACCATCACTCAGTACAGTGGCAGTTTAGTTGATAAAACTGCTCAGCGTCCGCCACTACACAATAGTGTTACTGCAGGCGATATTTTATCAAATTCAAAATTGACACGAAATGAAAGTCATATTATAAGGAAATTACCTGTCATATCTGAAAAAATTAAATCGATTGAATTCGGTGCAAAAATAAAATTGACTATTTTCTTGGAATCGCCGCAGGATTATTAACGCTCAATGTAAGCTATACATTAAATGTAAAAGCAAGTAATATTTTAATGTTTGTGTACAACAACGTCGCTCTTTTGTCGTGTATGGAAATTTGACTTTTTTTTAGACATACAATGAGCTTTTATTCTGAGTTACGAAGTTCCGTTGATGACCAGAGGTCCCTATTTTAGAGAGCAATTTACTCTACAAGTAAGTGTATAAAATTCCATTTGACTTTTGCAAATGCATTATCTTTGAAAGATGCAAATTTATTTTGCAGCCAGAATAAGGATATGGTGGCACTGTAAAATTTTGGCAGCAGTTTGCTTGTATTTCGGAAGCAATAGAAACTACAGCCAAGATTGTATAGTTAAATAATTAACAGGACCTCTGATAATTTCGTGACCATTTTTCTGATATTTTTTTCCAAATAATTTTATTCTGTGGCATAAAGTTTGAACTGTCTCGGGCCCAACTGTATGAAACGTCGTCAATAACGTGAACGAAAAATAATGCTTGGACAGATTCGTATTCAATCAATTATAAAGCGACATCGCTAACCATTTTGGAAAACAATTAAAATCCGAACCAAGGCCGCCATCTGAACGAAATTGAGGGCGCGTAAACCTAACCAAAGCAGACAATTGAAATGTTGGAATATTCAGTTTTGTTCGTTTTCGATGAGTTCGTAGAAAATCGTTTCATTGGTTATCCTAGTGATCTTGTCCTGAAAAGCCTCCCAATTTAAATCTATTTTTCGATGCAGAAGATTGAGAGCTGAAGTCATATTTTCGAAAAATGATGGAGACACAGAACCGCACGGTTGATGCAACATATTCCGCGAATGAATAACTGATTCGCTTTAATTGGCGTGAAGACTCGACAATTTCCCGACTGGTTCTGTAGGCAAGATACTGGAGTGAGGCTATTTCTCCGCATGGTGGTTCAAATTTTGCTGAAGGCCTCGTACTTCGTAACAGCATAATTTATATTTTGGAAGATTCCTCTACGATTAACTAGGTACAGAGCTCAGCTCATTGCGGAGAATGGAAAGTAGTACAATACCTTGGTAATCAGATTAACCGCCACTTATTTTTACTGGCGTGTATGCCTATAAAAATCTTGTTGGAGGAGCTCGGACTTCAAGCTTGTGAGGGAAGTAGAAAAGTTGAGGGGTATTTTGAAATTCTGTTCTCATGGTGTTTCCTCACGAAGGAAAGACACCATGCTGAGTCGTAATATTGCCTAAAAATTTGCTGGATCGGGTCAGCAATTTATTTCCTGATTTATTATGTCTTGCCTGCTGGCGGGGGTCTGTAGACTGAAGAGAAATATCACTGAAAGTCAAAACTAGGCAGCTTCTTCCGATGTTGAACTTGATTCACCCATGACAACTTCACCCATGACAATTTCACCCATGATAACTTCACCCATGACAAACCTATGACAACCTCACCCAGCTGAATAGAAATTCCCAGCGTGCACTGTGCGCGTGACGGGAGCGATAAGACTTGACAAGCGTCTCAAGTATTTTAAACGATTCCTAACCTTAGATCGGCAATGGACTCACAAGAAATTTAACTCGTTAACTACGTTCACGCAGCTGCTACGGTTGGCTAAGTAGGGGTGAAAGTAGCGGAATTTAAAAACTGGCTTTACTCCTCGAATACATTTTTGTGCTTCGTGAGAAGCATGAAAAATATAGTAGCGTGTTAATATATTAACTTGTACTAAATAGATTTTACAGTACAACTCACTGAGTGAGTTGTACTTTAAAACCTATTTTGAAAAAGGTAGTGAATTAACCGTAATGCTATTCGATATTACCCGTATATAAATGAGCAATTTACCTAGTAGTACACTCATGTCCCAATACGTAGCTAAGGTGTTAACTCGGAAATTTCTCATCTCAGGTAACAATTCATAATTCCTGACTAAAAACTCTTTCTAACAACCTTTCTAAATACACAGCTCTCTAAAGGCTTCAGCTACGAGCGAAACAGAGGCAAAAAACTAGTCTTTTCTAAGCATTCTTCTCTGAGTGTGCCATCTATCAGCACGACGGAGCCTCCATACCTAATGTAGTGCAGTCTCATCCATCAGCGCCGCACTGCTCGCAACAGCTTAAAATCGACCACTCAGTTGTTACACTCACAAAAAAAGCAGAGCCAATGATTATTAGTAATTGTACAGGCCTTTCAAGTCTACACTAAGTCGAAGCCATTACAATCTATTGCTATCAAAATGTTGAAAACAATACATTTGACTTTCTGTTTTATGTTCTCAACATTTTAATAGCTATAGCTTAATTAGAATGACTCCGATTTCTTTTCAGAATATCATTTCAGGCTTACTTTAGGGAGACACGTTAAAGTTATTCGTGATACCATTTTTTACTATTTTTAGCGTGACCTGGACAAATGTCTAGAAGAATTTTACTCCCTAGAGCAGCCTGAAGAGTGCGATGGGCACTCAGCATACGTAGGCAATGTACAATTACTTAGATACAACGTTAGAGAAACCAACGACTAATCCAACGACTTCATAGTGACGCATCCACGCCTACCTCATTGCGTTGTGGTTCCTGGAACGAATCCTTCAAATGCCATTTGACTCCTTTCACGCTATCAAGAACAAAAAGTAAATTTTATTCTACATAGTATTCTATGAATTTGTTTCAAGAGTGCTGTTTTCTTCGTTCAACACATTCACCAAAATTTAAAGAAAGGGTAATATGACATGATTAGTTTGCTTCCAGTTCATTCCTATAATTATTGAAAATAATGATGAGTTGTGAGAGGGCTTACACTAAGGGGTAGGAAACATATTATGTCCTTCGGGAAGTCGTCCTTCATCTAAATTTTTCGATTTACAGCAAAACACAATTTTAATAGCAAAACACTAATCATTTTTAATTTAAACTTTCGATTTACTCCAGCCGTCATAGGGAACGGATGTATATTTTCTCAAACCTCTTTTGAAGCTCACAATCTCATTATATATGAAATGAACATTTTCTTCATAATTCGAAAGCAGAAAAACACTTGAATCATGAGTATTCAATGAGCAAGAAAAACTTCAGGATAGCGGCTGACATTGTTCGGTTTTCGTGTCCAGTAAAAAAAAATTTTTACTAAATGTGAATTCTTAATATTTAATGACAAAGGCATCGTTACTATCAAAGGATTGGTCTATAATTTATGAATACATAAAAACATAAGACAGTATGCATTTCTTTTCTCATAATTTTACTTGATCGTCATTACATTTTTTTATGTTTCTTATCATCTCTCTATTATTCTGCCTGCTGAGTAAAATTTAATATCGTTTTTAGATGCGTTTTAAAAGAAAATAATCGAAAGTATTCGCCAAGACATCCTGTAATTTCATCATTAAAATCTTACGACACAACTTTACTCTGCAATTTTAGGCGACGATTATTCCTACCTTGGAAACCGTTACACTTTTCCTTTAACGTTCAAAATTCTGTACAAGAGACTACACCGTTGACTGTGGGAAGGTTGAGCATTTTGAAATAGCGCCTAAATTGCTTCCCGATTCTGGAATCCAATAAACCTGTGCACTAAATCAGCGCTGATTTTCCTTTTATAGCCCATCGCGCCTCACACGCGAGAATCGCAGTATCACTTTCCATGCGATTTAATTTTCGTTGCTTACAGCTGAATAATATTTCTAAAATGTCCGCAGACGAAATAAAGCTGCAGATTGCTCATCCATGCTTAAATTAATTTTTATAAATTGATATGTCTACGGTGCAAATAATTTGGTCGTTTTATTTGGGAGGAATTATTTTGTTAGGTATCTCAAATGTTGTATATCATTCTTGAAATGACATTTATATTTGCCTGAACGTGCTGGGAGGCATTTAAAAAAAGAGTAAAATTAGATGAGCAATGCGTTCGATAAAATGAGTAATACGAGTATTATTCCCCTCAGAGGGAGACAGCTACGAGTATTGTCTATAAAAATTCCAACTCCCAGGGGAAATATGTGAAGTCCTTTGCCAAAAGTTAGGTAGGCCTTTTTTTGTAGAAATAGAATCAATTTTATTTCATTAAGAATCATATTTTGTCGGTTCACTGTTTTCCGGTTTACCTGCATCTACAACTTTCTTCCTGAACTTTCATCAGGCTACATAAACTTCTTTCTTAACTCACTGTTTCTTTGCATCTCGTGTTTAGGTCGTGCTTTCCAATTTGAGCTATGACACAAGAATTTTATAAATGGTTTTACCTGATACTCAGATTCAGGAGTCCTGGATGCTCAAAAATCAAATTAAGAAAAATCTAGAGTTGTGTTTTTATCTCCTGTGAACTTAACGAGAAGAGATTGATCATCATGCGATAGTTATGAATTACGTGACCCAAAACTTCGGTGACTACCCTCCAATTTTCATTGAATTTATCTGTTCATTTAATCACTGCGGTTACCACTGAGTTTATAAATTGTTGTCAACAGATTACGCTGATAGATTCAAATTCCCCCCCGTCGCGATCTGATTTAACTCGCATGCCACGATCGTTTCAATCACAGGCAAAAGCGTCGTGAAAGAAGACTATCTTCGGACGACTTTTCTGGACCATATCGAACTCAGAGCCAAATCAGGAAAATCTATTCCGTTTAAGTTGATGATGCTGACCGATGTGAGGCTCGAATCTTCCACTTATGACAGGAATTGTAATTCCGTAGAATTTCTCAGAGATTTGACTGGTTTTATTTTTGTTTGCGGTTTATGTTGGTTATCTCCCGTGCTGTTCGTTGTAAGACCTATCTTTTGGCAGTAATATTTTGACCGCAAAGTGACCCGCCAGTGCAGCCGGAGGGAATGTTCATAATGCTGTTGACCGACCAGCTGTCACAAACCCAATATTCATAAATATTTAATCAGAGCCAAATGAAGGCCCGATTCAGTGTTTGTTAGCTATTTTAAAAATTGCTTATAAGAATAGACTCTGAATTTGAGTTGAACATTAAACTTCAGCTTGAATCATCGTACTGAACTAGTTAATCTTTTGATGTTTTGCATATTCCTTCTATGTCAATCACTTGCAAGGCCTAGGCAACTTTCTGCTTCTCATTTTCCTTATCAGTGAGGGCACATCTGCGTTATGGCAGATGCTTCTGACATCGTTCTGATGTCAGGAAGCGAGTTGTGGTACTATAGGGATATGTGTTCTAATTTTAGGGAAAGTCTAAAATTAACATCAACAGTATTGTTTGAATCGTTATTCATACTCAAACATGTATATTCAGTAATTTGTGCACGCGCATACGAGAAGAAAGTGTTAGTTGATTGATTAACGCTTTGACTGCGGCAGGTAAAACTGAAGTTTGATATTAAACTTGAGTTTAAAGTCAACTGTAGTTAGCAATGTTAAAAATTCAAACATTAAGTAGGCTGCGCCTTCATTTAGTTTTGATTATGTATTTATGAAGATTGAGTTTGTGACAACTAGTCGGTCAGCAGCATTATGTGCACTTCCTCAGTGACCACGTCGCTGTTAAACCAGTGGCCGCTATCATCACTCGAACTGTGAGATGAATTGTGATAATCGAATTGTGTGTGATCGAATTGTGTGACACAGTGGCCTCCAACATCACTCGAATCACTCGAAAAACTGTGCCCGTTGATACTTTTAAAGGTGATCAAGATGTGCAGGGTGTGACAAACGTCGCTTTTTCTCTTCACGCGACACTTTAATTACTTCATAATGCTAGAAACAAATTCTGTAACAATATAAAAAATACTTCGCGATATAGAAATCATCCTGACTTGCATGAGAAAGTTAAAACTTTATTTTTTCTAACATCCAATATTTCGGAATGCCAGCGTTTGACGCATACGATGACTTCTCAATGGATCACAGAAGCAGCGTCCGACGTAAACGTCGCACGAGACTTCTCAGCAGTTAACGAACACGGGACGCAGTCTGGCTGTGGTTGACGGCCGCTGAATTGAATCTGTCTCAGTGATCGAGTTTTCTCGTACAAGCGTCGTTCAAAGCAAACCTAAGCAGCAAATAAGCGAGGTGACAATCACAGAGTTGTAACTCGATATTTCTCATTCGGCTGACAGCACGTTAGGGTAGAAAGGTTGGCATCAGTTCCTCATATACATACTGGAGTGCACGGCCCGTCAAAATTGACGGGATCCAATACCTTTCTTGAACAAATTTCTCAGATGTGGATGACAAACAAATACATCCACCCTAATAATGCCCGCGATTAAAATATTATTGTAGTCATGCGAGCATGACAGAGAGAAGGAAGAAGTGGACACCAAACAAATATATATACAGATATATAAACACACCAGGGGTATTATTTGGTAGGATAGTAACAGTCATTGCTACAGCTCTTGGAATAATGCCGTAAATTGGAATCGCCCATAAAAAAAATGCTAGTTTCTGTTCCTTTTATTTTTATGCTTATTTTATTATTTCTATTATTGTGAGTATTCATACTTATTTCTTAAACACTTTGGCGTCTATTTACTATCTCCTAAATGATTTTTCTACATGAGTGTTTCTGAAATCTCTGTAACTTTCAAAAAAGTCCTACGTAAATTCTTTGTTATTTTAATTTTCTCCAGCAATATTTCAATTATATTTGAGTGCGATTCGTGTTTTTTTGTCTTCATCGACTTTGGCAGCACACCGATCTGTAAAACATAAGTAAAACATGAATTTCCCTAACAAAAAGTATTCTTTATTTTTTAAGACAGTTCTGCGGCCGAATACAACGCGAATTTTCTTTTAGGTGGTTCCTGGTTACAATTAGTCATAAATTCCATGGAATTTTTCAACTATTACACAAACTCCAATATCCTGCTGCCAACTGTCTCGCCACATCATAAAATGCGAATGATAGCCTCGAGGTTATTCATGCTTAAAATTAACTGTAATTTTTATTGAATTTTTTCAATACCAATATTATGAGAAAAGCTCGAATTCACTCAAAGCAAGTAAAGAGATGCGGGGCTCACTGGCTGATGAAGATGAATTTGAATACAGAATTTTAGTGAATTTGCCTGAAATGCATGCAATATTTGAGGTAAATTTTTATTACTGTTCATAATTATTTTACAAACTATTACAATAAGTTTGGTGTATTCTCATTATATTATGTCACATTGTAATAAACTACATGGGGTAATATTTTTCAATAATATTGTTTGAATGCGTTAATTGTACCGCTCTATAATCATCGTAACTAATCCACCATCAGCTCGCTGAAGGCACGACACCAGACGCTGAAGCTGCAGCTTGGCATGGGGCTGTCGCTGAATGTTCATAGTCTAACATTTTGCTGCTACCCCGTTATCACAAAGACGATTTTAGATATACACTTTAGGATTAGAATTTAGGATTTTAGATATACACTCACGCCAGGTTGTAACCAATATCAGAATGAGAAAGGAACTGCAACTCGGCAGTAGACTTCATACAATACCTACAAGAGTCTATCCGTTCATTAAGGAGTGAAGCATTTCATAACTGTTTACAGAAGTGTTTTGGTATCCACTTGGAATATTTAAAGGGCCGCCAGAAGGGTGCTCCTCACACTGCGGCTCTCGGTGACGACACAAGACTGAGAATTGACGATGTTTGTCTTCTCCAAAGTGATCGAATTTTTCTGTCTGGACTCAATAGATGAGTACGAGAGCTGTCATCGCCTGTGATAGACGACCGCAGCCACGAAAACATTTAGTTCACAGAGAAAAACTTTTCGTTGCGGAAACCCTGATTAGGTGGAACACAGTCCTGGATAGATGTTTCCAGATTTTTTTTAAATCTTTAAGGTTTCGAACAGAGTGATAACTTGGAATAAAGTCATGTAATGTATTAAAAAAATTATTTGGTTATTGAGGTAAGATGATTCAATTTGATCCTAGTTTTGGTGATGTGCGATTATTTTGTGAAAGTATTTAACTGAGGTTCTCCCGCACAGAATTTAGAGTGCGTCAAAAAATGTTTTCATGCTTTGAACTGTCATAGAAAATTAATTTTCCAACCATAGAGCTTAGACTTCGGGTAATAGGAAAGTTTAGATCTTAATTGACGAATAACCATACTTTTTGGTCAGACTAAATGTTCTAAAGGTATGAATGTATCTTCAAAATGGTGTCCTGTAGCATCGACGCATTTTTGTGTACGAGTCACGACTGATTCCGTCTTCGTACATGGGAGTTACGGGCAGTTTTTAAAGTAAATACTCAGATGAACTGAAATGCAAGAGGCCTCTTTTCACAGCTTCAAAAATTTAATTGGACAAATTTACATAACCTCTATCAAGACTTCGTTTTACAGAACCTGTAAACTATTTCGTTTATACTCGTTCAATTTCAGTCTTAATTTGAGTTTGAATGTTTAAGGGTCAAAAATCGACACGCGTATCGCGTAATTAAAGTGTGTCATTTCTAGGACGCATTACACACGAATATTTTTGCGTCATGGAACTTTTTAGCCTACTAGCGTGTCTTTAACTTTTTAAACTTCAAAAACTTCGAAACGCAGAATAAAATGCAGTTATGAAATGTGTATGAACTCCAAACGATTTCGTGTGCATATGGAGTGCAAATCTTTAGATCCTTTTTCTTGTCCTGATAGGCATTATATTAGTGAAAGTTGTGAATTTTTTTTACGGGCGAATTTTGATTCATGATAAGTAACTGCGACAGTAAAACAGCGGAAAAACGAGATGTGTAGATTTATGAGGTATTCCGTGTACTATGAAGTGTTCTCTGCTATGAGAAAGAAAGTCAAAAACTTTGTACGAATTATCAAATAAATGTAAAATGTGAGCGAACATCTGATAACATAGCACACTTTCAGGCTCTGACAGCAGACCAATTGTAAGGAGTGTTGAATTCCATTCTGTATTTTGGACATTGAAATATTCGAAGCTTATTTCCTTGACTTTGGAAAGACACGCTCGATGCCTTCCATGAAAATTTCGCAAATGAATAAGATTTTCAAATTAGTACAGTTTGGGATACAGCTTTTCCACTCTTTCATGGTCAAACTGATTGCGCCCCTTACGTATTGCGCTTATCTAAAATTCAAAATTTAACTCAACGGCTGAGGACCATAGTAAAACTGAGACTGTAGACTGAGGACTATAGTAAAGAAGCCCTAAGTGTCTCAGTTCTAACTCAATTATGTGTAGAAAGCTGCTGGTAATGATATTATGAACTCCCTAAAGTCAAGCACCCTATAAAGAAAGGAAACTTTGCCACGCTCATGAGAAGGCTTCCTATCAGGAGCCTGTTCATGCTCGGCATAGTATTAAATTCTCCACAGCTTCTGCCAGAAACAAGAATATATTCAGAACTTCTTTCGAAAGTCTGATGAGATAATTGCTGGGCTCGATTTTGAAGAGCTTAAAGAGGCAATAGAGGAAGACAATTGTTTCCTTACAAACTTAAAGAGCTGCTATCTACTGGTAATTACTGCGAAATTTAACACGATACCTTACACTAATTGGGTGAAAATCGGCACAACCTTTTATGATATTTTCAAGCTTATTTTTACCACACGAAGTTTTCAAGAGAAATCATGTCATCATGGTGAATGGCTGCAAAGAGATGGTCAAAGAAATTATGCTAAGGCTGTTACAGAAAAAGCGTATCAAGACAACCTCTAACTAAAATTTTAAACTAAGCTATTCAACAGTTGAAACTAAAAATAGTAGAACGTTATCGAAAACGTTCCAAAATCCAAAAGATGATTGAATAAAATCAGTGAGATACAGAATAGTTCTTCTCAAATATAATAAAGGTTGGTCTTTGTATCATAAAATGCAGGATAGTTCCTCTAAAAAAAGCAGAATAGTTACTCTAAAGCAAAAAACAGGTTATTGCCTCTAAAACCAAATACAGGATAGTTCCTAGAAAATAGAATACAGGATAGTTCATTTAAAATAAAATACAGGATAGTTCATTTAAAATAAAATTCAGGATTGTTCATTTAAAATAAAAACTGGATAGCTCTTCTAAAATAAAATACAGGATAATTCCTCTAAAATATAATGCAAGATAGTTCCTCTGAAATAATATTCAGGATAGTTCCTCTAAAATAAAATATAGGATAATTTCTCTAAAATAAATGGTTTCAGCTATTAAAAGTTGAGATAGACGACCACCACCGCAAGATGGCATTACTCTTTTACTCGCGACGGTGTCTGCACGCGCCAACCAGATCGGTGTTTCCCCTGAACGCATCGACAGCACTTGGAGGTGATTTGACAATTGGAATAGAAGACTAGAATGAAGATTCAAGTTTGAATTTTTAGACTATGTTTTGAAAGAGAGCTTAAGGCTCATAACGTCCCATAAATAATTTTAATGAGTTTTCATTGCATTTTTTGTTAACTTAAGGTGATCAGCAGTGCTCAGGAAATGTTATACTGTCATAATTTTATTTTATACGGGCACAATAATCTGTTTGGATTTTTTTTTGGATTCCCACCATTTAAATGCGACACAGCTAACGAGATGTATTTTACATTTGTGGTTCCCCACGTTCAACTTAAGCCTTTTATTCTCATTGCATTCGTTCATCTCACACTCCAACATAAACTAAATTAACTCAGTATCATAAGCGAGCATTCGCACGCCAAATTCATTTTTGGGGCATCACTTTTACAAAAAAAGGGTCTATACCAGCCAAAAATGGCGTCATAGTAGTAATACACACACATAAGAGGGATGATAAATTTTTCTCCTAATTTTTGCGCTACAGCAAAGGAGCAAAGGGTTAACAAAACCGTAAACTTTTTGCATTTTTAATGAGACATTTTTGTTAGTGGTAAAGTATTTATATACCTTTTCAGTTCTGGAAATTTACGTTACCTTCAATTGTATAAAAAATTTGCATGATTTTGCTTGGAATTACTTGCAGTATTTCATTCAAGTGATGGTAATTTATTGATAAATAAATACGCGTTGCGCTCCGTGAAGTGATAATAAGTTTTTACATTTTCTATCCCTTTAATGAGTTCTTTGAAATAGGGATTGTTCACATCTTGCCTCTCAGCGAGAAGCAAGGTGTGAATTATCAGTCAATTAAAAACTTCGAGAAGGTCTAACACTGCTCATGGCGATTGAATCACTTTACGGTTCAGTTCTCTTTTCACAACCTGCTCAGAATCCAAGGTCAATATTTTGCAGAAAACGTCACAGAATTTCTAACTGCCTTCTGTTTAACAACGCTGTGTGTAACATCCAAGAAAGCACCGCTGAACCGTTACAGCACTAAACTTCCTTATCGGCATAACGACTTTAGAACTACAGATAAAAAGGTCAAATGCCTCTACTCGTATGGGTGGAAGGATCAAATGCAGTATCACTGCAGGACTTCTATTCAACACCAGGGTCGTACACCCTGAATGGTGCGTCATGTCCCACAACCGTCCAGGGGATTTCGGATCAAATCCTGTGATCGTATTATTCCCAGGCGAATTCATTCTCTAATTCGTTCCATGAAGTTCACCTCTCAGTATCAGTGCATTCTTTGTTCTGATGTTTGTGACGACCTGATGCCAGCGCAAGCCTAATAACGAGCATTATTATAACAGCTCAAAAAAAAAAAAATTCAGCATCTAAACAGAAAATGTCTTATTAGGTAATAATTTTTGCCTCTCATGTTATGCAAATAACATCAGGTATTATCAGGATTTTATGCGAATAATATTAAGCATCATCAGAATGCTATATCATGCTATGCCAATCTCATGAGGCATCATAGGAATGCAATGTCAATATCATGTTATGCTAATCACATAAGGCATCATCAGAAAGACAGGCATGCCAGTATCATGTTATGCCAATCACATAAAGCATAACAAGAGAATTTATGCCATTGGTGTACATGGCTTACCGTGGCCAAAGTTAGGGCAATCAAGCTGTCGGGTTCACGTTCCTGTTTCTAAATTTGCTCACTGTAAATTGGGTTCGGAGTATTTCAGTGCCATCGTACTTCAGTGATGATTTCTTTTACTAGTGCTACGCAGGTGTCTTATACTATCTTTGCTGATAACTCCGCTATTCAATCACGTTGTACGAGGCTTCTCCAGTTTCTTAACTTATGTAAAGAAAAAGAGTAACTGAAGTGCAAGCTCCCCGTGAAGCTGAGTCATCCCTAAAACATCATCTAATCGTCTTTTCCCACTTTCGATCATCACTAGAAGAGCTGCTTTTACCTCGCTGAAAATACCAAGAATGCGGGACTGGAATAGTACCAGGGTCTTTCTAGTCCAAATTTTGACGCTTTTACTCTCACTGAATGGAAAATTTTTCAGTAGATGTTCATGCAATGTCATTCTAATGCACATATCGTTCATCAACCAACATCGTTTTGTTGTCATTGCCGCTTTGTCGGAATTGAATTGAGGGTAGAATAATGAATTGAGAATTGAGGAAGAATTGAGGGTAGAATGCAAAACAGTCACCAGCCGTGGTACCAATTCTGTAGTGTTTATGTGGCTAGAGTTTCCAATAGTTAAGGCAATTTTGTACATTATTTTTCAAGTTATTGGTTGATCTTGTCGAATGAAAGTTAACCTGATTTAAAGGCCTACATTACTCCATTACTCTATAGGTCTTATTTAAATTCTAATTTAATTTTAAAACTTTTTGAAACATTTAAAATTTCATTTATTTAAAAGTTAACAGGACTACACACCTTTGTCCACTAAGCAACTCAGATCCAACCGTGTTAGGTGACGATAGAAGAGTCCCGACAACGACCGCTGTTCTAAGAATAGATAGATAATATTTCTTCACAATGTTTCATACTCTATTATTTATCTATTTATCACAACGTGCTTTATTTCATTTATACTATTCATCCTCTTTATTCGCCGTTGTTAACTGTTGATTTAAGTGTTGTTCACTGTTGATTAAAGTCGTTTTTATTTTTATAATTTCGGCATTTGTTAGTTCTTGAATAAGTAAGTACTTGAAGGATATTAAACTACAGTGTTCTCTCATACTTTCTATATCGCTCTTTGTCATTTTACCCATTTTACCTCATAAGTCAAATGCAATTTTCAGCCGGTTCCAATGTTAATAAACTGCTCATAAAAATCATCACTTGATCTCGAGTATTTCTTCAACCTTTTGAAACTTTGTAGCAAAATGATGGCGTATGTTCTGGTGAAGTGACAAAGTCGTGCAATAACGGTCTATGGAATAGAGACGTTATTATGTTAACAATAATACTTTGACGTCATTATTGTATTGATACCACAACGTGTTTCCTAGTGACGAGTGTATTGATAAAATCTTGACGCTGGCATGACCGCTGCTTACGGCGCTTGTATATGCCTGGAGTTACTTTAAAATTGCAGTTAGACACCTCAAAAAATTTGAAAACTCAAAAATAAAAACTACAGTGATCTTACCAAACACACAGCATACAATTCCGATATTAATTTTGACTGAATAATGATGCACACAAATTCCTTGATGAGGTAAGAACGACTGACCAACGATATTCTCAAGCAGGATATTGCTTGTACGAACACGAAATGATAGAAATACTCTCGAAAATAAAAACATTTGTCTCTCGACCCGAGATTTACTGGAAGCTCATTTCAATAATTTTCTCATATATAACATTTCTGCGACCGATACGCATTTCTGAAGTTACTAAGACATCATTACGTCCCGGTATTACCTGAAAAATAACGATTGCTTTCAGAAAATATATTTGCTCTAACAGACAGCAGTCACTATAATGACAGCTGTCAATTTATTTTCGTAATACCTGTCGGTGGTCTTACGGCTAATGCATCTTGATTAACAACGATGTGGGGAGAGCTTTTCTCAAGTTTGAGTATTTTTGTCCAATGTGTTGGAGTTTGAGAGCAGAGGTTGGATTTCCAAATAATTTATTTATCTTGTCGAAGCTCCACAGTTAATATCGCAAGTTTTTCTGAGTTGACTTGAGTCCGAGACGTGCTGGAGCTCGTAGAGTAGCCAAATCGGTGTGGCATAACTTACGCTGTTAGCCATGCGCTGTCACCGTACGATTTATTTGAAAATCGCACCTCAGTTAACTGAAATGTTTAAAAGTCAAAAATTTAATATTCAACTTTTCTATCAGCCGAGTTCTTGTGAACGACCAGAAATTATTTGTCCTAGTTTTTCATTGGCGTTTGCAATTGAAACAAGCATCTTTTATACATGTTTAACTTCTGTAAGTTCTTGATAAATATGAGTTGCAAACAAATATTCGAGAATTATAATATTTATTCAAATTAGCTAGTGATATTAAATTAGAGTTATAAAACTAACCGATCTAGTTCCAACTTGTAGTCTCCTTTATGATGAGAAGCTAAACCATTCCTAGACGAGACAAAATTTTCTCTTGCCTGAAAATTTGTCAGCACTATTTGCCCTTGATATCCATGATGAAAGTTTTATGCAGTCGAAGCTGATATACTGTGCAGTGCCGACTGTACAAATAGATGCAAAGATAATTGGACCTGTGAGTCAAACCGAGAGTAAACCAATATCAAATATAATGAGCACATCTGTAAATGAGCTAGGGAACGCGAGCCACCTCAGGCAATTTCCAATATCACACATTTAATGATGCCGTACAGGTTTACTGTTAAAAATAATTTTAAATATTTGTGGAATTGAGATACAAAGGCATAGAGGTGATGTCTCGTCCGCCATTCAGATGTTTGCTGGGACATAGCCAATCATTTGGCCAATTTCACGCGCCTCAGTCTTAGTATTAAACAACGTGCTTCTTTATCTCTAAGGTGGCTCTATTTAATCACAACCGTAGCGTTACAGCGGCGGCATCCTCAACATGAGAAGCTCTGCACTTCAGTTTATGGGTTCCCCGGAATTTAGAAAGGCTGCCGACGACGCGGAAAAAGGAAAAGGGTTTATCGTTCGTGACGGAGCTTGGAAAACGCGGCGCATAGTCACGCGTGTATGTTTCCGTCTGCAATCACTTCCGTGTACGGCGTAAGAAATATTCTCATTGCAATTTGCTTTCTTTGTAGGACAACGTAAGGAAACAACTTTGCACAACGTAAGAAAATGTGATTCACAAATTGTTTCCATCGTACTAAGTATTATCTGAACGAAGTTAATTGTTTTTACGAAATGAAAGGTTTGATCCAGAGCAATCAATTTTCTCTTAAAAACTTTACACTAAAGCGAAAGATTCGATTGCGGATTACGCACAATACATAGATTGAAACAGTTCTTAAAGCACTGTTTAGGACGGTTATGAAATCGGTTGCTCCACTACTGAAAATCTCGTACTACGATCTCCTGAGTCTATTATTCTCTCACAATTGTATTCTGAGTTATGGAGCCATGGGTCACGTAAGTATATTCTTACGTGAACAATTCGATGATAATAAAGAATGATATATGATCCTAAAATCATATACGAGCAAGAACTTGATCATTTAACATAACAACTAACAGTTCTCTGAGAAGAAATTTACAAGCAAATGTTTCATCTAAAAAGTTCATTGCAATTGGAGAAGTGCTTGTAGTCTCCATAATTCTCTTAATATGCTGTATTAATTAGATTACTCAGTCTAGCAAAACAAAATGTCTTTAGGAAAATACCAAAAGTCATGAAGTGGTGAACTTTTGCCCTCCTCTTCTCCAGAGCAAAACCAGCCGAACGTCGATGTAGGCACAGCAAAACCAAACCAACTTACTCTGTTTTTCAGCGTTTTAGCTTGCTAGGTTTGGTCAGGTCAGGTCAGGTATGGGAAACAGACTCACTGAAATACCGTGGGATTTTTACACAATTTTTAACGGTACAATGCGATGAACACTCAAAGTATAACATATTTTGGAAACGCTTCAATCCCTTATGCAGTGAAGTGCTCACAATACGTCCATTAAACAACACTCATCTTTCTCAAATGAATAGGATTTTAAAATTCATTTACAATTTTATTGCGGCTCTTAATTCAACGTAGAATTTTTCGGAACGACTTGATACTAATGCGATATATTAAGACAAAACATTCAATTCAGCAGAAGTAAATTATAGTGAACATATCAATCTAAACATACTTTGGTTGCTTCGTATTATGCGTTACAAGCATCCCGATAAATTCACCACTGTGGTTGAAATACTTTTATAATTGTGACGTAAAAATCTTCACGAATTTTTTGTTTGAGGGGTATTGATGTTTTTTTCTCTTATTCGTTATCGGAATTCTTCCAAATAGTCTTCAAGATGTTTTAATTTTTGCGCTGTTCTTCACCCACCTGATTTTTTCTAATGAAATTGTCTTCGATCAACTGGAATTGTTACTGGTCCATATCCCTAAGCCAGGCTGCGCTGTATGCTCATATGACCTTCCTGGCCAAATCATTTCCTTGACGTCTCAGAGTATTCTCTCCACTCAATTCACGATCCAGTTCTCAAAGTTAGAAAGAACTATGAATGGAAAATTTATAAATTTGCCTTAAAAAATACAAAGGGTCTCCTAAACTTATCATTTTCTCATAATTATATTCTGAGTTACGGAGCCATTGGTCATCTAAATTCTTGTGTGAAATCTTCAACGATAATGATAAATAATATTTGGACTAAAAATTCATATGGCACAAATTTACTATAAAAGTACAGGCGGAACGAGCACCCCCCGATGTGTATCTCCTTCAATCACGACAAAACTTACAAAAAGGAAAATCACTCTGAGTAAGTCTATTCTGATAATCTCTACAAAAAGACAAGGAGTCTACGAGTGCAGCGTCGACGTGTTAGCCTGCATCGAACACCTACTCGAAGCATCACGGCTGAGCGCATCAACAACCCAACGTAAAAATCCATGGAGGATTTACACGCCAATCATAAGCTCACAGGCAACTTCAGCATGAAAATTGGGAGCCACGCGTTCACCAACAGTGCGGAGGCCAGTGTCGGACTATGGCAGTGACTCCGGCAAGATGGAGATGGAGCGAGCCGCGGCAGCGATGGCTCGAGAGCCGGAGATTCTGAGCACCGGCAACGGCTACAGCGAATCGGCAGTGAATCAATAGTGAATTGACAAAAAATATCGATCCGTGAATCACTCATTAGCCAGAGTGCTAGTGTTTTGTAGTAGTGAGAGCTCTCAAGTGGTAATTGTGGAGTAGGTTCAATATATGGTGGCCTATAGAACGGTGCATTAATTGGCGCGCAACTTAAAAGTGATCTCTTTAGCTGAAGTGCTCAGTTTACATCGTGCATAACACTAAGTATTCTGTATTTGTGATACTTTGCCGTAAGTCAAGATTAAACCGTGATTTATTATTCTCGTCATGGTGTATTTGTGTTGCTGAGTTCACCTTAAATTTTGTGTATTCGCAAATTGTCGTTAGCGCTTGAAAATTCCTAATTGGAAGGTTCTCGTTGAGATTTTATATTTGAATGCCATGTTGCATTGCATTTTTCATGTCATTGGTGTCATGAGCACCGTTCAATGTTGCACTCGTGATCCTGCTCATTTATTCGTTCAATATTTCTGTTCTTTTATCCACGTGTCGCTCATAAAAATAAATATCTTTTAATCTTTCAATTCTTTTATTTTCCATGCCTGTTATATAGGTTACACGCGAGCACAAAATGTGCAATACTATTGTTTAATTTTCGGGGGTTGAGACTCTCCCAAAAGCGTACGAGTGGCGGTAGCCGCTAAGGCCGAAACCCCCATTCTCGTATCACGACAAACAGATCATATCCTTACGAAGTTTCTAAGGGTTTTTGATGACCAAGCTGTTACGAAAAGAGCGCAGCTAAGGTTCTGGGAAGATTTCTTTAGCCCGCACGCTGAAATCGCTCCCTACTGGTCTTAAAACACTTATCATCGCACTCAGAACGCAACGCAGACCGACAGAAGCATCAAGTTATGAGACTAGCATCCTCCTTTCAAAAGAATTACTACCTCTTCAGTCCAGGGGAAGATTCAGCTGGGCTAGCAGACATATCAAGCGTAGCACCTCACTCAGGACTCAAAAGAACAAAAGAAAGAGGAAGGCTTAAATGTTTCGTTGAAGATCTTAGTTGCGCTCAACAATTATAAAGTGCGGTGTGAGTAGGAACAGTAAACGAATTCATGTTATAATTTTAACGAATAAATACGATCCGTTGAATGTAATGCATTCAACCCTCTTGAAAGTCTTTAATTATTGAGCACCACTAAATTACTACCACAGTTTCTGAACCAGGAAATAAACGTTTTTCTATCCGATGCACCATAAAAACAATACGTTTTGGTGCTCATTCTTAACTATTTTCGGCGTAAATCTTGCATTAAGTTTCCGTTAAACATTTCAGCTTTCCGGGCAAGTTTTCTTTTTTCAAATTCAAGTCAACCTTGCAGCGATCAAAACTAAGCTAGGGCAAAAACAGCCTGACCTGAGCACAGGGTTCTGTGAACTATTGATTTGCCAAAGAATGTGGCTTCAGAGTTGGCGAGGAAACCAACCCGAGGAGCTTGACTGAATATTTCTTGGAAACTCACCAGAATCGAGAAAATTTTGCGCAGATACGCTTGATTGATTGGCTGGTCTGCAGCAGGAGCTGATGCTCTCTGAGCCGCTGATGAAAGTGCTCGAAAGATGAAAGACTGTTTCTTGATGCAGGAGAACAATTATTGTAGTGAAAATTAAAGCTCAGCATTGTGTTAATGGTTTGCAAAAAAACGTAAAAACTTTATACTGTTAAGTTAAGCAACCTTTTCTGGCAATGCTTCTTGTTTCCACGAGGAAAAGGAATGCTGTTAATGAGATTGATGATTTTTTCTACGCTTATGGGCTCAGTTGCCAGGGCTTAACATCGGTGCAGTGTCTCGAATTCCATCTCCACTATTATTCTGTAAAGTTTTTTGTCTTTTCTAATTTCGTTTCATCTAATAATTAAGGGATTCCGAAGAATTATCTAGTAGCATTGAAATTATTTATAAGTGGTGAACCATTTCTTTTGCAGAAAATATCCAAGAGGTGATATATCGACGGTTTAATAACATATTAGCCCATGGCTATAGTACGCTTCGTATGATTTGCCTATCAATAAAGTCCTTTACATTAAGAAATTTTTATAATCCAATATTTTAAATGTTATAATCCTTCCTAACCGCAACAAAGGCGTTCCAATAAAAGGAAGGAAGGAAGCACCATTTAGTATGGACTGTAGGGAAGGCGGAATTTCCCTACTTGGTGAGTTCCCACTCGAGATCTGTGAATAGAAGCAGTGAGTTCAGAAACAAATTTACGGAGGTAGATAAAATTTCAAGAAAAAAGTTTTAGGTGTTGAAAAACGAGACGACAGCGAACCAAAAAAGGAGGGATCGTAACATAACACAAACCTATTCTACTTCAACCACAAGAAGGCCTACCCAACCTTTAGCTCGGAAGCTCACACTTTCCCCCTAAGTATACTTATACCCATAAATAAAAAAGTTGTGTCCCCCTAGGTAGTACTAAAGCCTTTATAAACTGCAATCGGGTACAAGCAAGCATCAGGGAGGTGATGGGGGGCATATTTGAAACGGGCGCATACTGGAAATGCGTTTTTGAAATGCGCCCACGAGCATTGAGGCACATATTTGAAACGATATTGCTGAGTTGATGACCACAGATGGCTAGAATTATTACTTCACGCTAATACTTCAGCAGCATGTAAGCAACGCAACGTTACAAAGCGCAAAATTTTTTAAATATCTCGATTTACTTCGCATAACTGCTTAAAATTTTAGGAAGATCATGAAGAGTTTGATGTCCAGGTCATGGAAGTTTTGTTCCGTACTTGATTAAATTTTCCTCATAGAACTTCAATGCAGCGACTAGACAGAGAAAAGGCCTCACTTTCAATAATTGATGACGAAGAATATTCAAAAGCGTTCATAAATGAAAGAGGCGTCCCTGCTCTTATTTGGTTCGCTACTCCATCCTGCCAAAAAGTCAAAATTTTTCTTTTTAAAACTTAACATCATTTAACCGAATTCGTATATCTAACGAAATGTGTTTTGATTACTCTCTTTTGTAGACAACCGAACATAAAAGGAATACAAAAAACATAGGAATACTTCTCGTGAAACGGTTGCTCAGATATTATCATTGGAGCAGTTTTCCTTGAAGATCAGACGATCAGAGACTGACAGAGTATCAATCATTTTGATCTCTTGTTAGTCCGCTGAGAAATGAAGACGATGGACGGTTTCTCTCTCTTGTGAAGATGGTGCCTTGCGGTAAGTGGTCAATTTTTTCGATTCATTAAGAACGTACTTCCTGAACACTTGTCTTCCAATTTGGTTGGAGGAACATTTACTGTGTTTTTAGTTGTTGTTTTGTGTCATTTTTACTTCCGTGAAACTTCTTGTCAGCATGGGATGGGACTTCGGGGTTAAATTTCTCGTTGATCATTGCAATTTACCTCTGTTTTTCCCTCAAACATCTAGTTCTTGTTTGATAAGGAGATGATTTTGTCGTGCACAGTGACGAAATTGCCTAATTTCACCCATGATAACCTTTTTTCCTTAGATAAAAGGTGATTAGATTCGGCTCGAAAATTTTCAACTTTTCTGGGAAAATTCTACGATCTCCAATTCAAGATTGAAATATCATACAATGTATACAATGATAATTCTGATTAGGATGCAAATTTTTGTTGTTAGAATTAATCTCACTTAAATCATGTTGATATATTAAGCTTTTGCGTAAAAGTAAGAAGTGCAATCTATTTTTGGCAGACACTGTGATGAATTTCTTTTTTATATGAAATTTGTGTAGCTGCTTTCCTTTGAATGTCCTGGGACGCTGCTCGGAGCAGACATTTATAACTGGCTTTCAGAACACGGATATACAGGGTGTTGCAAAATCGTTGGTACAAACATCGGCTACTAACAAGAAATATTCAAATAAGCAGTATTTCATCACTGAAAAAAATTCATAAAACGCTTCGTTTCTGAGATAACTTGATTTATAAAATAAGAACGCTGATTATTAGCAACACTGTTTATTGACAAACGACAGAGTAATTAAAAAACCAATTAACAACAGATAATTTATTAGTAGCGAGGACCTCATTACAGTAATTGTTTAAAATGTCTACCATGAGCATCGATACAAGTGCGACACCTTCGTCGGAGGGAGTTGCATACGTTGCCAAAGACTCCAGGCATCTCAGCAATATCTCCAGCAGCGAATGCAATTCTGGCGACTAGATCTTCTTCCCACTCGACACGTGTTTCAAAAACAAGACTTTTCATGTGCGTGGCCCACAAAAAAATCTTTCTGATTCAGATAAGGAGATCTTGGCGGCCAGGACACAGGACCATAACGACCAATCCATCGATTTAGAAATTGAAGGTCAAGAAAACGTCTCACATTCGCAACAAAATTTGCCGGAGCTTCACCATGCCGAAACCACGTTCTTCTACGAATATCCAATGGAAACCCCCCAATAATTCCGGAAGGACTTCTTCAAGAAGGATTCTGTAAACCTTCCCAGTGAGATGCTCTGGCTGAGTGTACGGGCCAATGATTTGATTTTGAACGTTACCTGTCCAAACATTGACAGTGTAGCGATGTTGGTATCCATGTTCATGGATGGAATGAGCATTGTTTGTTTGCCATTCATGAAAATTATGGAAATCGAACATTCCATCACGGTTGAAGATCGCGTCATCCGTGAACAAATACGTCTTCTGCGAAATGGGTATCTTCCAATTCCTGATTCAAAAACCACTGCGCAAATTGTTTGCGAGGAGCATCATCCGCAGGAAGTAGTCCATGGACTCTCTGGATGTGATAGGAATGATAATTATTCCGATTCAAAATCTGTCACACTGTAGTGTGATCTTGAATTCCCAAAGATGCTGCTGCGGCACGAATGCTCGTACGTGGGTTATGACGGAAATTTTCCAACACACCTTCCTCATGATCCAGATCAAGCTGTCTTGGGCGAGCAGCATTTACTCTGTTTGCTCTGAAACTTCCGTTCGCACACAGTCTTCGCTGCAAAGCAGTGAATAATCGATGAACAGGCACCTGACTATTGGGGTAACGTTCTCGTTGCATTCTTGCGGCACGTCTTGCATTTCCATCAGCAGAACCATAGACGAATTGCATATCAGCCATTTCTGCATTTGTTAGGCGTTCATCTTACCAGTACAGTGTCACGATGATAACTGACAAATGGTTACGGTTCAAACTAAAGGTTACTAACGTTGACTGGAAATTTCTAGAAATTTCTTTTATCTGGATATATTCTTAAATTTGTGAAAATAAATTTTTTAGACATTTTACAAACAAGAATAAATGAGTATGGAGTCAATCTTGCCTAAATTTGACAATTCTAATTTTTCTTATTGCTCTGTGCCTCTCTTATGAAAATTCACCGTCGTGCTGTGAAAAATGAGTCTTAAAAGTTTATAAGCATAATATCTCATCAACGAAGTGTTTTTTGAACTCTATTCGTTATTGAAATAGTGCTTATGACAATATTTTCTATCAGTAACTGAAGTTTGTATCAGCAATTATGCAACACCCTGTATATTATGTCCTATTAGCTTAGTGACATCGTTTCCGGACAAATGGTTACGGTTCAAACTAAAGGTTACTAACGTTGACTGGAAATTATTATGTCCTATTAGCTTAGTGACATCGTTTCCGGACACGAAAATAAATGTAGTTCGGATAGCTGAACGACATTGTTTCAGATCACGCATAAATAGTTAGTATATAGCTGGACGACATTGTTTCAGATCACGCATATATAGTCAGTATAGCTGGACGACTTTGTTTCAGATCACGCATATGTAGTCAGTATAGCTGGACGACTTTGTTTCAGATCACGCATATATAGTCAGTATGGCTGGACGACTTTGTTTCAGATCACGCATATATAGTCAGTATAGCTGGACGACTTTGTTTCAGATCACGCATATATAGTCAGTATAGCTGGACGACTTTGTTTCAGATCACGCATATATAGTCAGTATAGCTGGACGACTTCGTTTCAGATCCCTCATATATAGTCAGTATAGCTGGATGACTTTGTTTCAGATCACGAGTATACACAGTCAGTATAGCTGGACGACTTTGTTTCAGATCACGCATATATAGTCAGTATAGCTGGACGACTTTGTTTCAGATCACGCATATATAGTCAGTATAGCTGGACGACTTCGTTTCAGATCCCTCATATATAGTCAGTATAGCTGGATGACTTTGTTTCAGATCACGAGTATACACAGTCAGTATAGCTGGACGACTTCGTTTCAGATCACGCATATATAGTCAGTATAGCTGGACGACTTTGTTTCAGATCACGCATATATAGTCAGTATAGCTGGACGACTTTGTTTCAGATCACGCATATATAGTCAGTATAGATGGACGACTTTGTTTCAGATCACGCATATATAGTCAGTATAGCTGGACGACTTCGTTTCAGATCACGCATATATAGTCAGTATAGCTGGATGACTTTGTTTCAGATCACGAGTATACACAGTCAGTATAGCTGGACGACTTTGTTTCAGATCACGAGTATACACAGTCAGTATAGCTGGACGACTTTGTTTCATATCACGAGTATACAGTCAGTATAGCTGGACGACTTTGTTTCAGATCACGCATATATAGTCAGTATATAGCTGGACGAATTTGTTTCAGATCACGCATATATAGTCAGTATAGCTGGACGGCTTCGTTTCAGATCCCGAATATACAGTCACCACAGCTGGACGACTTCGTTCTGTAACGGCCAGAGTCGATCATCTCCGGGGCCGCATTTCGAAATAAATGACGTGCCGTAACGAAGCAGCCGGCAGCGTGAGTTTACCAAGTCGACATGACTATACGCTGTGTGCTAAAGAGCACTTAGATAATAGCTACCATGCAGGACTGTTGCAAATAGAATTCCAAAGCAAAGACACGTGACTTTTGTTCGAAACTCAAGCTGTTGTTTCGGTTCAACTGTATCAAAACTTTTCGCCTTGATCAATCAGAATTTTGCGGAGCGCTATTAATACAGTTGACCGAAAGCGCATTGCACAAGGTATAGCTGCCTAGCTAAACGGGAATAGTCGCCAGGTCAACATGGTATAATCGCTATTTTAACAAGGTATAGTTGCAATGTGCATTGGGTATAGTTACAGTGGTAACTGGGTATGGTTGCCAGGTCAATATGGTATAATCGCTATTTTAACAGGGTATAGTTGCAATGTGCATTGGGTATAGCTGCAATGTGCATTGGGTTTAGTTGCAATGTGAATTGGGTATAGTTGCAATGTGCATTGGGTATAGTTGCAATGTGCATTGGGTATAGTTGCAATGTTAACTGGGTATGGTTGCCAGGTGAACATGGTATAATCGCTATTTTAACAGGGTATAGTTGCAATGTGCATTGGGTATAGTTGCAATGTTAACTGGGTATGGTTGCCATGTTGAGTGGGTATAAATGAACTCCCATATCTCCAGAAAACGAATCACCTCACAATTTACACACCTTCACGCCGGCATTAAACTTCCTTATCCTGAGCTGGTGACAAACTGAAATGTTCGCTCATCTTTACAAACTGCGAGTTTGATCACAAGAGGTATGCTACTTTAGGGCGCAACACGCAATTGCCGATGACATGCGACTACCGTAAATGTTACGCATCTACGGAAAACAACCCGCAACTGCAGAAAACAATTCGCAGCTATAATAAATATTACGCAACTCCAGAAAAAGTACGCAACTCCAGAAAAAGTACGCAACTCCAGAAAAAGTACGCAACTCCAGAAAAAGTACGCAACTCCAGAAAAAGTACGAAACTACAAACAATATTCCGGAACTACAGAAAACAATACGCAGCTACAGAAAACAATACGCAGCTTCCGAAAACAATACGCAGCTTCAGAAAACAATAAGCAACTACAGAAAACAATACGCCCCTACAGAAAACAATACGCAACTACAGAAAACAATACGCAGCTACATAAAACAATACGTAACTACAGAAAACAATACGCAGCTACAGAAAACAATACGCAGCTACATAAAACAATACGTAACTACAGAAAACAATACGCAGCTACAGAAAACAATACGCAGCTACAGAAAACAATACGTAGCTACAGAAAACAATACGCAACTACAGAAAACAATACGCAGCTACAGAAAACAATACGCAGCTACAGAAAACAATACGCAACTACAGAAAACAATACGCAGCTACAGAAAACAATACGCAACTACAGAAACAATACGCAACTACAGAAAACAATACGCAGCTACAGAAAACAAAACGCAGCTACAGAAAACAATACGCAACTACAGAAAACAATACGCAGCTACAGAAAACAATACGCAACTACAGAAACAATACGCAACTACAGAAAACAATACGCAGCTACAGAAAACAAAACGCAGCTACAGAAAACAATACGCAGCTACAGAAAACAATACGTAGCTACAGAAAACAATACGCAACTACAGAAAACAATACGCAGCTACAGAAAACAATACGCAGCTACAGAAAACAATACGCAACTACAGAAAACAATACGCAGCTACAGAAAACAATACGCAACTACAGAAACAATACGCAACTACAGAAAACAATACGCAGCTACAGAAAACAAAACGCAGCTACAGAAAACAAAACGCAGCTACAGAAAACAATACGCAGCTCCAGAAAACAATACGCAGCTACAGAAAACAATACGCTACTACAGAAAATAATGCGCAACTGCAGAAAACAATACGCAACTACAGAAAACAATACGCAACTACAGAAATAATACGCAATTACAGAAAACAATACGCAACTACAGAAACAATACGCAACTACAGAAAACAATACGCAGCTACAGAAAACAATACGCAGCTGCAGAAAAGAATACGCAGCTACAGAAACATTGCTCAGCTACAGAAAGCAATACGCAGCTACAGAAAACAATACGCAGCTACAGAAAACAATACGCAACTACAGAAAACAATACGCAGCTACAGAAAACAATACGCAACTACAGAAAACAATACGCAGCTACAGAAAACAATACGCAGCTACAGAAAACAATACGCAGCTACAGAAAACAATACGCAGCTACAGAAAACAATACACAGCTACAGAAAACAATACGCAACTACAGAAAACAATACGCAACTACAGAAAACAATACAAAGCTACAGAAAACAATACGCAACTACAGAAAACAATACGCAACTACAGAAACGAATACGCAGCTTATAGAAAAAAAAGGACGATTGAAATTATTTATAGGAGATTGAAATACGCGGAGTTCCGTAATGGGAAAATTTGCCGTATTTTATTACGTCAAATGTCGGAACGGCATTTCAACAAGATCAAAGCACTAAAACTAAGGGCAACAAAAGTACGAGTCCTTCGGAGCAGGTCTTCTGGGAGACAGGCGGGCGGTCCACTTGCGATCTGTGACTGCCGTCGTAGGAAGCAAGGACCCGTGCTCTGTGGAGTTAGTTGCAGTTAGTTAAGGTTTAGTGTTTAGTCTTAGGTTTAATACAGTTTATCGTTTTGAGGTAAGTTTATACGTTTATCGTTGTGAGGTAAGTTTATACGTTTTAAGTTTTGAGGTAAGTTTATACGTTATAAGTTTTTAAGGTAAGTTATAAGTTTTTAAGGTAAGTTATAAGTTTTTAAGGTAAGTTATAAGTTTTTAAAGTAAGTTATAAGTTTTGAGGTACGCTTATAAGTTATAAGTTTTTAAGGTACGTTTATAAGTTATAAGTTTTTAAGTTATAGTTATTAAGAATGCATGGGGAAACGTCGTCCTAAGTACCCAGCTCACGGCATGGCAAGTAATTGGTTACTGAACTAATAGTTCACCAACCTCCAATAAGCTCGTGAGCTTCAGGATGTGCCGGGAAGCGGAGTCAGGCGAGTGGATGGTGAGCGGAGCGGTCAGCAGCACGTAAGGCGCCTCAGCCTCTCATCCTCCGGCCGTTCAGTCCTCGATGGAGGAGAAGCGCAGCGTAGCGAAGCGAAGGAAAACCCACTGGCTTCCCTGCGTTGGCAGCACGGGAGGTTCCGTCGGGGATGCGACGGCAGATGAAACCGACGGAGGCTGGGTAGGTTCAGTTATAAAGTTGAAGTTGTGTGGTCAATGGCTGGAGGCGATCTGAATCGGGTTCGAAAAAATTTGAGAGGTCAGTGCAGTTTGGCTCAAATGGTGTATTCAATTGGCTGTATTCAGGATGGTAAACTAAAGTTCAAGAACCAAATACAAGCCTAGAGCTGGGTTATAGGAATTTTTACATATTAAAGTAAGGAGTTCTGCTACATTGATTTTAGTTTTAATATTCCGAGATTAAGTTTTACTTATAAGTTGAATGTTAATTTAATTTTAGTCCTTAATTTTAAGTTCATGAGGAAACAAGCCTAAATTTAATTAACTCTAAACGGTTACAGGATAGCATGTAAGATTTCTATACACATCTTCAGAAACATTGCTCAGCTACAGAAAACAATACCCAGCTACAGAAAACAATACGCAGCTACAGAAAACAATACGCAACTACAGAAAACAATACACAGCTACAGAAAACAATACGCAACTACAGAAAACAATACGCAACTAAAGAAAAGAACACGCAACTACAGAAAACAATACACAGCTACTGAAAACAAAACGCAACTACAGAAAACAATACGCAACTACAGAAAACAATACGCAGCTACAGAAAACAATACGCAGCTACAGAAAACAATACGCAACTACAGAAAACAATACACAGCTACAGAAAACAATACGCAACTACAGAAAACAATACGCAACTAAAGAAAAGAACACGCAACTACAGAAAACAATACACAGCTACAGAAAACAAAACGCAACTACAGAAAACAATACGCAACTAAAGAAAAGAACACGCAGCTATAGAAACGTTGCGCAACTACACAAAAGTTAAGCACGAGTAGCACGAGTAGTTGAGCGCTGTTCACAGGAGTATATTTGGATTACTCAAAGAAGTAAGACGCATTTGCACAAGTTAAAATATTTGAAAAATAAATAGAGACTTTAATACTGTTATAATGTCTTACAAAACAGCTCTGAGAACTGGTGGAAAATGGCATCAAATTATTTGAATTCTGCCAACATTATATTTACTAAATATTGCTGCTCTTATGCAGAGCGCTGTTTTTTTTATTTTTACAAGTGACTACAGAGCGTTATTTAGTACGTGATTTCAGATGGAATAATGGTGGTGAGACTATGGCCAGTCCATGAAAAGAATTCTTCTACACCAAGAATGAGTTCGTTTAGTGTAATCCGTAGTTTGAATAATGTAATTGATACTACATTTGAGTTATTTACTAAGTAGTCGGACAGAACATAAATCAGATATCCTTATTTTCAGGATTAAAATACTTAATGGAGTTTAAAAAAGTGAGGCGCTTTTGTGTTTTGCAATTAAAATTCGTTTTCAAGATCTATGTATCCGAAACAAGTCCTTGACCCTTTGCAGAATTGATATCAGGGCCGAGCAACCTACTTCTCACAGTACTCGCTGAAAACATGTAGAGTAGGAAAACTTGACTGGATATGTCTCAACATATCATGCGTCTGAAAAGAGGAATACAATTTTGCCTGCTTCGCAAAATGTTTCCGTTTATTGTGCTGTGACACCGGACTGGGAGGGAAAATGACTGAGTCTTTCACGTCTGAATGAAGGACTCCAGCCTTTTGTGTCTGACTTAAGTCTTAAACGAACTTACGTCTACGGCTCCTCACATTAACTCTGCGGTAAATGGCACGGTACGCTGCTTTACAATTATATTTACTCTCTTACAGTATATCAAAATGTTCACTTATCCTACGCAGTCATAGAACTACGAAGCTGTACCTCATGTTTACGTCGCGATCTGCCATCGAAGATACACTCTTGGGAAATTTTCCCTGCCTCTGACATGGAAATTTTGCTTTGAAATTTTTCGCGGTTGGAGTACATGTCTTCTGCTGCCATAATTTAGGGTGCTGCAAGAAAAATAGCTGCCGCGCTGCAGGAAAAATAGCTGCTGTGCTGTAGGGAAAATGACTGCTGTGCTGCAGGAAAAATGACTGCCGTGCTGTAGGGAAAATGACTGCTGTGCTGCAGGAAAAATGACTGCCGTGCTGTAGGGAAAATGACTGCTGTGCTGCAGGAAAAATGACTGCCGTGCTGTAGGGAAAATGACTGCTGTGCTGCAGGAAAAATGACTGCCGTGCTGTAGGGAAAATGACTGCTGTGCTGCAGGAAAAATGACTGCCCTGCTGAAGGGAAAATGACTGCTGTGCTGCAGGAAAAATGACTGCCGTGCTGTAGGGAAAATGACTGCTGTGCTGCAGGAAAAATGACTGCCATGCTGAAGGGAAAATGACTGCTGTGCTGCAGGAAAAATGACTGCTGTGCTGTAGGGAAAATGACTGCTGTGCTGCAGGAAAAATGACTGCCCTGCTGAAGGGAAAATGACTGCTGTGCTGCAGGAAAAATGACTGCCGTGCTGTAGGGAAAATGACTGCTGTGCTGCGGGAAAAATGACTGCTGTGCTGTAGGGAAAATGACTTCTGTGCTGCAGGAAAAATGACTGCTGTGCTGCAGGAAAAATGACTGCCGTGCTGTAGGAAAAATGGCTGCCGTGCTGCAGGAAAAATGACTGCCGCGCTGCAGGAAAAATGACTGCCGTGCTGCAGGAAAAATGACTACCGTGCTGCAAGAAAAATGACTGCCGTGCTGCAAGAAAAATGACTGCCGTGCTGTAGGAAAAATAGCTGCCATGCTGCAGGAAAAAGGCAACCTGCTGCAGGAAAAATGGTTGCTGTGCTGCAGGAAAAATGGTTGCTGTGCTGCAGGAAAAATGGTTGCTGTGCTGCAGGAAAAATGGCTGCCGTGCTGCAGGAAAAATGACTGCCGTGCTGCAGGAAAAATGACTGCCGTGCTGCAAGAAAAATGACTGCCGTGCTGTAGGAAAAATGACTGCCGTGCTGCAGGAAAAATGGCTGCCGTGCTGCAGGAAAAATAGCTGCCATGCTGCAGGAAACAGGCAACCTGCTGCAGGAAAAATGGTTGCTGCGCTGCAGGAAAAATGGCTGCCGTGCTGCAGGAAAAATGACTGCCATGCTGCAGGAAAAATAGCTGCCATGCTGCAGGAAAAAGGCAACCTGCTGCAGGAAAAATGGTTGCTGTACTGCAGGAAAAATGGTTGCCGTGCTGCAGGAAAAATGGCTGCTGTGCTGCAGGAAAAGTGGCAGTCGTGCTGCAGGAAAATCGCTTTCATAGTAACAGAAAAACTTTCATGTTTGAAGTTTCGGATAAAATTCATGTCTAACTGTGTTCAAAAACTTTGATATTGATCAGTATCAATGATGAGAATCAGGTAATAATATAATTTTTCTAGCACAATTCGATGACGTGTGACCCGATTCGACAAACGAATCACGGATTGAGAAAATGTTTTACAGCGCGGATTTAAATATGCTCGCGCATTTCATCGTTTTATTGGGGGAATTTTCCGCAGGCCGCAGGAGACGCAATGAACGAGTAGCGAGTATCTAGGACTTCAGACAGTAGACGGACGTGTTACAAATATCTTTGATTCAGCCTAATGTGTGAAACAACAGTTCTTATGCGGGACTCTATTACGAACTCAAATCAAGACCATTCACAACTATCAAATCTTGTTCTAAATTAGTACTTATCACTTAAAATATAATTTCCCATCATACCTGCTCAATGTTCCAAAAACAGAAACTAACAACAAACGATATTATAACATCCCTTCCACGTATTTCCTCAACTGCAAATGCAGAAACTGTAAGCATCTGAAGAAATTTCCCGCACATGCAACTAAACAAAACTATTAAGGATTCATAAACATACATCAGAACAAAGCTTTTCCCGCGAGAATTCATTATACGTTTTAATCAGGCAGTCTTTCGGTGCTTTTCCCGAAAAGTACACTGCACTCATCCTCCATGATGTGGAAACAGAGTTCTGAGTCTCGCGTTCGTGTTCCCCTTGGATGGGCTGAGCGCCGGACGACCGCCTTGCATATGCATGAGGGCTACTCCCGTGCCTCAGCAGCAGATAATGTCCTTAGCTGCCTAGTTACCGGTCTGACTTCTGCAGCTCAGAAATTCCGAGCTCTTCCTATTTTCAAGCAGTTAAATGAAGTTCAACTTCTGGTACTGGGAATCCGAAGTCTTCTTATTTTTAAACAATTAAATGAAGTTCAACTTCTGGTACTCAGAATCCGAGGTCTTCATATTTTCAAACAATTAAATGAAGTTCCACTTCTGGTACTGGGAATTCGAGGTCTTCCTATTTTCCAACAATTAAATGAAGTTCAACTTCTGGTACTGGGAATCCGAGGTCTTCCTATTTTCAAACAATTAAATGAAGTTCAACTTCTGGTACTGGGAGTCCGAGCTCTTCCTATTTTCCAACAATTAAATGAAGTTCAACTTCTGGTATTGGGAATCCGAGGTCTTCCTATTTTCCAGCAATTAATGAAGTTCAACTTCTGGTACTTGGAATTCGAGGTCTTCCTATATTCCAACAATTAAATGAAGTTCACCTTCTGGTACTGGGAATCCGAGGTCTTCCTACTTTTCAACAATTAAATGAAGTTCAACTTCTGGTACTGGGAATCCGAGGTCTTCCTATTTTCCAACAATTAAATGAAGTTCAACTTCTGGTACTGGGAATCCGAGGTCTTCCTATTTTTCAACAATTGAATGAAGTTCAACTTCTGGTACTGGGAATCCGAGGTCTTCCTATTTTTCAACAATTAAATGAAGTTCAACTTCTGGTACTGGGAATCCGAGGTCTTCCTACTTTTCAACAATTAAATGACGTTCAACTTCTGGTACTGGGAATCCGAGGTCTTCCTATTTTCCAACAATTAAATGAAGTTCACCTTCTGGTATTGGAAATCCGAGGTCTTCCTATTTTCCAAAAATTAAATGAAGTTCAACTTCTGGTACTGGGAATCCGAGGTCTTCCTATTTTCCAACAATTAAATGAAGTTCAACTTCTGGTATTGGAAATCCGAGGTCTTCCTATTTTCCAACAATTAAATGAAGTTCAACTTCTGGTACTGGGAATCCGAGGTCTTCCTATTTTCCAACAATTAAATGAAGTTCAACTTCTGGTTCGCAGCAACGAGCATTTATTAGTTTAGTAGCTGAGGTGAGCCACTCAAACTCTGAGCTCTGCATGTATCAATCGTAAATTTGTCTATCGTTCAATGACATTTGAAGGGTATGTTATTTTGATCAGAAAACTCAATTTAGTTTTGATCGACCAAACACGTTGAAAACTCAATAAAGATGCTAGTTCAAGTACGAGGAAATGTGATCGAGTTTCATTACCTAAAATTTATGCTAATTTTATCTTTATATCTGATTGAAACCCTATGTTCGAAAATTCTTCTCGATTTTTGTAGTTCACTTTAAGCCACTATTACGTCATTCAATAGTTACTGACTATAGAAATGTGGCACTGAATGGTGTGAGTTGGACCACGAAACAGGGAAGCAAACTATACAAACATCAAAGGTGCATCTGCACTGGTAGTTTTGTGGCGTTAGTTAACTGAATGAAAGCGACTCCTCTCTCCTGCACAATGAGCGACGTTGAATGAGTAGAAAAAACATGTTTATACTTTCCGTATGTTTTATCTAATCTTCTTCCGCTGTACCTACTAATCTGCCTTCCGCTGGAGCCTTACCCATAGAGTTTTTGCTGAGACAGCTCAAAGACAATGAATGAAAGGATGAATGTAAACAAAATCGCAATTTTCAAAGGGCTGAAGGGAGTTGTCCAATCCCCGACGCAAAATATTTGAAACATGCCGCTTTTGTGGCCAATAGCAGATAACTTCCGCGCATCATCTGAAAGTTACTCGGCTATTGTAGTGTTTCTGATTGAGACACTTTTAGCGTTGCGTGTGTTTCTCCTCACGGGGAACCGGTTTGCTTCTCCCGCACACATTATAGGAGACTGCATTTCAGAAACGGGTTTTAAACAGTGTTATGAGCGATGCATAGCATGATCTACAATGGCTTCTCTTGAATACAAATTATGGTTTTTATTTCTGGAACTCATTCGTCAATATCAATTCATAATGAGATTGTTGTTCGTATCGTAGGCGCGCGTTTACGCACACCTTGCGATTGAACAATCCCGCTCATCACACACCTGGACAAATTTCACGTGAAGATCAGCTGCAGTAGAGAGCATAAATGCATCCAATTTTCATTTACAATCGCATCTCGTCCTTAATTTCTCAGATTAATAGGAAATTTTAAAAATAGGCGGAAGGAATATCAAATACTGAAGTCACAAACATCGTAAAAGTATGAGACTGAATATTATTTAACGACTAATTGTTCACTATCAGTAACAAATATTGTATCGGCAAAATTGATCCCATACAACACAGGCTATCACGACCGAATAAGAACAAAAGAACGAGTATGCAATTATACAAGCCGTGTTGCAGAACCTCTTGTATGAAGAGCAGCTTGGGGACGTAATGCATGAAGTCGACCCCCTCGGCCACGACCGCTTCAGGTATTTGCCTCCACATCTCGTGTAGTTCGCAAATTTTGTACATTTTTCAGCGAGCCAATTTCCTAGCAGTTTCCCAATCTCCACAAACATCATGTAAATAATATTCAAGTATGCAGATGTAAGTCCTGGCATATTTTATGTAGAAGCTCTGTTCCAGTGTATTGCAACTATTTGAAATCTGAGTGATCGTAACTGAACATCACGTTCTCTCTTTTCTTCAAAGATTCCAGTTATTTAAAAATTAGCAATTATGTCACTTGCATCGTTTCGCCCCTCGTGAAATGTTTCCGTACAGTGCATCAGTTTTTAATTATTATTACTATATCATCCATTTCCACAATTTTACTTTTACTTTATGTAACCAAAGGTGTGTAATTCAGGATTTTGACGGTAACCTTTCATTTGGAAAAGAAAAAATGTTATTCTGAATTACAGTGCTTAATGACAATCACAGTTTCCTAAAAGTAAGTTTCAAGTCTAGCAAATTAACGATAAAACGTAAGATACAATAATATATTCTTATGTGCCCTTAAAAAGACTACTTACACTCCTCTGCAGCAACCATCCCATGCTTATTTTTTCAGGAACAGATTCCGAACGTTTTTTGATTAGATGAGTGTCAGGAACAATTCTCATTGAAGATGATTGGTCAAACCTCACAAACGCGCAGCAATCTATTCTACCGACTGCAATAATCAAAAAGAATGCAACAACATTTGTATGTTCTCCCAGCGACATCCAAGACCGGGTCAGTCGGTGTCAAGGAGGTGCTGTCATTTGTTTTCCTTTTTTATTCGATACGTATCACACAATATAAAAAGCGTGTCTTGCTTCGATGTGATTTTTAGCTCAAAGGAATAGAAAGACTATTCGTGCCCTAGCTTAAAGATGACATGGGTACCTGCAGTCTACACGGTCGTACTGTACATTTCCAAATAACGCGTCTCACGTAATCTTACAGCCACTCTTAACTCCAAACTTCTTGTGAAGAAAACCAAAGACTTGGCTAAGCTCTCTTGAATGGTTCTGAGAATACGATACTTTGCAAAGTTTTTGACTTGGTTGTTCGAATATTAAGGCAAAAATTAAATCTAGAGACGTCATTTCATCGAAGCGTGTACTAATAATTTCTGAGTCTACAGACGTTATCTCCTGTCCTAATCTGAGTCTCCGTTTTCGAAATACCAGAAATGTTTTATTCTTTCTGCTCTTTTTGTGTGGAACTATTCTGCGGGTATATCCTTGACAGCAAAGATAACTCCTACAGCAATGTAAAGGCTTTTAAGATGATTCATGCAGCAGTGCATAGGCTGCCAAGATAGCTGGTATAGCAGAGTTTTCGCTCCCCAGATAATTCGTATAGCAGTGCTGACTGCCAAGTTAACTAGTATATCAGCGTTAACACTGCTAAGATAACTCATAGAGCAGTGTTAACACTGCCAAGATAACTAATAAAGTAGTGTTAAGACTGCGAAACAATCATTTGAAAAATAAATCAAGTGGATTGAAAAAGTTTTCGGCTAAAGTTCTTAAGGCTATAGCTGATATTATAGCACCGTGCATATCTTATATTATCAACCAATCCCTCTCTCAAGGTATCTTCTCCTACTCTTTCAAAATTGCGAGAGTGACCCCTATTTTTAAAAATGGTGATAAAAACTGCATTAATAATTACAGACCTATCTCTGTACTACCAATTATTAGCAAAATATTCGAGAAAATTGTATATAAAAAAGTGTATTCGTATTTTGAGAAAATCCTCTCTCCTCTACGACAAACAATACGGTTTTCGTCCTAAGAAATCTACGACACAAGCTGTATTAAATCTCTGGCAATACCTTTATTCTAATACAGGGTGTTTTTTTTCACTTTGAACAAACTTCGAACTTAAGTACAAAAACTCAAAATAAATCGGTTTTCATGAATGACAAAATGTCCAAAACTCATTAGTTTTCGAGTTATGGCGTCGCAAAGCATGTTTAGAAGTGCATGTTATAACTGGGCCGCACACCAATTGTTATTTAAAGTTGTTAGTTTTCGAGATTGTCGAATACAATTAAAGCATTTTTTCTCATTTCATTATGGGTTATCCATTCCATGTAATCTGTACAAAATTCTGGTGAGGAAAGTGAATGGTCCAGATCATCCACTTTTCTGGCTGGCGAGTGAACCGCACGAAAGATGAAGTATAGCCTTGGCTGGGCCTTAGACCAGGAGTTCGCCATTGTACTCTGCCGCCACCACCACTAATCTTTGCCCGAGCTCTCCTGCCCCTCAAGGAGGCCTACGTTGCACGCTCAACTTCTCAGCCATGGTGCACCGCCACGGCCATTGGAGTCCCAGCCTCGAGAGGTGGGAAGGAGTGGTTCCCATACCTGGGGGCTCGACGTCACTCCTCGCGGCTTTCGCTTCTGCTGCTGCGGCGCCTTGTTGTGACACGAGGTGAGGCTCAGCCTGACGTTTCACTCGCCCCTTGCTCACTTCTAGTAATAAGTGGATGATTCCATAGGACCGAACCGTTTTGTCTAAACTTTCCCACCAGGTTTTTTGTGCCGTAGGATATTTTTTAGCAATATATTCTCATGGTCATTCTAATTCTAGTAATTTATTCTCATGCTCATTCTCATTCTAGCAATTTATTCTCATGCTCATTCTCATTCTAGCAATTTATTCTCATGCTCATTCTCATTCTAGCAATTTATTCTCATGCTCATTCTCATTCTTGCAATTTATTCTAGCATTAATTCCAACTTCTCTTGTCCTGTGTGCAGGTGCCTGTGTGAGGTCCCGGCACGGTCGAAGAGAGCGGAATCTGTTGTTACTTTTCAATAAAGAAAATATTGCGAATTTGGAAAGGGGGAACTTTCCTTTACTTGAACATTTGTTTCCTTCTGCCTATAAACCGTAGGTGGAAAGTAAGAGTTAAACTTAATTCTCAAACAAATCCTTAATATTTTTGTATATGGTCCTTCGAACCGGATTCTGTTCTAACCTTCCGCTCTCTCATCCGTGGCTGGCTCCTGCTGTGGTGAGTGGTGCGCCTGTGTACGTGTGCTTTTAACGAGGCAGGAATTATCTTGTGCATTTTTGTAGCTCGGATGGTGTGTGCTGGCGGGCAGTATTATTTCCAGATATGGCGCTATTTTTGAACGTAGGCCTCCTTGAGGGGCAGGAGAGCTCGGGCAAAGATTAGTGGTGGTGGCGGCAGAGTACAGTGGCGAACTCCTGGTCTAAGGCCCAGCCAAGGCTATACTTCATCTTTCGTGCGGCTCACTCGCCAGCCAGAAAAGTGGATGATCTGGACCATTCACTTTCCTCCCCAGAATTTTGTACATAATCAACGACAAGATTTCTAGATGCAATGTGAAACTGATAATACGGAAATGCCTGGCGTGTTTCAATCTGTAAGGCGCTCACTGGCTGTTAGATGTCGTAAATGTGTTGAAGTTCATGAGTAACTGTTGTAATAAAACTGTATTCTAGTTTGTTCTTGCGTTAAATTTCTTACATTAAAGTTTGTATTGATTATGTTTTTTACCTGTGTCCTGCAATGCTTACTGATTAATGGTTAGCTTGCATGACAATAATTGATAATTACTCATTTAGGACAATTTATTTTTATTTGTAAAACGTGTACACGCAAATTTCATTGTGAAATTACAAAAATACTTCATTAGTGGGGCCCAAAAACCTCTTTAACTATCAAAGGTAGCGCTAAAAATGGTGCGCGCGTGCAATCCTACTTGAAGTTCTAATATTCTTCAAGTAACTATAACTCGGAAACTAAAGAGTTTTGGACATTTTGTCATTCATGAAAATCGATTTATTTTGAGTTTTTGTACCTAAGTTCGAAGTTTGTTCAGAGTAAAAAAAAACCCTGTATAGATGAAGGAAAGCTTGTTTTCTCCGTATTTCTTGACTTTCGAAAAGCATTCGATTGTGTGGACCATAACGTATTACTCTCGAAACTACACTGTTATGGCATTCGAGGGGCTGCCCATGATTGGTTCAGATCATACTTAGCAAATCGGAAACAATACGTTGTCATTGACGACGCAAAATCAGACCTACAGACAATTAGCCATGGAGTTCCACAAGGATCTGTCCTTGGGCCTCTCCTATTTCTAATTTTTATCAATGATATCATTAAATCTACATCATTCTTCAAATTCATACTTTTTGCCGATGACAGTACCCTTTCTGCGGTCCTTCCAGACCAAAATCCCGCTAGGATGGCGGAGCGGATAAATAATGAACTTCATAAGGTTTCATTGTGGCTTAAAGCTAATAAAATAAGCCTTAATATCGATAAAACAAAATATATTACATTCTCACACAAGAAAAATATATCTCTCCCACGCATTGAAATTGGCGAAGGTGAAATCGAAGAAACCCACCCAAGTAAATTCCTGGGCATCATAATAGACAAACATCTAACCTTCAAAGAGCACATCGCTCATATTAGTTCTAAATTATCAAAATCTATCGGAATCCTAAATAAAGTTAAAAATTTCCAGCCTGAAACAGCCTTACAAATGCTCTACCGAACGCTCATTTCACCATACTTGCAATACGGAATAGAAGCATGGCACGGAACTGATAAAAATAAAACCAACAAAATTTTTACCCTGCAAAAAAGAGCCATCAGAGCGGTAAAGAATCTAGAATATAATGCTCACACAAATGATTCATCGAAAAATGTACGAATACTTAAGCTTTCGGATCTCTACAAAATCTCCATTTGCAATTTCATTTACAAAACATTAACAAATGATGGCGACAATAGCCTAAAACAGCTATTAACTGCGCAAACTGGTCATCACGACCATTTAACCCGAAATAGAAAAAAATTCATGCGTTCTTATTACTCAAAGGCTCGGTCACAACACAGTATCCTCTTCGTTGGAACTAAAACTTGGAACTCAATACCTGCGGAGATCCGTGAAAGTAATTCTTATAAGGTATTCAAAAGAAATCTTGAGTCTCACTTCCAATCAGATTACTAGTCGTGTAAGATCACAAAGTCAAACCTTGTCCCCTACATAACTGGTCCTAGTAATGTAATTTGCCATGGTTAATTTCGCCGATCTTCAGTCTGTTCTTGAATCGTTTGTCGAATATATTGGTAAATCTAGTCCATATGAACTATATTGTAAAATGAAGCATCTAATTTAGACTTAATTATCTCATTGATCAGTCTAATGCGTTTCTAGTTCAAGTGAATTAGGTTAAACATTATTGTACTCCTTAGACTAACGTTGATGGTAGGTGCCCTAGAAGTCACTGAACTTATTCGGGCCTACAGGTAGCAATACTCAAATTTGACCATTGTACTAGACTTTAAGAAACATTCTATCTCTGTATCACCTGTGGTAAATAAATTGTTTAAATTGTTTAAGTTGTTAATTTCTGTCTGAACTCAATGAAAGAATTCGACCATTTGCGCTTTAAATCATTTAAAATGTTTCCTGAACTTATAGGAAAAATCCGGACTGGAAATATTTACCGCTGCGTGCTAAAGATCACATTCAATTTACGTTGATTATCCGCTCTACAGACTAGTTTTTTGCGTTATGTATCAAATTTTACTCGAGGGCGCGAGCCGTCGCTGAGATTGATTAATGTTTATAAAGTTTTTCGAACTTTATTTAAATCAACGAGTTTTTAGCTCTAGCGAATTTTGAAAAAAAGTCATTGACATGTTAGTGTTAGAGGTTAGTGTTATTGAAGGATTTGTAAGTCCTCATTTTCTATAGGTCATTAATTTCGAATTGTTTTATTTCGCCACAACAATAACTCCTAAATTTACTATACTCTATCGACTTGAAATCAGCCTAAGCAGGACAATTTGTCCACATCACATATTAACTCCAAATATGTTCCTACTGAAAGATGGTTCTCCTGTTAGTAATTTTTTTAATTTAAGTGTGATCAACAGCACAGTACAAACTATTACGAGATAAGAGAATACGACTACAAGACTTACTAGTTCCCAGATAGCTGCATCGCGGTAAAATCTCCGCTATTATCTGCTCAGATCAGCCCGCGAAACGCAATCCAGCCTTTCAACGTCTGCACGAGAGAAGATCACCGCAGCTCCATAAATCGTTGCGAACCTGTTGTCCCAGCAACGTCTTCATGAGGGCAGACCACTGCAGTACCCAAGTTGCAGCTTAATTCGCTGCGTGGTTGAATAAAACTATTAGGCTTCCTTCAGCACATTTGTACCGCACGCGGTGCTGCGATTAACACGTTGATCACGTTTGCGCGGTAGCTACGATTGGTTAGGCTAGATTTTAAGTAGCAGAATTGAATAACCGGCTGTACTGTTCGAATATATTTCTATTCCTTTTGAGAAGTGTGAAAATATAATTGCGAGATAGTATAATACCTAGAACGCAAAAATCAATTTTGAAAAATGAATTGAAATAAATTAGCAATTTAGCTATCGCTTCATGTGCGTAACACCACGTAGTCAACGTGTTTAATAAACATCCATATGCAGAAGCTGCTGCTCACAGCAGTCGACGCCAGCTGTCAGAAAACTACCCAGCCATAAACCCTTTTTATCATCACATTCTACCATATCTGTCGATCATTTATAATTATTCCTACCTCGCGTTCGACCCCAGGTAAGCATCAGGCTGGTGCAAAAGTAATGTGCAATTTTTAGAAAAGATGTTTAAAATTAGACTTGTCAATTATTTAAGTTCTGTCATAAGTTTTATTCACTATTGTGGCTAAACTGAACGATTTTCTTTCAGAGTATCTCTGTTACGTTCATATTATTTATAAACAATGACATTTATGTTCATCCAATGTAAAGATCACATAAGAAATGTTCAATTGAAAGAGTTTCATAGAGGTGTTAGTGCAAGTGCGGCAGCAAAATCTATTCAGAACACTTTTAGGGATGAAGTAGTGATTGAAAGAAGTTGCGCGAGATGGTTTTCTCGTTTTCGAAGTGGTGATTTCGCTTAAAAAGATGAGCCAAAGAAGGATCGTTTAAGAAAACTTGATTCCTATCAGTTGAATGTTCTTGCGTCTGAGAAGCCTACTGCAGCCACCAGGGAAATTGCAGACAGTTAGACGTGGCCCGTGCAACCTGCTTCTGATTTCCATTCGTATTTCCAATAGGTCAATTCTTAGGGAATCTCATCCGTCAGATAAAAAGAAAAACCAACGTAAAAATGAACGCTTTTATTTTTTAAGCAAATGTTTTGGAATGTTATAATTTCATCTTCAGGGCTGAAAACATACAAAAAGGTAAAACTTAGAAAATGCAGAAAAATTCAATAAAATAAGTGAACAAACATGTATAAAATTCAGACCCAAATCCTCATTCAACAGCAGTAGAAGCGACCACACTAATTGGCTTCCTTACACACCCTTTCGCAAGCACAGACAATCATACATTCACACATGGCAACCACACATACACAGATGAGCGCAAACACACTCTACATACATACACACAGAAATATGTCAGTAGGTTGACGCTATGTTAAGTTGGACCGCACTCACGAATTTTTTTTAAGTTAGCCTTATGAGTAGATATGAATAAAAATTCTGAAACACGGAAATCTTGTTCGTTATTCGTCGTACACAAAGTAGAGAAATTATTAGTTCTGAAAGGATGATTGAATTGCTGACAATGAACTCTAATTGCTGAATGAGAAGGAGAGGAAAGTATGCTACACGCTCTATGGGAAATTCCCGAGTGTTGGATGTGTCTAATAAATTGTTGACGTTTAGTACTACCAACATAAGCCTGCATGCAGCAGTCATACGTAGAATAAACACATCCACTCTACAGGCACTCTTCCAGACGTTCTTTCCTCCGAAAATATTGTGAACTAGATCTTCTAACTAGATCTTCGTATTTTAGAATCTTTATTCATATCTAACCATGAGCCTAACATAAATAAAGATTTGGGTGCAGTCAAACTGAACATTGCGTCAACCTCCTGACATAATTCTGTGTGGGTAGGTGTGTATGTGGAGTGTGTTTGCGCGCGTCTGTGTATGTGTGGTTGCCATGTGTAAATGTATGATTGTCTGTGCTTGCGAAAGGGTGTGTAAGGAAGCCAATTAGTGCGGTCACTTCTACTGCTCTTGAATGGGGATTAGGGTCTAAGTTCTATAGATGTTTGTTGACTTATTTTATTAAATTTTTTCTGGATATTCTAAGTTGACCTTTTTGCATGTTTTCAGCTCTGAAGATGGAATTATAACGTTCCAAAACGTTTGCTTAAAAAATAAAAACGATCATTTTTACGTTTGTTCTTGCTTTAAACTGATTTCCATTTGTTCCGAGAACTACATAACCATTTTAGTGGACTTCGGTTAATAACATGAGAAGAGATGACACAAAAAATTAAATTTGCATTTTAATTATTGTAAACCTACAGAATTTTACAGACAAGCGAGGCATTTATAAGCTTGTTGAATGGTGGAATTAGGTCACTGAAAGCAATGGAGAGAATTTTAATGAATGATTATTTCTGCAGTCATTGCTCTTTCATTTTCTTCCAAGATCTTTAAATCGGACATTAGGTACTTCTGCACCAACATTATATTTGGCGACGGCGTTGCTTCAAGTTCGCATCAGAATGAGAACGGGGAGATTTTCTCACGCCGCGCTAGCAGGTGGTCGAGACATAGCTCTCCTAATCTGAATTACGTCCATGATTCCTATCCAGTTGTTTGTGGTTGAGAGTATAGAGTCGTTACTCATAGCCGGATTTATTATCTTGCTATAGATAATGACGATACAAATAATGAGGCAGTGACCTAGGTACTTACGAGAATCCCAGAGTTACTGTTGTCTGTTCCCACGACCGCTGCGTTCCATTGCCAAGACATGAGCGCTGTTTGGCGGCGGCCTGCCTCAATTTCAAAATAGATCGCACATCAGAACGGCAAGTGCCATGATTGCAACAATTGCGGGGTTCTAGCCTGCTCTAGCTGTCTTGACATCAAATGCTGTACATGTGTCAAAGCCTAGGATGCTAGCGTTGGGGTCTATAGATAATATTGCATTTTTTGATTGGAATTGTAACTTAGCAGTGTTGTAGGGAGTTCCCATGCGTGAGAACTTTGTAAGCAATTGATTTCTACATGATTGAAGATATTGCATTCAAATACACTCATGGCATTTCATTTAACCATTATGATATGAAGTATAAATGGAAAAAAATACACTCGCTTTAAAAATCGCTTAATGTATCTCGCAAGGAAGATTTTACAAAAATAAACACGACGGGAACATCGGCATACAAGCAAAAAAGCTCTTTCGATTATTGGGTACATTTCTGAATGGAAATATCGTAGTATTTATGTCTCTGGAAACTGGAACTTGTAATGGCTTTCTGATTTATGAAGAGGGAGGTCCTGTACGAGGGGCCCGGTATCTGGAGAGCCTGTAATCCATTT